>VXBL01001165.1:268112-378858 GCA_013400195.1 Aramus guarauna | reverse complement strand
TTTTTTTTTTTTTTTTTTTTAGAATGACTCTCTTTTCATCCGGGTCAGGAGGCAGGAGATACAGTTAGGTTATTACTCTGTAAAAATTACTCTGACCAGTAAAAGGATGCCCTGCTATATAAAAGACTGGTGAGGGCACCAGCCTGCCTTCTTCGCATCCTCACACAAAGCTTTTTCCCTTGCCCTGACCATATCTTTCTTTCTTTCCTGTCCTGTATCTCTTCCCCAGTGTTTCCAGAGAATGAAAAGAAATGCTCCCTTTCTTCTTTGCTCTCAACTTCTTTTATGAAGTTTAAAAAGAACACTGGCCAAAGTTTAAAAATATATATAAACAGTTATATTTTCTTGCTTGCTTTTTATTTTGGCACTGGGCTTCTTCTGGCATTTCATACCAGTCCTAGTTGTTCTCCCCCTGCTAAGTTTGGCTCTCAGGAGTAGAGCTGTACATCTGAGGAGGTTTAAAACAAATGAACAAACAAACAAAAACAAACAAACAAACAAAAAGGAAGTCCTTAAAGATACAGAAATCTACAAGAAATGAAAATGGTATGAAAACTAACCAACTTAACTGTACAATGTTTTATATACATAATGACAACGAACTCAATCACGTTGTCATGACAGAATCGCAAAGTATCATGTCTGGAGATCTCAGGTGTGGGAGATGTATTTCCTGGGCTGGTGGACTCTGATTTTGAATAGCATTACATACTGCATGCAGAAATAACGGTTCAGTGGCTGAGGGGTGTTTTAAAGGTGTTTAACATCAAAACATATTCGCAGAATCGAGGCCTAAATTCCAATCTTATTTTGTTGTTGTTTTTCAATTTCCATCACTGTTTATGTAATTTTGAGCATGTATGTCTTCCTGAAATAGCAACAGTGAAAAGGTGGTGTTTTAATAATTCAAAGCTATAATAGACCTGACTTGTAAAGTTGGATCACATTAACGCATATATAGGAAACTGGATACCTACATTTTGGACAATATATGTAATGTGTTATTTATGCAGTAGATTCCAAGAACTAGGAATAAGGGGAATATGCAAATACATATGTTTTCCTTTTCAATGTGTATATATTGATTTGGCATACTACAAGTGAGTTAAAAAGTCATTACAATACATTGGGTAGATTTGCATGTAAACACTTAAATGTGCAAGATGTAGGGGCGGTTTTAAGTCCTGCGTCAGTGCAAGCAAGCTGTTCTAGACCAGGTCTAGAGACAGAGCTGAGAGGGATCCAGACTCAGAAATTGTGAAAAATTCAATATGTAGTTAGCATTGTAAATATTGTGAAAATGAACTGTTTCCTAAGGACTTAATCTTAGGTTTACCTAAGGAATCACCAAAGTATGCTTCTGTTACTCTTCTGCTTACAATCCATTAAGGTGAAGTAAGCATTGGGGAGTAAGAGCTGCAAGGAGTTTGGCAAGAATATGTGTTTGGAATAGGTGACAAGCAAGCGAGAGCAAGCTTGGGAAAATGCTATTTTCACAGAATCCTGGGAAGCCTTTATTCATCAGTGTCTACTTTTTGGCTACTACTGCTGGAAGTTTCCTCCAAGAGCAGTTGGACCACAACGAGGGAAAGTTCAGCGTATTGTATACGTTATAGCTTGGTTATGCGCAGTGCTCAACAAAGTATACAGTCAAATATAGCATAAAAGAATGCAGTTGAAAAAGAAGGGAAAAGGAGCATCACTTAGATCATTTCCAGGGCATAAGTGTTCATGTGCAAGCCAGTGTATGTAAATAAACTGCCCGCTGGCATTTTTTAGTCTTTCCATTTTTCCTTGTGCAGGTCAGCAACTGAGCTCCATTGCAACATGACTAAGAGTTATCTTTAAAAAGTAACCAAGAATTCTGGCTAGAAAGTGTGTGAACCAGCACTTCCGTGCCTCTGCCTTGGCTACTAGTACGGAGATGCTTCCTAAGGTTCCTGAAACAGTGCAATTCATAGCCAGTGCTCTGTGGCTTACGCTGGGCTTTCCATTCTTGTTAGTTATGCCATGCAATCCCAATATATCACATTCCTTTCCTGCACCTCTGCAGTTCTACTCCCTTCCCCCCTCCCACCCCCCAATAGGAGCAGAAATAAGTACATGCTAAGATTACCTTATTGCCTATACTCTGTTTTTCTTGATTGCATTTAAACATCTAGGCTCTCAGCACAGGGCTGCTGCTGTATGTACACTTTGCTTTGGCAATTTTCTTCCCTTTCCACTGATGCTAATATTGGAGAAACGCACACGCTTTTTTTTACTTTTTTTTTTTTTTTTAACATCATTTTCATTGTACTTACACTTTCCAAAAATAAAGAAGCTTCTCTTTGCAGGCGGTAAGCAGTTAGTTGGAGTCCAGCACTAACACCATGGCTTTGCACAGATCCGTCAGCATGACTCAGCAGCCTGCAAACCAGAGCTCAAGTTGCAGTTACCAGTATCTCCTATTGCACTGGCAGACGTCAGCTAAAACAACACCAGATGCAAAAATAGCAACAGTAATAATAACAATAATGATAAAATCATTAGTGGTCCTTTTTTTGCAGATACAGTTACCTGACCCTGCCTTAATGGCTAATTTGTATGTAATGCCTTCAGACCACCCAGTATAACTATAGGGTTGTAAGGTTGTGGGGTTTTTTGTTTTTACAGGTTGTTTGTATCTACTGTGACAACAGGAACGGGAAAAGTAATTGACTGGCGATGAATGCTAAATGAAAGCATTAATTGAAGTTAGCCAAGGTATTACACTGTTAAGCTGCTAAAGGAAGAGAAAACTGCATTTATCAGACTTTCAAATTAATATTGAGTTAGCTATCATCATTTAAATCCAGCTATGTCTTGGTTTTGTTTTGATTATATTGCTATACCTTAGAAAATATCAAACTGAACTACTTAACATTTTAAAAATCAACTCCAGTCCGTCTTGAGAAATATGGTATATTACTTTAGATTGAAACATATTTTTAAAGATTTTTCCTTCATCTGTTTTTCTCTGCATGTTATCATTGTTATCCTTGCTTTTTTTCTGCAGAATCATTTTTAATTTTCACCAAATTCTGCACTTTTTCTCCTTCTACTTCTTTTACAGTGCTTTTAAGACACTGCATTTATCTATATAGTGAAGCTAACTCACTTCTTCTATTACCACCTTTTCAGTTGAAATTTCCAAGTGGCAGAGCACAATGCAGGTAAAAAAAGTCCGGTAACAAATGACAGAAGAAATAAAAGCAAGGCAGCTCTGTTTAAAGGAGGCCAAATAAAGTACCTGAATGTTACACCCACTACGTAGGGGAGTGGAATAAAAAATAGAAAATCTTCAATACTTCCATGGCACCCTTTTTAACTTCTTTTGTTAGGTTAGAGGGGGTTTTGAGGTGGGGAAGCTTTTAACCAATGAATGCTTTGTACTTTGGAAAGTTGGATCTTCAGTCCTTGTATACTATGATTTTGAAACAAACATGGTCAGAGCACACAGCATAAACCAAGTTTTATGTCCTCAAAATTACTATTTTCACATGCTATTTGATAGAAATAAACCAAAAATGACATCTACATTAAAAATCAGTGAGAATCTTGTGTACCTCAGAAATCTTGCTAGTTTCAAAATTGTTGCCTTTAGCCCTTTTAATTTGTTCCTTTCTTGAAAGGGTTAATTAATGAGTACAACTTATAATGAGCATGTCTTGGTTTGTGAGTTTTGCAATAAATAAGTCTGGGAACAGTTTGAGATAAGGCACTTTATGATCAAATTCACTGGTCTGCACCATCTGTTCTTATGCATTAATTTTCTATATGACAATTTTTTCATACAAAGAAAATTCATAACATACTTTCAGGGTTTTTTTGTGTGTGTTTTTGGTTGGTTTGGTTTTTTTTTTAATTGTAGTGTATCAGCCAGAATTAAATGATGGCAGATGACTGGCACTTATGGCTGCATGTAATGACACTGAAAGCTGAGACAGAGCATTTATAGGGTTAATCAGACAGAACACCATAAAGTGCCTTTGCAAGATCAAGTAGTAACTCAAAAAGAATTTGTGGTTCAGAAGATTAAAAAGAGAGAGAAAAGAAAAAGGAACATTAAAAATTTCTGGCAATTTGAGAAATGGAATTGGAGAGCTTTTAAAAAATGACATCTAAACTGAGAAACATGGCTTTGGCAGAAAAAGTGGGAAAGAGTTTTGCCTTCTGTGAATCAGGTCCCACGTGCTAAAGTTGGACACCCATAATATGAACAAATATATATTATATTAATCTAAGTCTAGTTTAAGTGATTCAACAACCACAATATGCCTCTGAGTCAGAACTCAGTTTACCAGCCAAGCACTCATCTCCCTAAACTCACAACAATCCTTATTCTTCCTGTCTTCAGCTGCTCCAGTCGTCAGAGATGGGAATGAGACATGAGCTACACACAGTGTCCTCCTTTACTGCAGGGCATTGTTTTGCATCCTGAGTACCAGTTGTGAGTATTACATAAGGCAAGGATAGAAGAAGAAATAAATATGTGACTAGACAGCTGGTCTTTACCATAATGATTGTGTACTAAGAGGTGAAATAAGGTTGCATAGGCGATTCTAATCCAGGAATTTCCTGAAAAAAGAAATTGTTATTTGCATCCCACCGTTCACAAACATCTTTTTGCACGTGGGAAATGCACATATATCCATACATAGGTACACTTGCATTGCATCACCTGTTCTACCATTTTCTTTTTTTTTGTCCCTGCATTCTAGTTATGAACAAGAGTGAACCTTAGCTAGCTAACCAGATCTGACATGATGGCAGTCCATAGCAGCGTGGCTGGACGCTAGAGGATTTTTGTGTATGTTGTTTTATTCATATCTTATCCTGGAAAGGACTGGAAATACCATGTAAGATTGTTAAGCACTCAGTGTCAGCCTGTAGGCAAAATACAGGTAAAGGACTCCTTCAAAATAAAAATATATAATTTTTTTTTTTTTTAAATGGAAACACAATTTGTAATAGAGGCATGACTGACTCTAACCTCATCTGCTCTGCAAAAATGCAGAGAATTTCTAGACAGGAGAAGACTTACTCTATAATTACATCAGGTAAGTCGAGGTCAGTAATTTTGAAAACAGGTATCGGCATGCTGAGTAGCATTTATTAATTTATCTTCTCTTATTTTTATCTTGAATAACACAAGCTCTTTTTCACAATCACAAATTCTTTTCTCCATCTCCTACTTATCAAGTAGTATGTTCTAGGACAGCATCCCATTGTTCCTTTGAGGTAAATCATTAACCTGTGAGACCATCTAGCAAATCTGTACAAGACAGTTTTCCTTTTTCTCCCTTTTCTCAGTGCAGCTACACTAAGATTTTTCGGGTTTTGTGTTTGGCTCTCTCATATAGCTAAATCTCTGCACTGCTGCAGCTCTTTGAGTGCCTTGCAGCTTGTAAATGACTCATGCAACACACTCCCTTCCCTCCAGCCAACACGGAGAAAGCCTGGAAAACTCTGTTTGGGAATGGTCCTCCTTCTGGCTTACATCACAAATTACTTCCATTACAGGATAATGCCCAAAGGCACAATCCAGACTGAAATACATAGCCATCATGAAACATACAAATACAATTGCTCTTAACAGAAAGTATATACCTAGAATAATTTAAAATTCTCTTACCCAAATCTCTGTCAAGTCTACCTTTCCAAACTTTTAAAATTTGTTTTCTTTTTTGGTAGATGCCAATAGCTGGCAGTTGTTGTGTTTGATGTGAATGGACTGTTACAAGCAAATGGAGACAAGATATACAAAGCCATCCAAACAAATCCCATTATTTTCTATGAGATTAAAGCAGCAGTTTCAGCACAAATGAATCTTGGCAAAGATTAAGATTCTTCAAATCTGCCAGCTCCTTTAGATAGGTAATTGCTGCAAAGACCACTGACATGCAATTCAATCTATATTTTGCTTACCAACTATTGCCCAAACACCATCTCCCTCGAAAGAAATCTGCAGATTTGCAATGCGTGTTCCAGTNTTCTTTCTTTCTTTCTTTCTTTCTTTCTTTCTTTCTTTCTTTCTTTCTTTCTTTCTTTCTTTCTTTCTTTCTTTCTTTCTTTCTTTCTTTCTTTCTTTCTTTCTTTCTTTCTTTCTTTCTTTCTTTCTTTCTTTCTTTCTTTCTTTCTTTCTTTCTTTCTTTCTTTCTTTCTTTCTTTCTTTCTTTCTTTCTTTCTTTCTTTCTTTCTTTCTTTCTTTCTTTCTTTCTTTCTTTCTTTCTTTCTTTCTTTCTTTCTTTCTTTCTTTCTTTCTTTCTTTCTTTCTTTCTTTCTTTCTTTCTTTCTTTCTTTCTTTCTTTCTTTCTTTCTTTCCTTCCACATGCTAAACCCTTTCACACACCAAATGAGAACATTTTGAACTGGATAGGCTTAAAGCAAACTCTGGAAATGTGTTAAGTAAAATGCCTAATCACAGCACAGAAGTAATAGCAGAAGTAATAGTAAAAGAATCAAGTACTCGAGTGAATGCTGTCTGCACCTTACAACTGCTGGTGCATGACACCCACTACATCCAGTGCTGCTGCACTGTAGGAACAGTTCTGCTTTTAACAAAGGTTCAAGAGCTAAGTCTCTTCTGGGAAATGAAACAATGCTAGGGTATATTTTTAGCTCAAACACCCATATTCTTTGATTATTAGCCTAATTTTTGGCTCACACTAAGCAAATACTTCCAAACAACTCCCAAAGACAGTTTGGAGACCTGGTTCTGGGGCACCTTTAGTGGAACAGAATGTCTGCAGATGGGGAGGACAATGTTAGGCTACTACTAGCAGTGATTAGTACCTGCAGAGAAAAGGGAGGACCTACGGTGAAATGGGCTGTATGTCCCCTCCAGCTTACACAGACCCAACAGCACTGGCCACCATTTTAGTCTGGCCACTGCACTGTTACCAAAAGTTCAGTTTCCAAAATCCCAAATGAAGTGTCACATGCCGAGGGAACATGCTTCTGTGCTCTTTACCTTCCAAGTTCCTCAGTTCTCACAGAACTAGCAATTTGCTAGCAATTTTTTGAAGCCCATATTTTCCTAATTAAATTGAGAAATGTCTTGCAGCTTTAATGAACATTTTAGATAATTTTAAATTCTATTAGAATACAAAACAGAACATGAATACAAAGGGAGACACATCACAGGCTATTTCTAGAGAAGGTACTGGTTCTTTCCCAGAACTTCATATAAAGAAAAATCCTTCCTCCTGTGGCTTTTGAAACTCTTAACGTGTAACACTTTCTCAGCAGCAGACCTGCTCAAGTGCAAAGGAATGTCTATCAGAAAACTTTGGAAGGTGTCATCAGGGCAACTTTGGAGAAAACAATTGTTGATAGCCCTGGTTTTAGAGGTTTTTAAGAGGATCAATTATAGATGTCTCAAGATAGAATTATAGATTTTTACAGGAATGCTATTTCTTAGCCAACAACTGTATCAAGAAAGTCACCTGCAGTGCAATTGGTAATACCAACAGCATAGCAATCCCACAGTGAAGCATTAAATCAGTATCAATAAAATTGTAATTAGGTGATATTAGCTATACAAAAGGAAGGTAGAAGTAAGAAAGTAGACTAGTAATTTTTATTTTTTTACTTTCTCACACTTGCCTAATATTTTTTCCCTCTGTATTCCACAACATGACTGTAAGTTGGAATAAAATACATTTCTATTCATATATTCCTCTCTCATCTACAGACTATCTTACTTATCTATTCAAAAAGGAAGTATATATTCTTGGTTTATAGTGATGCTCACAGGGAGTTGCACTGCATCTCAGAAAGAATAATATAAACCCAGAAGAAACCAGTGGGTTCTGGTGACCATTTTTATGAATGAAAATGACAAAAATAGAGGGAGGAGAAGAGGAGGAAATCAGGAAAGAATGAACCAGTCTGAAGACTGCCAAATGTAATACTTTACGTATTACATTTGTAATGTTGTAATGTTGATAATGTAAGTAATCTGTTAGAAATACTACTTATTGATGGTTTCTAGAATCATAATTAGAATATAAGCATTCGCATAATTTGTAGCAACAAATAAATCTGTGCTCTGTAAATATGATGTTCATTTGTCACAACAAAATAACATTTCCACCCCCCTGTCTACACGTTGTAATTGTCTGCATGTAAGAATCATAATCTGTGATTGTTATCTGATGGTAAAATCTTCCAATTATAAAAAAGCTGTACATCAATATGAAAAACAATTTAACTTTGAATATAATCAGCACATCCATTTTTACATATCCATTTTATTTTTATGAGATAAAATAATGTACATACACATAGTATACACAGAAAAGCAAAACATACATTTAAATAATTTCAATCCTTAGGAAACCAAGGTTCTTGAAAATAACAGGAGTCTCTGTATTGCAAGCATTCATTTAAGTGATCTTCATACAAGTAGCAGTATTGATTTGAAGTGAATGCTTTTGTGAGTAAACACTACTTATATTACTAAAAATTTGCAGGAAAGGTTTCCAGCTCTGTGGAGATCCCTTTTGGCCCCACCACCACTTCTAGCTGTGGGAGGATTTTTTACAATGGGGATTGCCATTAGCTTTTCAAAGCTGAAAATACTCTTGTAGCTTCATCAATATGTAAGATAAGATCCCTGCTTTAAAAAGAGTTTGAAGTTTCAAGAGGAAATAATAATGGAGTAGAGGAATAAAGAAATGAGTAAAGGCTTTATCATGATACATTTTGTCTCTCCCTCCTTTTTTTATTTAGTTTTCTTTCTTTGAAGGTGAGACTGGGAGTTAAAGAATTAGGCTACTGGTAGGCATCCCACTCTGACTTCAGCCTGGACAGGGTAACCAGCCTACCCTCATGGCTATTTATCTCTGCTTCCCCACCTGTCTCCTGCTACAGGTTCCTCAGATGCAATGACATGACTGCATATGCAGTTGATCTGGTTTTGTCAAAAAGATCCAGATTTTTTAAAAAAGGTCCACTGTTAAACTGTTTAAGTGGATAAGGATAACTAAATACTAGCTATGTGTGGTATGCTGGGAAGTCTGGAGTGATGGTACCAGCTGGAAAGGATTAATGGTGACAAGCAATCATTTTGTAGATGGCAACCTTCTCATTGTGCAGCCAGATCAACATATTTAATTTCACATTGTTTAAAAAAAAAAAAAAAAAAAAAATCCCAAAACATAATGGAAGATATAGACTCATGAAATCCAAAAAAAAATTGGAGAAGGTTGAGCACTACAGGAAGAAGTTTGAATTTGGATAATAAGCAAGCAAATAACCTGCAAAATGGTTTAGAAGATAAGTAAGGTGTATTTTTTTTAACCTCTTTTTGAACATTTTTGAGAGAGAGAGAGAAAATAAACCAAGTAATAGAGGTTAGGGAGAAGCTGCAGGAGATATAGGTGAAATCAGTAAGAATTGGAGGAAAAAGGATAGAGAATTAAAGCCAAGAGGAAGTCATGAATGCATATATGGAAAAAGTGCTTGAGAAAGTAAAGGAATAAAAAAAAATTAGTGCTTGTGTTAGAAATTGCCTGAAGCAGGAGAAGTAGAAGATTTTAGGTCAGGCCATAGGCAGCTCTAGTAAAGTAAGCATAGAAAGGAATTTTTGAATTAAAATTGCAGTAACGTAAAAAAAAGTTGGTAATCACAGAAACTATGTGAAAGTTTTGAGAAGATAAGCTGTGCTGTAGAGGATATTGACCTGATAATAAAAATGGAGTGTGCCTCACAGCGGTAATATTCCTTTTGATAATTTCCCAGAGATTGCCCGTTGGCATTTTTGGAAAGGTAAAGTAGAAAGTCATAGGTTGTGAGGTATTCATCTGTGTCTGCTGAGATTTTATACGGTCTCAGAATGTGCCTAGTGCGTAATAGACTTGGTCAGGAGACAGAACAGTTGGTAACAGGATAGGAGTCAGGAACACAAGTTACCTCAGTAATGTCTGTATTGTGTAGCTGTAAGTCATTGAATTGGCAAATGGAAGAGTAAAAGGAATTTCATTTTATTTGATTTATGAATCAGTAACTCCTTACCATGGCAGCCGAATCCCTTAAAATATTTAGATTTGCTTTTGTAATCTGTTCAAAGACTAAAGCTCTCTATTGTCTCCCCTTTTCCAAAGACAAGGAACAATCATAAAGTATGTCTCAGGAGTATCTATAATTCCCAGAGTTTGAGCCTGCATAAATGAGAGTAAAAAGCTTTCTTCAGTCTGATAGAATCCCCTCTGAATCCGTTGGCTGAATGCAAAATAAGCGTGCATAGGAAAAGGACCACTCTTTAACTGTCTTTTCAGTGAGGATTGGGTTCTGGCTCACACATCTGTTGGCTTCACAAGTAATTTTAGCTATTTATGCATAGATGAATACATCTTTACAGAGAAAGAGAAATTTACAGTGCATGTATTTGCAGTGCATGTCCTGTATGTGCGAACAAATTCAATAGCTCCTTTTTGTTGGTGTGTAATTCTTTAAGATCATTTACTGTAATTAGTTCTGTGCAAATCTTTATTGCACATAAAAGCATGCAATGCATTTCTGTGACCTGCCAATGCATTGTACGAAATATGAGAGGGACTGGAAGATTATTAGATCATTAGAACAAAATGAAGAACATAGCATGGAGCTGATGTTCAAGTGCTTCTCTGTTTCCACATATCAATTTTCCTTACTCAGATAACCCACAATCTCTCCTGTGACAGACATACACTTTGGTTGTAACAAATGTAGTCAAGAGAAGTAACATCTTCAGTGTTTTCTACTTTGACTAGCACGGGCTTGCCACAATAGAAATACCTTCCTATTTGGCTTTTTCCTACTAAACGTACTGGAATCACATGTGGTAATATACACTAACGGAAAGCAGTGGATGTACAGCCCAGGAAACTGTTTACTTCCTCGGGGATAACCAAGTAGCTTTTGTGTTTGTAAATAGGACTCTTCAATATCTACATGCGAGATCTGCAGATAATATGGTGATTCTTCTCAGGGACATGAACAACTGTTTTTTTCTAATTTTGAAAAACTGAAAGTACTGCTGCTGTACACTCGATTTGGAAACGGATCCTCTGGAACAGGTAATGCTACATTGTTCCTTGTTTTGTCATGAACATTGGCTAGGGACTTTCAAAGATTATAGAAACCGTAGCCTTTAGTTAAGATCGTGCGTAGATATATAGACTATGCACAGAACCTGAAGATATTAAATACATACAGAGCATATCAATATTATGCCTTAAAACACTTTCTGTACTGTCAGCACACTCATTTCCCTTTATGGGAAATTGTGTTGGAGTAAGCTGGAGACAAGAGGAGTTTGACAGAAGCCAGGACAAAACCTGTGTCTTCCCTCCAGAAAGGGGATGTGACAAACAAGCAACACTCTACTCTGTATTTCCCTTTCCTGAAGAGCAGAGGAAATAAAAGATTATGAACTCTTAGCTCCCTGAGAAACCCCACCTCGATACTTTGCTTCAGCAAGCAAAGGTAAGACTGCATGTGAGATATAGTCAATGTCTTTCAAGACAGATGTCTTTGGAGTTCCAGTTTTATTCGTGGGACAACACGCCCTGGTAAACATTGTACCTCTGCAAGGGTGTATAAAGGGAATAGACTTTTCAACCAGACCTGCAGTTCTTACGGAAATCTTGCTAGGGTTTTTTTGTAGACCTGTGTAGGTCATCAATTGTGTATAGCACTACAGCAATGTTTTTCTTTACTTTTGATCAGTGGCAGGGATGCTGCCTGCCTTTGGGAGCCCTCGCTGTATGAGCTAACGTTACAGCTCTCCTTTATGCGAACTTGTTCAGCCGAGCCAACATAATGACAGCTTCTACAGAAGGGCAGAGAGGAAGGTGTCACATCTGACTCCTCACTCATCCAAAGGTGCTGTCAAAACTTGGAATTTAATCTTTGAGATTAGTGTTTAAAAACTCAGAGCTCCGGAGTTGGGATTTCAGCTTCATAAAAGTGAAGCTATGTAATTATTTGAAAGCTCAGTGGTCAAACCCAAAAAGCTCAAACTTCAGCTGAGTGCAGCTTTTAATAATGTTACTTTGTCATTTCTATAAATGCATAATAACATATGTATAGTATAGTATAGTATAGTATAGTATAGTATAGTATAATATAGTATAGTTAGTGACTGAATGGGTAAGAACTGATAAATCAGTTAAATGCATTAGCATGGTATATAAAACTTTTGAATGATGTTATTCATGAGGCAACTGCCTAGCCTCTGTGTGCTGAATATGCTTGTGACAAGAAGGGATGATCAAAGACAGCTCTGATATGTATAGATCAATGCTTGAAGTTCCCAACTGTAGTGAACAGTCTCTGAGAAACTGAGCACTGTGCAGGAAAACAAATGAGCTCAGGCTTATTTATGTACATTTGAGTTTTTAAAAGTTTTAATGAAAGATGGGTTTGCTTGGATTCCTTTCTTCTTAACATTTTGTTAGGAGTTTTAATAAGCACACATTTGTTTTGCTTTTTGGAAAAGAAGCAACAGCTTGTACTCCTTGATTGGCATACTTTTTAAGATGGAATGTTAAAATTGGATAATAATTTCTCTAAATGTGTTTATCAAGTCTTTACAGATGATTTTTTTTTAGACAGCTTGTGGTGTGAAAATAAAGCTGGATATTTGAAAGTGTCAGTAAACCTCTGCTTCTTGTGGGATGGTTTCAGACTGCTGGAATTTTGTTGACTGAATTTTGCTGTGATGTCTTGAATCAGTGATGATGGGCATATGTACTCAAACAGCTGAAATTGAATATTTTGAAAAATATAGTTTCATAAAAACACTAGACTATATGAATAAATAATTTGAACTGTTTTTCAGTACATTTATGAAACTTTGCAACCACTGGTCAGGTCTTAAATCCAAGGAAAAAAGATCTCTTCTGTTCTATACAGTCACTTGCTTGCTTATATACACTTTTTGATTTCCTTTATTTTAGCTGTCTATATGAGATAGGTGCTGATTCATAAAATGCCACATGTGTAAACTTCATCTTTGGTTTTACTACGGTTTCTACAAAAAGTGATTTTGAATATCTGACTATACTGCATTTTGATAAATAGTATAGAAGCAGGTTTCCACCATAAATGAAATTGTATTTGGTCTGGGGTAAATGAAAGCAGAATCTGGGCTGTTTCATTCAAACAAATCTCTTGTTTTCTAGTGTTAGACCTATGTAAAGCATTTACTGTCTTCTATAGTGAGTTCACTTTCATAGACTATTAGTTTCTAACACACTACTAGTTCTTAGATCTTGGCATTCATGATGACATTACTGGATTCAAGAGGGGAAAATATTAGAGAGAAGGAGGTGAACCATGAGATTTCCATTGTGTGGAACTTTATTTTTGAATGTGGGGCTGATGGTCTCATTATAACAACACCAAGATCTTTAAAATAGGCACTTTTATGTATTAGGCTTGAATAAGTGAAATGGTTTAGTAACTGTTGACTAATTTACAGTTCATTCAATTCACCTCCTTCTAGTCGAAACAGGATTCAGTCAAAGTACTATATTCCTGTCCAAAGCTTTTGTTTGGTTGTTTGGTTGGTTGGTTTTGTTTTGTTATGGAAAGAAGCAACCTTGCAAATGCCATGACGTTAAAACTACATTGTTTTAGGTAGAGAACAAGTGTTCTTTAAAGTATAATAATTTTGAAGATTCTCACTATAATTCTTTTCTCTCTTCTATGCAAGATCTGAATCACAATAGAGTAAATACAACTTGCAGGAGCAAGATTCATTGGATCACTCCATTATTTTCTTATTGTAGTACCTCTTGTTTGTTAAGGTAAGTTAAGGGTAACATTAATGGCATGTTAATGTCTATAAAATCACACAGATGGTGATCAAAAACAGTTTAGGTTTCTGACTTAAGCTGTTGGAGTTAGATTTAGGTTCTTTGTAACTACTGTGATATATTGTCTGGTTCATCAATACTCAAACAGTAGAGGAGTGAAAGAGAATAGATTAAAACAGGACAAGTTGCTGCAACATAAAAAAAAAAAAAGACTTGGAGAGGAATCTTTAGAAGTGGGTTGTTTTTTCTTTTTCAGCTGAAAGTTAAAACACAAGTGCTTGCATTGCTGAAGGGAAGACAGGATTTAATATGGCCCTCTTAAGAAGTATTTTCCTAGAACAAAGTGTCCTTGCATAGTTGTGATTAAAAATCATTTTTTATTACAGATAATTTCTGCATGGAACCTTTCTTAACATCAAGTGATTTAGAAAAATAATATTCTTCAGATGCTGTGGCTTAGAAGGGACTGTGAAGAACATGTTTGAAAGGAATGAGGTTTTGATTTTCAAAAGAAATCTATAGATATGGTGATGATGATGGTGATGATGATCATGATTGTTATTATAGTAGAGCTTTTAAAGAAGAAAACCAAAGTAACACAGTGCTCTTAACATGTCATGAATTCGATGGTATTTCCACAAAGTCAATGTATAGTACATCTAGAAAGGAGGAACCTATCATAAAAAATATTAAAGTTAACATGGAAATCCTTTTTCCATGGAATAACTTACTGAATAGCTCTTTAACAACTTGTTCTCTTTCACATCCCTGCATTTGGTTGGGAAAAAGTCCGTACTTCCTACTTTCCAGCTGGCCAGTCTCTGTTCATTTGGCCAGTCCCTGCCAGATCCCTGTTGAGAGGAATGGCAGTGTTCAGGCTTTTCTAAAAGAGCCTTGACTGCCTAATTCCTGCCAGACCTTCACATATCGCCCTTTTGTCTTCTATATCTAAATAGATTCCAACAGTTAAAAGTGGGACAGAAAATAAGGTTTAAAAAGGTAGGTGTTAAACAGATACAGCAGAAATGAAGTTTTCTTATCGTTACATGATGGGTATCACATAAAGATTCCATCACTCACTTTTTTATTTTATTCCATGCAGAATCCTGACCATAACAGAGCACACAGCAGTAACGCAACCAGGCAAAATGATTTGTGATGAACACTCATTTTGAAGGGAGAAGGTGAAACTCTTCTGAATTATTGAGAAGGGCAGAGTGATCAAACACACTTTTTCTAAGGAACTCCTATCACTTCTGTTCTACTTTCAGAGTTTCATTTTATTTCATCACGAACACTTTGCATTTGTAAAGTGCCTACCACTGTGGTATGTGAAGCCATGAAAATAGCAATTGGATTAAAACTGTGAAAGGCCCAGGCAAATCAAAGAGTTTAAGTAACATGATTCATACACCCAAACTCAAGAGACTGTCCCTCAAGGAATAACATTATTTTAGCACTGAATTATTTATGTCGTTTCTCTTTTTTTCTGAATTTCACCTGTGTGTCCTGCGGGAGTTTGAAGCCATAGAGCATTAGATAAAGACATCATGTGGCTTTAGTCTCGCTATAAATACTGTCCTGGTCTGCTAGGTTGTGGGAGGTCTCCTGTGCCTTCTGCTTCCCCACCTGCCTTTTCTTCAGCGCTGTGGCACTAATCCTCTCACAGTCCTTCCTTTCAGCAATTCATTATTCAGTGCCCACAATCAACACAATCTCCTCACCCAGGTGTGTGTCCACAGTCAAACAGACGAAAAACAGACACAGTCAACACCAATGGACTAATCCCTCTCTATGGGACGAACGGAAGAGGAGGAAGGCATCCTTGTGTGATGGGGGGAATAGAAAAAACCCAACTCTGTCTTGTGCTGCAATTTTAGCCAGGGGATGAAAGTCCTACCAACACAGGGACTAGCATTGCAGAGAGATAAAAAGATCTGCATGCTCACTCACAGCTCCCAAAGCTTCCCTGAGCCCTCACCGTTCAGAGAAATATTGATATAATATCATGATATTTGATGATATTGTACTTTTGGGTATCAGCGTCATGAAAAATTCAAACAGTAACATCCAGAAATTCTAACAATAAAAATGCTTATGAATCCCTCTAGTTCTTTATTTGGCCTTGAAAACAAACTGTGTGGGAACATTTATGGCATTGATTCCCAAAACAAAGTCATCTCAGATCTGGCTACAGTATTTTAACTTGCTCATTGTGGAAGTGGGTACTCAGTGATCTCCAAACAGCATAATATTGTTATTTTTTATTTCTTCAGATCCATGAATAAAATACAGAATATATGAAAAAGAGGAATGTATTGTGAATTTAAGTGAGATTAAGGAATGGAATCTACCTTGACCTCTCTGACACCAGGGTTTTTTCAACCAAACTTTACAACAGCTGTTAACTTAAGTTGATTAAAAATCCAGTCAATGGGATTAACTGGACAAAAATTGGAAGCAATGTTGAACTTTAAGTGCAAGGAAGCATTTTTAAAAAATGACGATTACAAATTCAAAATAAATATTGAAATAAATTTCACATAAAAAGTCCATGTTAAACAGATGTTGTTATATAATCAGGAAATGTGAGAGAAAATAGCTGAAAATTAATTTCAACATGCCTAATGAAGCAAAGAAGCTTAGAAGAAATCCCCCCCACCTCACTCACAAAGAACAAAGAAAACAATTGCTCTTTCCAGGTATGTCAGCTATGTTTTGTACACTTGTTAATTATCTTGTTTTACAAAAGCAAAGATTAACAGTTGTATTTTTCTAAAGTTCTGATGGATTTAATTATATTTGGTAAAATCCTCCTCTGTGTATAAGCTGGAATAATCTTTCCACATACATTCCTTCCTCACGTTCCTTATATATTTATTTATTTATGTGATTACCAGTTTGAACTCTGGGAAGGAAATTAAGGGCATGGCCACATGACTGGAAAAGCATCCTTCCATGCTGCAGTTCCTACCACAGTATCTGTGATTTATTTATTGCAGGGAGTGAAGGCAGCATGGGGAGATTCTGGAATCTTACAAAGAGCTCTTGCTTTGCAAAAACACTCTTGGGGCATTAAATTAAAATTAAACTATAAATTCTTGGTCTGAAGAAAGTTGTTCCCAGAAGTCTCTTGCCTAATGTCAGTAGGACTCCAACGGCAGAACTCTTCTCTCCTATAACTCATTTCATCTTGCTGAATACCCTGTGACAGGCATATCCAGGTTTCCCCACAGGAAACATATTTCCTTGTATACATGGAACATTTCATAACAAATAAAAAAGTAAGAAATTCTTGAATCAGTGCTTCTAGACATTTCAGAATACTTGCTTAGGGTCTTTAGAAGACAGCAGGAATAAACATCATCATGTTAAAAATTCCTTTCTGGAGCAAAGTACCGGGAGAAATTTCAGTTCAGTTCACTGTTTGCAATCAAACCTGGGAAATACAAGTCATTATTCTTAAATTCAATTTTTGCTAGAAGGCTAAAGTACAAGGCAGGTTCATTCTGGCTGAAATCTGCCCATTTAGGATGTATCTTCTGTGTATATTCACAATTTTGTATTTCTTCATGCCCTAGGTAATTAATTACTAGTTTCCTTAGTATGATAAAAACACTTCAGACAAAGCATAGGCCAAAATACATTTCTTTCTATGACTTTTCATAAAAGCCTTTTCTACCTTTTTATATATGAGTTGCATGGTGATATTGACAAATTTTAAAATAATCTTATTGCGAAGAAAATTCTCCAAGGCACAGATTTTGTATACCAATCCATATTGTTCTGTGGGCAGAAATTAAGAAGAAAATAACAAATCAAGTATGGAATTCTGAATTATCTTTGATAAAAAGTAAATCTAGAACATCAAAGCACTAAATTTTTATTCCAATATTTTCAGGTGGGGAATACAGCTTCACACACACAAAGTCTGTGTTGTGATTATTTCACCTTTTGCTCATTTGACAGAATGTTTATTTTCTTCTCTTCAGTTACAGCTTGTTCTGCAAGGTTCCTGATTCCCTTAATTCCTACACTGTACTTAAAGTATAAAAAAAAACTTAGGATGGCCATGCTGCAACAAATGAAAGGCCTATCTAGCTTCATATTGTTTCTAAAAGTGGTCAAAAGCAAGTGTAAAGGTAAGAGTATAAGAACATAAGACCTGGACAAGAATATATGATACTTTCTCTTACAGCGCGCTTCTAACCTCCAACCAGTTTTATCTCAAGAACTGAATATACTTTCTGTCTGTTTAGTAGCCCTCAACAGGTCTCCATGAGCAAGTCAGGCCTTGCCTTGAGCTCACATAAACTTTTAACATCCTTTCACAAAGTGTTCCGTAGCTCAGCTACCTTTTGCACGAAGAACCACATCCTGGTGTTTGCTTTGAACTTACTTAGCATCCTTGTAGTGTCATCCAGCCCCCCATAGTACAGTCTTAGGATATCAGATGGTGCTTGGGATTTTTGGCAAGAATTGTCCCAAACTGGGGTTGGCCAGAGTGCCAATAAGTACCATGGAAGTTTAGAGAGTACTTCAGCCTGGATCTTATAAAACTGCTTACACTGAGAGGTTTGGTAGTCATTATTTTTGTTACAGGAACTACCTGATAACATTGCAAGAAATCCAGGAGTAGCTGAATTCACTCTGGCATTATTAGCTGTAAATTTATTCTTACTTCCTCCTCCTTTGATAAAAAACTGGGTGTATACACTGCACTGCTTCACTGGTGAAGTCTCTAGGCTTTTTCTTGCCTCTTTTGCCAGACATACATCTATCCTTCTGATGTTTTATTCCTCTTCTCTGTTTCATCTTGTTATAAGGCCTGGAAGATGCGAGTGAGAACATGCTGCTTTAGTTTAGTCCACTGCACCTCTGACTCTGCTCATTTCTGGACCACTGTAGAATCACTTTTTATGTACGACTGTCTTTCAAAATGGATAATGTGATCATAAGAAATTGTTGAGCAGATCTCTCTTAATTCAATAAAGTTTGGCAGTCTGCATGAACTCCTCTGATTTGTTGTTTTGAATCTACTCCTTAACTTGAATAAAAATCTGTTGGACATTTTTTTTTTTCCATCTTTATAGGATAGGAAAAGTTATATTAATTTTCTTGTTTGGTTAGCTTTTTGTTGTGGGACTTAAAATTAAATTGTTGGTTTTATAATTAATATGTGATTGCTTGTCTTGTTAACTATATGGCAAGGATGCCTAGAGCTTGAGATAAGAGCTTTTGAATATTATGTACAAATCAAAAGAAAACAAACTAATCGAATTAAACAAAACCAATGAAATAAGGCCCTTTCAGAGGACTGGAAGCAAAATGAGCTTTATTTCCTCCAAAACTAGCTTTTAGATTATGTGGAAGTTAATTTTTCCTTCTTTTAAATATGAAACCTGAGGGTTACTAATATGCGAATCAAAAGCCAGGAACCAAAGCTAACCTCATATTGTAACTTGGGGATATTTTCAAGATTTCTGTCAGAGACCACGGGGAGATTACCTCAGAATATCTGAATGGATTTAATTTATTTAGCTGCTTAGTATTGGTAAGCCACATTTCTCTGATCTGCTGTAGCAGACAGGCAATGTGCAGGCAGGGCACAGGTAGGGCTCTTAACGAAACCTCAGGAGATTTTCTTGTTTTCCCAGATCTGCTGGGAAATGCTGACTCATTCAGGGCAAGCTACTTCTCTGGGTATCTCAGGTTACCCAAGCTATGAGATGGGACTAATAATAATAGAAATGGCAGTTCTGTTTTTTTAAAAAATAATACTAAATTCACCCAAAATGTACAGATTCAGAGGACTCAAACTACTAACAAGCCTGGGTAGAATTCAGCTAAGTCTCATCCAAAACAATATTTTATATTATAAAAAATAAACCAATATATTTTGAAAAAAAAAAAAAAAACCAACAAAAACCAAACAACCGATATAACTCAGCAATGAATTGCAATCTAAAATAAAGAGACATAGCATGCCTGCATTGTCAATGAAATTGTAGATTTCAGTTTGGCACAGAATTTAATTGGTTGTGCTTTGTTTTGCTGTTTGGGGTCACTTACCTCCTCTTCCCTTGATTTTTGGTTCAGCAATTAAACCCAGACATCTGTTATTCCCTGAGTTCTAACTAAATTATTTTGCAAAGCAGGTAAATATTGAGGATTTTTTAACAATAATTTGCATAGGAAACAAATGTATTGCTATTACTGCCTCTGAACTGGAACTGGAACTGGGAACAGACTTTATGGTGTGAGTGTGGGAGGGTGGGGAATGAAATGTCCCTGTCTCAGTGGGGTTCTTTATCCCCCCAGTACACGACATGCCAGGTTAGGAGATTCAAAAGGCTTAAGTAGACTTTTCACTAAAATTTAGCAGAAGGCTTTAGTTTCAGGAAGCTTAGGAATATTAGGGCCTTTTTTAGAATGTGAGTTGAGCTTTTAAGCATGCAGGGCTTTGAGGACACCCACACAGTAAAGTGTGTAAAGGGGTAAGATGGCAGCCCAGGTAAGAAGTACTATTCACTGATTAACAACTTGAAATATATTGTCGTGTTGTCTTGTTTTTTTCTTCCTAACTACTCATTTATTAGTTTCAGTGCAGTAGGGTTTGCAGAGATTGAAATGAGTTATTGAAGAAATAACACCGCATGAACTAAATCCTGAAATCCTATTCAATTTTATGCAGACGGAACTCCTACACTAGCATGATTTTTATACAGTATCTGCACTTTGTCAGCAATAGATTTGCCATATCAGTTGATAATAGCTTTTAGTAACTTTGGAGTTGTCATTGTTCTACAAGTATGTATAACTCATTAGGAATCTTTGAACTATTAAATCGCTTTTTATCTCATAGCTTAATTTAAAAATTCTTTGAACATATTCAGTTATTTACTTTTATCCAGCAAGGGAAGCGTTTCTTACACAAAGTAATATGTTCTTATACATATCTATTAACTTCCTTGGAGAATCGTGGTTGCTCACAGATTTCTATTCCTTTGATTTTCTCTTTGTATGATTTAGTGTATGCTTCTTTCCTTACTTTTAAAAATGAGAATATTTTTCTATGTGGCAGCAGAAAATGTTTTCTACTTTTCTTCAGGACTGAAGTTCATTTATTGCATTGCTTAATATTTACAAGGCAGTAGCAGCTCGAGTAATCATTACAAATCAATTGATAACGTTGCATAGTAGGTTTTTGGAGTGTGGAAGTGAACTCCATCAAAGAAGGGTGATGAATCAATAAAAGTCCATGGTTGTTTGTAAAATTTTTAGAATGATCTCACTGCAAATATCTAGAATATCAATTTCTATCTACAATGACAAATTAATGTAAAGTAAATTTATGGACACTTAATTTCAGTGCCAGATTACAAAGAAAAATAGTGTTGTCTGACATCTATAAAGACAACATCACAAGTGCAATACATGTTGTAGTGTAACTATACTGAGTGTGTTTTATAATCACTAACAATTTCAGACTGAAACAGAAATTGATTACATTGTGATGCAAGAACTGCAGCATGGTGGGCAAGAATGGCAGTACCACACAGGTGGAAAAACACCGAAAAAAGACCTCAAAATAATTTTTCTAAGATACCAGAGAAAAATTTTAGAACAGCACACTGTAGCCCATCCAGTTCATTTATAGTTGTGGTCACATATTGAGAGGAACAGTAATGGAAAAACTGAGGAATAAAATCTAAGTCCTTCTGACATCTCAGCAGAATCCCATGCCCATCTCTCAGACTATCAGGAATTCACTTGACAATATACAGACATCCCATTCTAGGCCAATCACCACTGGTTCACTTCTGGAACCAATAAAAATCTGACTGATAAGAGTCAGTGAAGCCTTAGGCGCAATTCATAAAATTTTTAATGACCTTCAAAATAAGTCTACCAAATTGTGCCTATTTCCACTTTGGGTGGTAAGAATGAACTGAGCATGCCCACCTCAAAAGCTAAATGAATCCACCTACCTTATTGTCCAGACTTCCCCCTAAACTCCACCAATCGCTTCTCAGAGAGCACAGCACTAAACCACAGATGTCAACAAAAGCATTTTTGTTCACTTTTGAGACATTGTGGAGTTGCTACAGCCTCTAATCTTAAACCAACCTTAAATCCAACAGTAATGTACTCTTTTGCATTACCCATCCCAGTTTAAATATTAATAATTGTCTCTTTCTACGAAGTATTAGGTCTAGGTAGGGCTGATGAAAGTTTTGGTGCCTGAGAACTGGGGAGCAAGTGTGACCATTAAGGAAATCTTTGGGGAAATACAGTAAAGAACAACTGTCTTTAAACCTTTGATAAAATATATAAACTTTCAGTGATCAACCAATATAGTAAAAATTTACTCTAAATTTGTTTGGTTAGTGGCATACTCAGACTGCTGTAAACATTAGGTGCAAATAACTCCATATTTGCAGCAAATACGAATTGCCTTTCATTTTGTAAATGCACACCCTATGTCTGGTTTCCATTTGTTTAGTTTTAGTATCCAACAACTGAAATAACATAACTTGCATCATTACTATTTAATTGAATGGCAAGATTCAAATGTTGTCTGAGACTTGAAACAAACAATGCAGAATTACAACTTAGCTCTTCCTCTTTGTTAAAGCCAAAGCGCTTCTAAATTAAAGTATTTCTGTTGTAATGCTGTTGTATTTATACTCATTGACTCTTTTACTATTGTCTAGTTATCCATACAAAGAGATACAGTTTCCCCTATTACAGACTATAAGGAGAGCAGATACACATACTGACAAATATGTTCACTGCTGTGTTCAAAGTCCTCTTTGAAAATGAATGGTTAAGGTTTAACTTTGCTAAAGAGGATTCAATAATGTTGAGGAAATTATGTGATTAATTTAGTCACAGGTACACTTTCAGTTTTGCAGAAAAGAAATGGTTTATATATTTAATTGTTGAGTAGTCTCTCTCCTCAACTTGCTAAATTAGGAAGCCTTAAAGTTTATATATTTTTCAGAAAATATGGATAGGTGTTCCATTGTCTCAGAAAGAGCTTATTGGTGTTAAGAGGTCACTCATTTTTTTTCTCTGAATTTCAAAAGGCTTGTTCAAATACTTTAATGTATTAATTGTCACATATTTTAGAAAGGGAATTGGAAAAATATCTTATTAAAGAAAGAAATGTTTTGTAAAATTAAAACCAAAGCTTTCACTGACTCATATTAAAAATGTTTCACATTTTTGGTTACAGGCTCTAGATTTTGGGTTTTTTGAAAGAAGGAGCACCTTGTGAAATCTGTATATCATTACACCCTTTATTGGCATCTCATATCTTGTCACTTATGATAGGTCTGACATGAGATAGATGACACTGAAGCACCCAAGGTTTTGCAAGACTCTAGTTTTCTATTAATGTTTAATGTTTGTCAGGTATCTGTTGTCTAAGTATCATATTATCTCTAAGTTTAATAGCACAACCTTTGAAAATCTACCTTTCAATTTTATTGGGGGAAAAATACCCCAACAAACCAACAAAAAACCAAAACATAAGAAAAGAGAAAGACAACCTTTGGAACCTATTTTTCAACCCTTGATCTTAAAATTAAATGCATAAAACAGTAACTAAAGTCTTAAGTTTTCAGCTAGTTAGAAGATAATATTTTTTCTTTTGGACAGAGGACATCAGTTTGCCAAAAGAAGCAATTTGTGAAAAAGTTAATCTTGCAACAATTTAGAAACATACATTATAAAAGAACCCCAAAACTGGATTCCAGCATTTTTAAACTACACATTTAGCTTTAACCTGGAAAATCCAAAAGTTAAAAAAAAAAAAAAAGGGGGGGGGCGGGGACGACGACACCTTTTGTAATGCTGTAATACATTAGAAATAGCCATACTGAAAAAAATTACCACCTTGAGCCATACTGCAAATGCAAATTTTTGGTTTGGTTTTGACTGAGACTTTGCACCTCATTTACAAGAGGGATTTTCTATTTTAATTTTTCAGATCTTGAAAAATCAAAAAGCAACTCCATAGTGCTTGCATGGGCCTCTACTGAACACAAGTGAAGTATTTCTAAAGAGAGTGAAGCCCATAACTCCTACTGCCTAAAAGTTGGAAAGTTATTAAAATTAAATGTCAGTCAAGAGATATTTCTTCAAAACTGTAATTCTGGGGAACAATATTATCAGTTCATATTCTGAGAAATCACTCTGTCAAATGCTATAGGAGGAGATAAATAACTTTCTGGGAAAAGGCTTCCTGAACACACAAATGGCTTGAGAACTTCTGCATCATACTGAAGAGGGAGGTGTTCAGCTTTCAGAAGAGAAGCATGACAATTTCACGCTTATCTAATATCTCAAGAAACTTTGGAGTTCTGGAGCATATTCTTTTCTTTCATATTATTATTTAAATTTCCATGCTGGCATAATAGTCTACACAGCTGCCACACAGTCAGAAATAAATAAGGCAAACCAAAACAGATTAATAAAATGTTGCTTTTTTTGGTGTTGTTTTTATTTTCTTTTTCTGTGATGTTATTTGAATTTGGGATAAAGATGGAATATTGCATTTCTTACGTTACTTATAACTAGAGAGAGCCTTAAATGAGAATCATAGACATGATTTCCCCAAAATTTGAAAAAGTTGAACGGAGATGGGAACCTTGCAGCTGTCTCCCCCCCAGTACTAATGTGTGTCCAGTTAGACTGTAACATGCTATCAACCATGTGACGCAGTCTTAAAATACTTCGGTATTTTATTCAAAACACATAGGCATATCGTCTTCCTCTTATGTTTTCCACCTCTGCTCTAGTGGGACTGAACCTCTTTTGGCTTGTTGTTGCTATTCTGGGAAGCCTGTCTGAAGGAATATGCTTTGCCTACTGCTCTATGCTGCTGCTGTTCACAATCATACTGCTCAAAGCCATTCCTCAGACCGTTGAGTATTTATAAGCTGATCTTTGCAACTGAAGCATCTATGGGATGCTGTGGTATGTAAAGAAGGGCAGACTCAGGCATAATTTCAGCCAATCACACTGACAAGAAGGGCAAAATCTTGCAGCTATTTTTTTTTTTTTTTAATTACACACACACACACACCCACACACACCCCAAGGAGAAGAGGGTAAAGACTGGAGCTAATATTTATTTTTATTTTCATTGGTATATGTGTATCCTGATTCACCTGTAGCTACTCAGAGTGAATGAATCAACTCATTTTAGGTCTTAATTTTGCAAGTCATATGTGCCTGGATGACACTGCAAATTCCCACATGCAGAAAAAATATTTACACAAATACAAGTTGTGAATTTTTATTTTGAATTTATGACACAATATGGTACTTCTTTAGCTAATAGATGTTTTAGTTTAATCTGTAGTTATTTGAATGACCCTATTTACAAACACTTTATCACATCCTAGGAAGTGTTCCTTTCCCAAAGACTTTCATACTCCCTGTCCATTTTGAAATGCTTATTGTTGTTTCTTCAGCTCATACTTTCTAATCACTTCCAAGACTCCGGTATCTTTCAATATATTAACATTTTTTATCTTAATGATGATATGGAAATATTATATTAAGCAGTGAATCATTCCTGATTTTTCAGAAAAGACCCATAATGTATTTCACGTATCTGGCTGAGGGAGCAAACTACTCATTTTGCTTTCTTTCCTCTGTCTCAGATGAATTTTCATCACACTTATTCCAGATTCCTTTTTGTTCTTAGGGATATTGATGGATACTCTTAAACTTTATGATTCTGCTTTCAGATGTAACAGTTTTAATGACAAACTTAAAACACTGTTGATAGTCTGCAGTGCAAAGATGGACAGAAATTGCTTATTAAATGTACACAATTTGATATTTGAACATTCTGCATCACTTAGTGGATCATCACAAAACCACTGCTTTTTTTTTTTTCTTTCTTTCTTTCTTTAAAAATTGTTTAAAATTCTGTTGCAAACACTGGAGAGCTCTGAAAGTTGGCAATAATAAATATATTGAGATCCTAAATATCTAGAAAACGCAGATGATACAGGATCTGATAATTTTTCATTTTATTTTTCTCTAAGTGTGAGTTTTTCATTCTTGCTTATTTGTGTAGATATCTATAATGATTACCTGTTTATATAAATGTGTTTTTACTATGTTACATTTCAACTTCAGAGGTTATGCACACCATATCTTAGGTACAACCAAATTGTCATGAGTACCTGCAACGATATGAACACTAAAATACCCTATTAATATGCAAGGGAATTCTGATATTACCTTCTATATAGATGTAGTAATAGTATACAGCATTACTACACTTCCTAATCCTACACTTTTTAAGACTCTAAAGTCTTTGTTGGCTGTTCGATTGGAATTCGAGACTCCCAGTTACAGAGATCTATTTCTAATGGGGTAACTGGTTCAGAATTAGCAGTTTTTTGGTGGATGGTGCTTTTCCAGCCCTCCAGTTAGGAGTCAATGCAAAGCCTTTTCATTTTTGGCATGAAATGTATGATGCAACAGCAACAGGTCTGATCTATTTGGCACTGTTATGCTGAAATCTCTGATTGTTTTTCTGCCTCAAACTGTCTTGCAGTTACCTTTTATTTTCTCATTTGTCTTCTGCCTTTTTGGAGTAAGTGCAGTTTTCTTTTGTGCTTGTCTAATATTGTCTACAGTGGTGTTTCGGTCTCTGACTGGGGTGGTAGATGTTATAGCAGCAAAGAGCAATGAAAACTCAAAGACTGTTCTACCATCTGGAGCTTATTAGAGTGCAATATCATTCATCCCATAAGCACGTTAGATCTGCCTGGGAAGTTGGTTATGGCAGTCCAAAGTCACCTGCAGATGCCCAGGCAAACATAAGATTATTTTAAGAAGTGAAACTAATCACATGTTTAAAAAAATACACGCTGCTCCTACTTGCCTAAATAGAGAACAATAGTACAAAAAGTCTGGCTGTATTATCTGGAGTTTCATGTAGTCTGTGAATTAGTTAATAATTTTTGATTTTTCACTTTACTTATTAATCTGCAGGGATTTATTTCCCATGCTGCTCTCAGTTCAATTCATCTGGGATTAGTTCTTAGTTATTTTTCTTTTTCTTTACTTGTTTTGTATAAGACTAAATGGTCTAAACCACTGTTTTAAATCCAACTTTTAAATTGTATTAATATTGTCCTAGTTTTTAATAATTATCCCATTCTCTGTCCGATCCTTTTTATTTTCTGGAAATAAAAACATATTCATAAAAAGCATTTCAGTGAAAGAGGGTCAAATCTCAGTGATATTAACTCTATGTGAATCACAAGATTTATCTTATCTTGCATTACATTTACTAGGAAAACATGAAGTTGTTTGAAAATATAAGAAGTCTGGAGATATACCCAAATCAGGCAATCTATATAATATATTTATAATGAAATGTGTATGGATTAAACCATGTGGCTTTGCTAATTTTTATTTCTAACTTTACATTGAACAAAAGAATACACAATGTTGATTGCTATGCAACTACTTTGAGTGGTGTTGAACTCATAATTTTGGCAACTACTCTGAACTAGGTAGTCACTTTGGGAAGAAATGAACTACCCTCAGATGAAAGCCCTCAGCCCTCTTCCTCAACCAGAGTGGTAGCCAAGGTAGAAACTTCTTCTACACACATAACTTGCAGCTGGATAATGTTGGGGTAGCAGAATCAGAACCATTACAAGACTACTTAATTTTAAAATTTCTGTACAACAGCAGAACAAATTTTAAACAACAAAGAACAAATTAAAAGATATAACTGGAAAAGGACCATCCAAAATGTAGTTTTGATGACATCTTTAAAACACATCTGCCAGGATGACAATTCATCTTGTGGCACCATTTGTAGTTTCAAAATTTGTTTTGTCACATGCAGGAATATAAAGAGGTTTTTTTCAAAGTTTTCAAAATTTCTGAGGTTTTATATGTGGAAAATATATATAAGTCTGCTTTTTTAAAGGGTATGTTCAAGGTACTCACACATCTCAATCCATAAATTCATTTGTCTAGGATTCACACACAGAATATTCCTATGAAACTTTATTAAAATGATATATTCACAATGTAGCAAAAGAGTATTTTTGTCCCAAGATTCATATTTGGAGAAAAAATAATTGAAAATTTATCAGACATCTCTAGTCACAAAGCATTTTAGAATAATTGAACCTTCAGATGAACAGGACCTGTGATATTGTCATGGATCAGTGTTCTGGTTGGTACATTAGAGAAGATGCTAATGAAAGAAGTGTTACAGATCATCAGTTTAGAAGACAGAACAAGAGGAACAAGTCTTTAATTTTCTATCCATATTACATACAAAGTTTTGTATTTTATCCCAGATAGCTCAAACACTAAGTCTCTATTATCTATTGAAACTATATTTGAATTTTCTAAAAAATAAAACAACAAAGTCTAGTAATACCAATTCAAACTCTAGAAGGTCTCATTGACTGCTGCACTAAAAATGATGGTTTGCTTGGATGCTAGTTTATTATGTTAAGTGAAAAATGCAGCATAGTCCCAGCCTATAATAAATGTCTTGCTACTCTAAAAGGGTCAGTTTCCTGATGCTGAAACCCATCAGCTACAAAATTGGGTGGGGAGAATGTTAATGATAATGGAGAGAGTGAACACATTTTATTAGAAGCCACACATCCCTCATAAAACACACAATTCTGCTTTCACAGAAGATGGCTCTTTTATTTTAAAAGCTATCTCTGTTAAGAGAGAAAGTGGTCATTAAAACCCTCACAAAAATAGCAAATGGGAAAATATGTGGGAGTATAAGTAAGTTGAAAGTGTTCATGAAAATCAGTCTATGGTTGGAATCTATTTCCTTTACTGAGGACATGGATACAGTAGAGACACGTGAAATTCTAACAATTTTATCACTATTAGCATAGATAAAGCTGAGTTTACAATAATTCAGAACAGTCTAAACCAGTAAAAAAGGTATTTGGAAAGAAGAGCAGATACAGTTGTTACCAAGGGGTTCACTGAGGACCAAGTGCTAAATATTTATGACATAAAAAGTCAAGGATGATGACCTTTCTGAAACCATGAATGCTATTTATTATTACCAAGTAGCAAGCTAGTAAGTTGTCAAAGACCTGATGGGACAACTAAAAAAACTTGTACAAACCTGTACAAAAATAAAACAAACTGAACAAAAATACAGATCTGGATGAGGTAACTAACTTTAGGATGGTTACGAACAACTAAACAAAGCAAAAAATGAAACAGGAAGAAATAAGTGTCGAATTAAAGGAACATAACCAAACTGACTCTAAACAGTGTAGGTTTATGGCCAATAGATGAATAACAAACCCAATACTTTTTTCAAATGAAATTATGGGTTTGGTTGATAAGTGCTTTCAGTGGAACTTATTATAGTATTTTCATTGAAAATAGATGCACGATTAAAAATAAAGTAAATGTTACCTAAATTAAATTAATAAAAAATACCACATAGATTAAAAAATGTTTAGAAATGGGAAAATTATTTCATTGAGAGGAAGTATTACACATAGATCTAGTATTGGCCTGAATTATTCTTATAATTTATTAATGATTTGTGGAAAAATGTAAAATCACTGCTTACAATATTTTCAGTTCATATTTAAATGTGGTGTTTGTGGGCATAAATAGTTTTGGGAACCTGTAATTTATACTGACTAATCAGATTTGAGCCTTTTTTCTATTTGTAGCCTTCCCACATCAGAAAAGGACAGCTTCATGTGCACAAGACTTATGGTAAATCCTGGAAGACACCTTTGTTCTCGAAGCTTACGCACAATGCACAGTATGGTTGTCTGTTGCCAATGTAGGCAGCCACGCTTATGTTCCTTCACACCATTTTCTGATTATATTCCTATAGAGTTTAAAGTTAAAATATAAGTTAAAATAAAGTTAAAATAAAAGTTATAAAGTTAAAATAAAAGTTGCTGTGATCAGATTTTAAAGCTGTGAATGATGCAGGCCCTGGGAATAGCAGAGATTTAACTCAAGAGTAAATAACATACACCATGAGCTCTAAGTAAAGGCTGTGCATAGTTCACCAAACAGCCAAAATAACATAACTGTAACCAAATTGTGACTCAGGCAATTGCAGCTTGATATTTATTTTTCAGAAAGAAAGGAAGTTCTAAAGCTTTTGCCTCCATCCTAGTTTAATTGTGACAGCCACAGCCTGTGATATGAGAATTACTCTCTGCATTTGCAGGCTACTATGGCAGGAGAGGAGAAGCATCCTAATAGCATCAATATTCAACACGTAAAGAGGTAGACTGTGAATTATGATCTGTCCATCAGTGAATTCCCATTTGTCTGATCGAGTGATTTGAGGAGGAGATAACATCATGTGCTAGAACAAAAAAAGTTGACACTGTTGTTACAGTGAACTTCAGGACGTGCATCTAGCTGTCCCTGAATCTCTTTTTAGCTAAGAAACAAAAGAAATTTTAACTTGTGCAGCAACTGATGCAGTTCCTGTATTCAATCTGTGTCTGTTTCTTATTGGATTTTAGCTGCATAATTTTTAAATATTGAAAGTTAGAATGTCTGGTATATCATACCTTCTTGTGAGAAGCCCTAATACCTCTTTTTCATCCATACTAGTTTTGATTGTTTGGCAAAGCAGTTCATTTTCCCTGTCTCACTTCTTATTTGCTTGACATGCCTAACTCTCTTAACATAGTATTGTAAAAATATCTTTCTGCACAAAGTTTATGAATAGGTTCGAGTTCTTCAAAAGCAATACATACACTAAAATTTCAGGAGCTTATATGAGATGAGATTTTATATTTTTATTTCATTTTAATCTGTTTCTATGAGTCTGAGTAATGCTGTATTTATCTATCAGTTACTACTTATCAGTTTTCAGTTCCTTGGAAGGCTATAATGCCACTGAAATACAGTTCTTAATGTGTTTATGTAGAATTGTCTTCAAATTTATACCCTATAAACAGGCACAACCATTTCAATTTAACAATTACTTTAATCAGTATTTCAGAATGACAACTTAGAATTATCCTATTAACTTTGTTATTGCAGCATTTATAGCCTTTGCAATAGATAGCCATTTGGATACTATCACTGTATAACTTCATTTGAAGAAAAGAGTGAAAGGAGATAAATGCACAACTTCAGTTTGTGGTGCAAGAATGTCCTTTTATATCTTACAAATGCCAATATTTGTAGGTCATTACCTAATAATGCTGCTTCTTGGAGAATGCTGTATGGTCTACTTGCGCTCTTGAACATATTTCTATACCACCGTTAACCATAAAAAGATGATACTTTTTTATGGTAACACAATTTTAAATCTTTATTTTTTTCAACTAAATAAAACTGTTCTATAAATTCAGAAGAAGAGCCAGAAAGATATTTTTCCATTACATCCTCTTGACAACCTTTATACAGCTATCTCATGAGCCTCTCTTAGCTATAAAAGCACAATGTCACAAGGAAACAAGAATACATTGGACTTGTGATACACCTTATCAAAATGTAAGATAACAATGTAAAGAAATGACAAGCTCTAGACAGATCCTTTAAGTAAATACATTTCAGTAGCATCTTTAAGTACTGTTATTTGGTGACTTGTACCTCAGAAAATGAATGGCACCGCAGTTTAAGATCCATATACATGGCTGCACTTTGAAAATCCAGCCGACAGTGGAAATCCCTTTTCAGCTAAAGTGAAAGCTAGTTGAACTGCCGCAGACAATTAACTTTTAAGAGTTAGATCCTTTCCCTCTGCTACCTTTCTCACTGGTCTTGCCCTTTCATGTGATATATTGAATAAGCATTTTCCAATAAATTTGAGATTTCTTAAAAAATAGTATTTTTTTGTAGCAAATGTCTTTAGTCCTACGCACATACAAAACAGAGCATAGTAAAGAACTGTGAGGGATAAGGGAGACTAAGCTATCTATAATACAGAAAGAAAAGAAGGATAATTCATGGTCAGAGTGGTCTTATCCCACTGTTACTCTACTTTCAGGACTGTAATATATGAACTGATGTTAACTTGATAGTGTTTCAGTTCAGCACCATTATGCATGTACACCTCACCTTGCATTACTTGTTGTTTGGAACGCAAGTTACGTATTTGCCTTTAATTTCATTCCTTTATTTAAGTTCATGATGGTTCTACGTAACCACATCATTGAACATGTATCTATATTTATGCTATTTCTGAATTCCTTTTGCCAGGGAGTCATCAAGTTCCCACCTTTCAATCCCATTCTTCATTTAGACTCTGTACCTCACAACTCCGTTTACTTTCTTATCCGTTTTCCTGCCTGCTTCCCTTCTGCCTCCCAAGTTCTTTCCCATCTCTTGTCTTCTACCAGATCTTCTGTGAATGTTGAAAGAGAAGATGGTTTTCTCTACTATGGGAAGTGAAAGCATCAGAAGGTTCTTCATTTTAGTGATCGGGCCGGTATGAAGCTATGCAGGATTTTCAGAGAAAAACTTATGAGTCTGAGACCAAAATATAGTGGAATAGTATCACTTGAGCAAGAATCTTCAAAAGTGTTACCTTCAAGATTTTAACAAGTACCAACAGATATTTTTTATACCCCAAATGGAAGTGAATTCTTCAAATTAAGGTGTATTTTCCTGGAGAAAGCAAATGGCAAAATGTTGAGACATAGTTATTTTGATCATCAGTATGCAATAGTTAACAAAATAAAAGTGAAAAACTATATAAGGAAAATAGGTACAGAAACTTTGTCTTTGGAAGTACCGCAGCATTCATAGAAAATTACTGACTTGATAAACCTGTTAGGGAATTGAGTCTATTGTTATTAAAATACGTCAACAGGTGAATTTTGTTCTCCTTTTTACACTGTAAATCTGCATGAATCACTTCAATTTTGGGGTTCCTGCTCAACTATTTTGTAAATGAAAGCAGAGCCATCTCCTTTCTTATAAAACTAAGATGAACATTGTCTGAGAGAAAGCACATACTACATTTTCTAGAAGAACGATCATGTTATGCCAACATGTATTCTGCCAATCTATGTGATATTTGGTTTCAAATCCCAGAAGATGATCACTCTTATTTGACATGAAACTTGTCCCCTTTGGATTTTTCTTAGTAGATTGCTAGAAACAACTCTTCTAGTCAGGTCATTAATTTTTGAATAAACAAAGGATCAAATAGTTAATCTACATAATGATATTTTCCATTAAAGAGAAAGACTCAGTAAAATTCTGTCTCTTAATTGAATCACTAAACACTGAAAATCTCAGAAAGAATAGGCAAATATTTCTTGAACTTTAGCTCTAAACAACACAAAGAAAATGAAGGTCTTTAAAGGTAAAATATTCAAGAACTAGGAACACAAAGCACATTACCAGACTAAGGCGTTCACTGGCTGAACAGTGAATGCAAGAGATTAATGTCTAAAGTCTCATTGGTTGAATTGTATTTGTGTCTCAAAAAAAAATGTAACTGCAAAATCTGCAGTGACAATTACAGTTTTATATAGTAATGGTCTGTGTGATCAACATGGAGAATCTCTAGTTTTTCTGAAGCAGGTACGAGCAGTCATCATTGCTAAAATTCTTACAATTAGGGTAGAAAAACAAGAGGAAGAATAACATATTTCTGTTTATTTGCAACAGATATGACTTAATTATTAACAGCAGTACATCTTAGTATAAGTGCGGAATATGGCACATATAGTAAAGGCACCAACAGGCTCTATTGTGCTGACCCAAAATTTACTTGAGCAGTCTTATTAACTGGAGATTTCACTTCAGCCACTCTGCTATAAAAGACCTGCTCAGATATGTGGAGGGCTGATGGGGTTTATACGTGAATTAGAAGCTAGAAGAATTAGTAATGAAAAAAAAAAAAATGTTAATGTATTAGCAGCCAGGCATATTCTGTGCTCTTCAGATTTTGGAAACATCTCAAATACTGCCATTACAGGGAAGCTGCTCTTACATTTGATTCTTGTTTTCCATTTTAATGCACTGAAAATGTGAAAGATGTCTTCTGCATTTTGAATCTTTAGAGTTCATTTCCTCATCCACCTAAAATATAGTCTTGATAATACCCATGACAAATCCTCCCATTACAACAATAAGTCAAAAACCCTTTTAAAGAGGGTTTTAATAAATTATAATGTTTGAAGGCTTCCAATTATACTTATTTGTAGCTCTTGCTCTGACCTAAACCAGTGTAAACTAATAATTTAGAACAATGCAGAATGACTAAATGACACCTAGAAGTTGATCACTTTTGTGGCCAGTGGGGACACAGTTACTCACCTATTTACTTCAGATATCTCTTTTAACATAGAATGAACTGCACCCTAGGAGTAGCTATCTGTAAAGGAATGGATAAGCAGGTGAATAACTGAGGATTAGTGAATATTACAGAATGAACAGATAAATTAGTTAAGGCCATAAGGTTATGCACATAAATCCTAAATTTTATGACCATAAATCCTATTTTGGATATAATCCTGAAACACTTCAGGTAGTTGTTTAATGGTGAAAAAGGAGCTACAGAACAGAATCTTCATCACGGAGAGCTCAAAACACAATGAAATGTGACTGATGGTAACCAAACATGGTCAATGATGTTTTTTTCACAGTGTTTTCTTTTCAATCAAAAACAAACTTCAAATTATAATCCAGTTACTGAGATAATTTATCAGATTGGCAGTAATGTTTTTTACTTGCTTAAGTAGGGGAAAATTATGGCTGCTACCCTTTTTATCAGTCTTTTTGGTTTCATCTCTCTTACCATGTTCAATTACCTGATGCAGGCATGTTCTTTTTTCTTTTTTTTTCATGCCCTGTAAAGAAAATCGCACTTCATTTCCTGTTCATGTGGAGGGGATAAAGTCCATCTCCATTCTCACTTCCATCCTTACTGTCCTATAATCTTTCGGATAGGGCGTTCTTGTGAAAAATGGGAGATAATTTCATATACTCTCAAAGGTAAAAACTTGATTTCAAGTTGCCCATATTCTTGGTCCAAAAAAAGACCTCTAAGAATTAATTTATTAAATAAAAGTACATCTCACTAAATCTATTTTTTTTCTTCCCAACTTCTCTCCTTGCCTTTCATCTCTCTTTTTACCCAAAGGAAATCTACTTAAAGCAATTTCACAAATTTGACACAAATCCAGTTTGGGATGAAAAAGACAGTAGTTAGTCATAAACTTATTTACCATTTTTTTTCAACTGTTTGAAAATGATAGCATAATTTGGCTTCATATTTATATGTAAGGTAAAAACTGAAACAATTAGTGATTCCATTCTTAATTTGAGTACATGTAATTCTGCGCCTAATTCTTGACAGTGTAAATTAATTAAGGCAGATCACCACACTAAAGCAGCTATACTGATTCTAATACTTAAACTATCATTTTCAAAGATAGCTTGGATTATCTCTGCTTGGCACTCCTTTGTTCTGTGTGAAAGGAAGCATTTCTCTCAAATCTACTGGACACTGCAGAAATAAAGCTGCTACATGCCTCAAACCAAAATAAAATTATTATATCTCCTCTGAAGAGTGGCTAAATAGAAGATAAAATGTGGTTTTAAATAGTCATTAATAGTATATTTATTTCTGCATTGATGAAATTGCTGAAACGTATGCTATTAGCATGATTTTCAGCAATTGAGCTGGTGTGAATTGTTAGTAAATCAGGCCTGTAATCTTCAAACATACTCCCTAGGCCTTGAATCTAAAACCATCTGGACAGTGTGACAGTGTTCTATTTATTACATACAACTGCTTGGATACTGCCAATGCATAAACAGTAATTAAGCACACAAGCCAACCATGCATGCCAGATTTACTAGAACTATCCTTTGAGTATCTTAGAGTTTCCATGCCAGTGAGCTTATTGAGGCATTGGCTGGTGATTAAACATTAATGATTTATGGTGCAAGCAGGGTTCATTTACTGCTTACTGAAATATGTTTGACAGTATCTTTGTGATTTTTTTTTTAAGAAATAATGCTTTCAAAGATATTTTTCCTGACTCCTTTTCTATATTGTTTTCAGTAAGAATGGGATGTTGAGTCTCATAGGATAGTTGTTTGTGTGTGTGGTTCTTTTGCTGTTGTATACTTTGCAGCAAGAAAATGGGTTAAAAGCAGCAGGAATTGGTAACTGTAACAAAATGTTCTTTTTCCTCGCGTTGAGGGAACTTTCTAAAAATGAATTCCAAAGTCCAATATTGCAGACTCTTAATATTGAACTGAGCATCTATAAAGGTGGATTTTTCCACTGGTGTTTTGTTCATCCCAGCTCCAGGTAACCTTCCTAAGATCTGCGTTTGAAGTCTAACACACTTTTCACAGGGACATAAAAGAATTGTATATATTGGCAGTCTGTACCGGAGTCATGAGAAAAGCCTGACACAAACCAGGGACTAAATGTTCAATTGATCAAAAGGAAATACCCTTTTCTGCAAGTGGGAGATAGTGAAACACCATCATTAAGGAGCTATCTGTCATTACTCAATGCCAAGGACCATTGTCTAATGTATCATGTTTACGTGCATAGCAAAATTTCACTATAAAGGCGGAAATATTTTTGGTGACCACAACCATAAATTTGGAACTGTGCTTGTGATGTTTGTCTGGAAATTATACGAGACTAGAGACTCGTTACTGTACAGTTTCAGTGTTTATACCAGTAGATAACTGGTCCACGTGTGTCAGTGTCAGAGGTTTCCCCCTTCACCACGCCAATACTGATTTCAAATTTCTCTAGGGAGTTAGGAAAGCTAATTTCAAATTTGCACACCTAATTGTAGTAAGAGAGGTATTACTCACTGGCTTGACAACACAGGAGAGTGCTGATCAGGGATTCCTGGGGTTTTAGTCTTACCTCTGGTATCAAACAGATCTTGGACCTGAAATAAATCCCAAACTCTCCAACTGAACAAGTATTTTGTAGAGAATCTTTTAACGCATGTTTTGGTAACTTCTGTGGTTGTATTGAGTGAGGTACAGTTTACTGCCAGTTCCTGATGATGTATAAGTCTCAGATGTCATAATCACCAGTATGAAGAGGTTAGTACTATAAAAAATACAGAGTTTTGCAGAGTTTTTATCCTCCAGTAATACCCTATTTACAGTTTTGGACTGATGCTGATTTTCTATTTGGATTACCTCCAAGTTTTGTTATCCATGCAGAAAGATTACAAGAAAAACTGAACCCCTCAAAATAAGGCAGGATGGCATTTTTCCACAGTGCAAACAGGCTGACACATGTTAAGAAACTATGCCATACATAAGACTGAACCTGTCAAATAAACAATAAGCTGTGTTGGCTTTCTCAGACATAAGGTCCCAGATGCAAACTGGAGAAAGATTCCTGAAACAGCTCAGCAACATTTAGATCAGAAATTGGAAGCAATATAATGATGTTAGTGTCATGCCCCAGATAATTATCTCTGCTGAGAGACAAGGGTAAATTAACCTGGAAACAGAATCAAATTAATGTGGTTAATATCACTTCCAGGTTGCAAGCAAATATTTTCTTTTAACACTGCGCTTTGCCACATGAATACACAAACTCTGGCAGGACTATCTAAGGCAAATTTTATGTGGGACACCATTCCCCCTGCACCCCTGCTAACAGTACAGGGCTATCCTATGGCCCCAGAGTAGGAGGTAAAGAGTGACCTTCCCACATTCTGCCAATGGCACTACTTGACCTGTGAGATTCCATATTGAAAAATGTCTTCTTTTTACAGAAACCACTGCCAAAGGTGGAACCTAGAACAATTGCCCCAGAGTTTTCTCTTGTAATGAGATTGATTAGTATAATTAAGTTATTTGATGAATAAAAGAAAATTGTCTGTAACCACACCGCAGCAGAAGTCCTGGCTCCCTCATTGAGTTTCTCTGCCAGCTTCTTACTAGGACTTGGAGGAACTTGCCTTGAAAGGTAGGATATAAACTGCTTGCTGCAGTTGTGAACCCCAAGTCTCGTATGCTGACACCACACCAGAAGGCTATAGCTGAAGAGCCAGTGAAACAAATACTCAACCACAAGCACACTGGGTGGGAATTGTCAGCTTATTTTCCCCTTCAGGCTTGCAGATAGCCCCTGGCTAGCTATCCATTAGCTGTTAGCCACAGGCTACAAGCTTGGGTGACTATCGGCCTGGGATTTACTTTGCCCTCTCTTTTAGCTAATTTGAAGTATCGTCCTTCTGTGTTTATGCTATTTAAAGTTAGTTTTAAACACTGACATTTTTTTCTGTTGGGTTTTCTGCAGTTGATATTATCTTTAAAGAAAAAAATATCTGCACAGAGCAGAGAGGTACAGGATCACTAAGCAAATGGCATTCAATTATGCTGATCTCTATTTAACATGGTTCTCTCCTTTCTGCCCACCTCATCCTCTGCTGGCAGGCTGTTCAGTAAATATTTTCTCTGCAGGTCCATGAGTCATCCTCGTAGTAAGTCACAGCCAGAGACTCAGGGATAATTGGGAAGTGGGTCAGTGCACTAGTCTCTTCTCTCTGGAGAGCGGGGTTAAAAATTTCACCCAGAGCACACGTCTTGTGGTCTCGTACTGTTACCACATGTTTACACCCCTGAGCTGCCACCACTGTCAGACTGGTACCTTCTGCAAGGAAAATCAGTCTCTCAAAACTTAATTTGGAGTTTGCTGAGTGCCTGCCTGCACAGTGCATTCAGCTAACTGACACATTTATATTCTTAGAGGAATTCTTCTCACTTTTAACATGGAAGTTTCAATGTTTGTATAAGTAAGATATCTATAGATAGAATCTCCTCTGGAGGTCAGCTGGCCCAACAACCTGCTGAAAGCTTGAGAGTTACACATGACTAATGTAAGAGTTACGTCAGGTGGCTCAGGGACCTGTCTGGATGCTCTCCGAACATGCCAGCACCCACAGCCTCTCTGAGCAACCTGCTCCACTCTTTGGCATCCTCATAAAGAATTTGTTCATTTTATCTAATTGGAATATCCTTTGCTCCAGCTGACTCCTGTCCTTTTACTGTGCACCTCTGGAGAAATTGAGCCTTGCCTTCTCTATTTGTGAGGTAGTTGAAGAAAGCAATTAGACTCTATCCCTTTTTCCTTACCCTCTTCATGCTGCACTATCCTTTCATGCTTTCATTCCCTTCCAGCCTTGCTTTGTTAAATACACATTAATTTGTTATTAATGAACAAGATATATACCATTTTTACAAGCTAAAACACTGACAGCTGCTTCCCTGCATGAAAGGTAGCTGTCTTTTCCCTCTAGTCTAAGGAAATATTACTGCTTTTATTCATGACACAGTTGTATTAACGTTGCTGATGTCTGGTAAGAAACTAGACAGTGTCTCTGACCATTGTAATATATTACTCTCAGTGTCTCCTCCCCCCTAGTCCCTCTAATTGATGGTCTCCTGAAGATGTCCATATCAGCAGCTATAGTCCTTAACCTCACCAAGGTGCAGAGTTTTTCCTAGTACATTTTTTAACAGCAGCTTCCAGTGTCTTATGCATCTCTTGCAGACACAGCCTTGACAAGAATCTTTCTGTGAAGGACTTTATCACATCTTTCTCTAGCAAGAGTGGTTCATCATCCTAATCTAAACTGCTTTCTTTTCATTCAGTATGGTTTGAGGCAAATATAGATCTATCCCAACCCTTTTGTGATATTTTGGTGCAATCCTTCCACCATATTTTTGTTTCACAGCATAAATCATCTCAGACTTAATATTAAAAATGTGAGCACTTCAGTGGTCTGGGCATTCAGCTTCATCAGATTAGATATCTTCTTTCCTGTGTGACCACCAAGAGAAACAACAAAAACTCCTGTAACTAGGATAACTCCCTTCTTTTTCCCCTTTTGAAAGGGACACACTTTGTTTTATGCTTCAGATGACCAACCGTCTTGACTGCTCCAAATTTGAATCAATATAGTTGCCCTTCCTAGAATAACATTAAGCAACACAATGAGTAAACCTTGTTTTCGCTACAGAATTCAGACTAAAGAAACTTAATCTTTTAGTACAGTTTACCAAAGAGATGAGAATAAAAGAAGGAAAGAAGGAAAGAAGGAAGGAAAGAAGGAAGGAAAGAAGGAAAGAAGGAAGGGAAGAAAGGAAGAAAGGAAGGAAGGAAGGAAGGAAGGAAGGAAGGAAGGAAGGAAGGAAGGAAGGAAGGAAGAAAGAAAGAAAGAAAGAAAGAAAGAAAGAAAGAAAGAAAGAAAGAAAGAAAGAAAGAAAGAAAGAAAGAAAGAAAGAAAGAAAGAAAGGAAGAAAGGAAGAAAGGAAGGAAGAAAGGAAGGAAGAAAGGAAGGAAGAAAGGAAGGAAGAAAGAAAGAAAGAAAGAAAAGTTTTTCTTTTATGTTATCCTGAGCCTGCACTCAGTTGCATAGTTAAGAGAAAATTAACAGCTATGACTTTGTTTTTTGGACTGCATGCTAAAGTACTCTATTTCCAAAGGCCTTCTGCACTTTCAGTTCAAATACATGAATAAAATTCATGTGATTGTTAAGGCAATATAAGTAAGAAATGCTTCTCCTGTACAGGAACTGTATACTTTATTACAAAGTTTCAGTGAATGTTGTGTGTGTGGTTCAGCTTTGAAATGGTAGAAGGAGAACTGTCAGGCCACTGTTTTTCAAGCTAGAGGCTTTACAAGACCCTTCTGGAAATATTTACCCAGAGTCAGTAGCCAGTAAGTACAAGACTAAAATCTCTACAGAGTTTTATTTCATAATAGCAGGATAACATTGAAAAAGAGCTTCAGAACTGTATGAGAAAACCAGACAAATACTCGTTGTAGGAGACAGATGAGGTGGAAAATGGCTTAAAAAGTCTGTGATACTGCTACTCTTTGAAGTCTGAGGAACCAGGCCAAGGTGAGGTGGGGACCAGGAACAATCAAGAGAAGATCTGTTTCTACTGACACTCTCTCAAGGGCTAAATGTGTGACTAAACTCGAGCTATCTTTGCTGATGTCTTCCTCATATGCTCCCAAAACCTTGTCTTTTGAAGTCAAGCCCTGTATATCTGATCTTAAACTACAGTAATCTGAATGTTGATAGTGCCTTAAAAAAACCCAACAAACTTTAATCTATTACTAATATACAAACATATAGATTTGAAATGCATTTCAGAATATCCAATACACACCAAAAAACTTCATTGAGGGCTCCTCTCTGTGCTCAAGCTGTTATTACTAAAAGAGGATTTTTAAATGTGTATTTCTCATAACTTATATAGTGGTATGATAGAGACAGAACCAGGAATCCATTGATCTGGGACATAGTGGGTTCAAAGCAGGCAGAACAATCGTATTAATTTAGAATTTTTAGCTGTTAGATATATTCCCACAAATATTGTTATTGCAAGTGTGAAGGTGACAATTTAAAAACTTATTTATTTTGGCAAGGAACTGTAGATCAGCAACGACTGCGATCTTGAACCTGGGATGCAGGAGGCTTCCGAATGAGGCATGGAAGATCACTCAGAAACACAAAGCAAGCAAAAGAAGGCTGTGAAACAATGCAGTACATGAGTGGTCGTTTTAATACGTCTTTCTCTAGAAGAGATTGACTGTAAATGGTTGAAGCTTTACTCTCTTATTTGTTCCTTTTCTTTAACTGTTTCCCCATTTCTTTCAATTTTTTAGGTTCTTTTTCTGTTCAACTTTGTTTCTCTCTTGTTCATTTCATTATTTGCCAATATTTTCAATGATTTTCTTTATAAAAAAACCCCATTAAATAGAACCCAAGAACTCCTCCACTTCTTTTGATGCAATCTTTTAGTTAAGTGATAGTACGACAGATTAGATTCTGTGTGATTTTGTAGAAAGCATACTCAGTAAGGACCATATTCTTACTCAAGGTCAGTGTAACCTTTTCTTACACATAATTTCATTCATGTCAGTGGAGATGTTAATGAAATTTTGCTCAGTCTATCTTTTGCTGATTCTATTTTAAAAACACTAAAAAAATCATTAGACTCAATAAAAATCAGCATAAAGGAAAGCATGCACATATACACAAAGAAAAAAATGTAGAAACTACTTTTAAAACTAGACAGCTCAAAAATCTACAAATTCTCTAAGTAAAGATCATCAATTATCTTTACTTGGCAAATGAAAGGCAATAACAGTAAAATGCATATGAGCACCAACTGTGATGTGAAATTTAAGGCTCTAAAACTTCATTAAAATCAGACTGGTAATGATGTACCATATGCACTGGGCTGCGTTTGCCTGAGGATCTCCAACCTGTGGCTCATTTCTTCTGTCACACCACCTCTTTATAAGAATGACTCAGAGTGCTTTGTTGAAGTGCTTAGGGGCTGACAAGCAGGGTAGGTGTTTCAGAAATAATCATTTGCTTCATTATACCCTGGTGGATTATAGACATTTTCTGTTTATAGGAGATTCTCAGGCTTTCATTTCTAAAGTTAACTGAAGACATGAAACAAGGCTGTTAACAAGTATTCTGACAATTTATGCTTTCTGAATAGGCAACTGATATTTTTTTTTTTTTTACAGCAAGTAAAAGGGACTTTTTTTTTTTTAATAGCCTTTTACAGAAATAACTGATAATGAATTTGGATAGTACATTTCAGAGGGATTACAGATATATATTAACCAGGTAAGATAGATGGGTAGACATCATAGGTGAAGGGCTGCATATTTCATTACCAGCTCCTGAGCAATTTAGTCCCCGTGTGCTTATTTTATTATTCTGGTACTTTAGCCACTTATTTGTAGCTCACCTTTATAAATTATTCAGGGCCTTTTCCTTTTTCGATACTTTCCTATGTAGCTCCCATTAAGGCCACAGCAAGCTATGGCTATACGTGGAAAGTAAAATAAGTCCTTTTATATGAACCTTCAGCTTATTATGATTAAAGAAAGCCCATGCCAAAGCAACATTAAGCGAAATTCTTCATATGTTATGAAAGATGAAAAGTTGGTGATACCTGAGAGATATTAATTAAGCCAAACTTCATTTGATAGCTGGTCATACCCTAGATTTTAAAAATTAAACTTCTGAACATATGTGTAAGCACCTCTAAACACTGACATTTAGAAGAGGTGTCCAAACTCTCACCAGAGACAGTCTGGCAGGGATGCTTAAACTGTCTCCAAGCATCTCTGGCAGTCACAGACACGCAGAAATGCAGACAGAAGAAAGCAGTAGCGGTTTCTGGGTTGTCTGGTTGGTTCATTTGCTTTCAAGATAAGAAATCTGCTCACCAGGCTATCTAACTAGAGTAGGAAAGTCTGTGTTTAATTCCATTTTCTGAACAAGAAAGTGCCTTAGCCACTTAAAGAAAAGCCTGGGAAGAGTGCATGCTACGGGCCTTGTAGCGCAGTAAGAGAAAAAAACGTGACCTTAACACCTAACACACTCACTTAGGGAAGTATAGAGCTTTATTGGACTTAGGACAATCTATAAGTTCATCTTTCCTTTTTCATGTAATAAAATGGTTAGTGAATACATTTTATTGTTGCAGAAGTATTTTCCCATGTTTCAAGTATTTTGAGTGTTATAAAATGGATTTAAACATACTTTTCACAAGTTTGTTTTCAGGTTGTCTGTGGTACCATTTGCACAAATAAAAACTTACCCTTTACTGAAAAAATAAATGTCAGATTAAGTTTTGAAACTTTTGTGATCACATAGCATAAAAGGGATACCACAAGTGAGTAATAACTGAATGTACAGTAGAGTGCTCCTGGCAGCTGACCTTGTACTTCAAACTGAATAACAAATGGGAAAAAAAAAAAAATCTTATGCAATAGGATAACAGTAAGGAATCATTGGACTACTTATTTTCCAGTTACAATTTTTCAGCCTTCTAGAAAAATCTTTATCAGAAGGGGATTATTAAGTGTTAATATCATTTTTCATTCTGAAATATTGTAATTAAGCCTTTGAGTAGCTTCAAACTTTGTTACACCTTTCTGCATCAGTTCATAGTTTAGAGAAAATAGTGAAGGAGCACATAACATCAATATTTTATTGAGAAGTGCATGCAAGCAATGGTGGAATGCCTTTTGCATTTGACTCTACTGGCTTATTCACTCTAAAAGTGAATAAGCTGGTCAAAGAAAAAAAATCAGTAACGAGTATTTATTTTTCAACTAAAATCACAACACTTTTAGAAAATGATGAAATTAAACAAATTTTATTAATGAAAATCAAATTTTCATCATAGTCTGTGCCTGTTTTGTGATTGCTGCCATAGAATCTGGCATTACCCAGCTGGCTAGAAACCCAGCCAACTAGAAATCTGGAGCTCAGACTGAAAGACCTCTGTTCTGAGTACAGCTAGGTTGGATATTGAGAGATTACATTTCTGTATTTGCTGTGTAAACACAGAATTACCCTGAATGGAGTTCAGTTAAAACAGGAAGAGAAGCTATTCCTAAAAGCTGAAGTTATATGGTGAGGGAAAATAAACATCATACAATTCTTGATAATTAATAAGATAGGAAAATGTAGAAGTGCACTCATGACTGAAGTCTTGAATTTCTTTGCTTGGAATATCCAAGACACTAGTTTATATAGTTGATAAATGCATAACTATTACAATCTAGTGTTAGATTCTTTGACTGGAAAAATGTTAAGCATGGTGAAATTCTAGTTCCACTGCCAGTTACCAGCTGAGCTCTAAGTACAGGGAGAAATCACTGCAGTTGTAAATGTACTATGGATTAATATTTGCATAGCTTAAGGTCAAGTGTTGATGTAGTTGACTTGAGCTAGACAATCATCCTCAGTGCTGCCACTTGAGTTCTCTAGATTAAGCACACATATATTGATTACTGGTTATTTTCAAGATGCAATAATGTTTATAGGTTGGTTTTATATCCTTTAGAAAGCAAAGTAGGTGTGATCCATTTCCCAGTATACTGAAGGTTGAAGAAGAAAATATTCCTGATTTGTTTGATGCTGTATTTTTATCCAGCACTGTCTTTAAACTTCTACATTTTTTCTATGAAATGTAGAGTTTCATACTAAGTCATATGAAATCAAGAATAGTGCTTTTGTTTTTAATCAAGATGATTTGGTAGTCTTATCCAACTATAGCTTCAACTTTGCTCTGTTTTGCATTTCCAAATTAAAAAAAAAAAAAAAAAAGTCATCTTATATTTTTTCCTCCAGTATTGATTCCACAGTCCTAGTAAGCATTTAGCACTGAGTTCTGTTGGAGACAGGATGCCGTAATAGCTGGACCTAAAGTTTGGATATAGTAATGAATATTTTGTTTCAAGGACTCTGTGACTAATAGCATGAGTAAATGCAAGTCAGTATCATAAAACGCTGCACCTCAACATTAGTAAAAATCTTGTATATGACATTATTTCCAACAGAACAACAACAAAAAAAATTGAAATAGTTAAAATAAGAATGAAGATACAATTTTTACATAAGTACATTCCTTTATTTGGTCTTCCTTTTCTTAATGACTATAATAGGATTCCTCAGTTATAAAAACATAATCCTTCTAAAATTGTTATTTTCTTAATGACTTAATAACATTGTTCAGTTGCTAATGGACAGCATCACGACACAGCTTCTATGTGTATTAAAAGCCACGGTAATGTACTTTTTTACCGCATACATATAATGGCTTAAATGACAACATCTTAAATAGGAAATTACTGGAGGCAAATTTTAACAACATTTCATGGCAGGGTTTCTATTGCTTATAGTATATCCATCATTTAACAAGCGCATAGGAAATATTCATTAATTCTTCAATTAATTGATTGATTAACTTTCAGACATAGGATCCATTTCTGAGCAGCTACACACTATGAAAGTATTGATCCCATGACTAAAACAATTCTGCTTGAAGCAAATAATCTTGAAATGGAATCACTGCATTTTTTTTCTTCTGACAATAATCTATGATCTCAGGAAAAAATACATTAACTCATATATCTGCTGTAACCAGATATTTTAGTTTTTGTCATGCATTTCAAATGTTGAAGAAGTTTAATGACTGAATAAGTAATCAAAGAACAACACTTTTGGGCTGCAAAACAGCCTGTGAAACATTCAGTATTATTACTAAGAAATGTAAGTTAACTCTTGATGGATATATCATTAAATGCCTTGGTAATGTTTTAAATAGTAAATTGCAAAAATTTCAATATGTAGGTCAATATGCCATTGAGATTGGGAAGTTCATTCATCTGGGGCACTATGTGGCAATATCTTTCTGGGGAGAAACCCTGTCTAGCAAAGAACAGTGAGTTTTTCAACCCATCTCATACATCATTTTCACAATAAACACTACAGATTGTCTCAAGTTGCAAAATTCACTTCCAGGTCTGGAATTGCATCTCATCAGGTTTGGAAAACTCATATTGCTAAATTTTTTCCTCCTTATTATAAACACAAGAGCAAGCTCTGTATAAAATATAGTTTGTATTAAAGGACCGAAGTATGGAGCTGTTTAGTTTCATCTTTTTTGTTCATTCTCATCTCAAATATAAAATCAACAACCACTGTCCCTGTGAACTAATGTCACTTCAGAACATAGTACAAATCACTGATGCTTATCCATTATCTCATGTGGCATATTATTATGTCTTGGGGGCAGCACAAATCAGAGCATCTTTTCTCTAGGATGTGAAAGACTTACACTGTGTGTCAGCAATCCAGAAAAAAAGATAGTTTGATGAGCTAAGGGAAAATATATTTACCTAGCAAATATAACTTCATAGGCAGATCTTCAGTGCTATCTACTTTAAAATGAGGCCCCAAAGAATATCTGTCCCCAAGCAATCAGATGTCAAGAGGAAGCAACAGATTTGATTTCAACTCTTGCAGATAGCAGGCCATCCAGTTTCACCCAGTTGTGGCTGCAGAGTCTAATAACTTTTGTTGGATAAAAACTCCTCCCTCAGTCTGGTTCACAACCCGAATGGAACATGTCATGATACAGAGCATCCTCTGCTTCCCAGTATGTATTTTTTCAAGTATTAATTATTCTTACTGTTCTCTGTCAAAATAGAAAATAAGGTTATAAAATTCTGCCTTATTTCTAGCTCGATTTTTTTTTTCTTTTCTGGACCAAAAATCCCATTAGAATCCACTGGTTTTCTTCCCCAGCTATCCTTACTCAGGATAGTCAAGTTATGTTTCAAATAAAGTAAGCAGGTTGGTTTCTCTTAATCTTATTATGGCATGGAAAGGTATCACCTCCAGACTCTGAAATGTTCTGCGTACTTCTTTCACAGACCCTGGAATTTCAATATCTGTTATTAATTGTAAATATCAAGACTGGATGTTATTCTCTCATTAACATTACCGGTGCCAAAACCAGACTAAAATTCAGTCCCCTAATACTACATCCCTGCTGTGCTTAGCATCATTCTACCTCCCCTCTCACCCCTCCTCCTTGTCACAGTACCACACTGGAAGTTGATACTCTATTGCTTATTTGCTATGATTTAAAACCAAAACCAAAGCAAAACCAACCAACCAAACAAAAAGACATGAAATTGTGTCTTGGAACCACCTCATCAATTGATCTGCACCCTCAGTCTCTTTGATGAAGTAGAAAATAACTTTATATTTTAGTCTACCTAACTTATAGAAGCTTTCCCAGTATGCCCACCACTATGATATGTATTTGCAGTTTCTACATGTACCAAAGGTTGAGTGAGTCATGGGTAGCTTTGGAGTAGCACAAACACGGCAAGAAATATGACAGCTGTCTTCATCCAGGCAAAGGTCAGCTCAGCTTTACTAGATCTTTGAATGCTGTCAGCACTGTACACAGTTTAACAAAAACCAGCAAAACCTAATATTTTTCCAGGCATTCATTGTTCTCTCCACCTTCTTGCAAAAGCTGTGATCAGTTTGAGACAGTAAAAGGAAAGAGGCTTAGATAAGCAATTTCTTAGGAAAGCCATGAATATTATTCCTGGGGAATAAACCCCCCAAAACTAAATGTTTACAACTGCCATGTTTTTGTGCTTGTTTTGGCATCAGTATAGCAAAAAACTCCCCATTTTCTTCTCCTCTCTGAAGCAAATTTGGGCAGACCTACTTTTTTCTTCCAGGATCTGCTGCACACTTGATTGGCTAATATAAGCAAGTGCATCCAATATGCTTTTGGAAAGACTGATGCACACTGTTATTAATAATGCTTCAGCGTATTGCAAGCAATCTGTAACCTGCATATAGAAGATCCTAGATTTTTATAGCATGACTTTCCCACCTTCAGTTTCCCTGTGCATTTCTCCTAAAATTCACCAAAATATTGGATAGTACTTAGGCAAGTAGAAGATTCTCAGGGGACAAAGCAAAAAAGTTGCTTAAATTTTACTGCTTAGATTTTAATATTTTTTAAAAAAAAACATACACATGAAAATAAATTTTGTAGACTAGCTTTTAATTTCATTTTCCAGTACAATCTGAAAGACACTTTCATAAACATTGTCAAAAGCTTTATTATTGATTTTTGTCTAGGGTATGTCTAAATGGGACTAAAATGTCCTTCATAGCAATGGTAAGTTTGATTTGTCTGGTCATTTCTATCTGGATAGATACTAGACATAAAACAGAGAATGAAAGCAACATGGAAAATTAAAATTGTTCATTTATCATTGAAACAAGATTCTTTCTATACTACTCCATCCTTTGGATGAATTCACACATTGGCTTTCATTGTACAAAATTATCTGAACATTGTACAGTAAACTAACTAAACAGCCCACATAGACACCCACAAGCAAGATTAATAATATCTCCCTTAACCTTCCTGTCTTCCCTCTCTGAGAGAATCTAAAAACAAAAAAATTGGATATTCTTCAGTGCTTCTTTGAGAGCCTCACAGAAAGGATTCCATCTGAGAGCGGGTGGACAAGCAGGTGACGACTAGCTTGCTGCATTCTCAGTTGCCAGGGTTCTCTAAAGACCACGGTATTTTTCCATGGGAATAGATGTCTTCCCATCAAGTCTTACCTCCTCCCCTTGCTACCTCCAGCCTCCTGTTTCTTCTGCAGTCCTTGCACCAACATAAGGTGGATCTAGGGAAACCATGTCTGGTTCCTGTATCTGGAAGGTTTTCCTGCAGTTCTGCTGTAACAGTGGAAGCACAGGTAAAAGACCTACTGGACTCCTCATAACCAAACCCATCAGTTTAATATTGTATTTTTAAAGTCATGTCATTGGTCAAAAAAAGAAATGTCACTGCTTAACACAGACAGACATATGGGTGTTTATGTGGGCATTATATCAGGTAGTATATCCTGATGAAGGAAACATCAGACCTTGAACTGATTACTGGACTATACAACAAGACTAGAAGCCAAACCAAAGGTCAGAATATAATTTCTATATGATACCTGGTTTCACTGATTTCATTTTATATGGATCTATGTATTATTTATCTTTTAGGCAGATCTAAGTAATCATAATGTTTATATTTAGATCTAATTTCTATGTGCTCACCTAGGCTGATTGAATTAACTGCCTTTTTTAAAGCAAACTTTACAGATGATGCCTTAGATTAAAATCTAAAATTCAACTCCATCACACTGCAAAAAACTGATTTAATGATTCCTCTCATTAAGGAGGAGAGGTACCAGTTTTGGAGGGGAAGTAGCAGTTCGGAGAGTTCTTAGATGTTGGAGATACTAGGTCAATTGTCACCATGACATGTCAGAGGCAATTAAGAGACAAGTGAGAGAAGGAGCTGTAAATTAGAGATAAGAATGAGCCCAACTCCACAGTACAAATCTTTTAGTTGGAAAAAGTTAGTATGCCCTAAGCTACAATAGCTCGTGCTGATCCCAGTACTTTTTGTTTTCTTGGAAAGAAATGTAGCGTACATTTAATGAGAAGGTGATCCTGCTCCTGAAGAGACTTTCTCAGATGCATACTTGTGAATATATGGGAAGTATATGATCCTAGACCTCTTAGACAAGATGTTTAAAATCACCTATAAATCACTTCATATAAAAAAGGATTTCTTCAATTCAGTTAGAAAAAAAGAATGCACATTCTAGGTTTATGGAAAAGGAGCTAGCTGCCTAGGGTGGCATGCCAAGGGTAAAAAATAATCCTGGTTTTTGATCTTTTCTTTGTCATGAAATTAAAAATGCACACTCTGTAGTGCAACACCTATTGCTGATGGAGAAGGGAATAGGTAGGCCCCCTGGGAAATGGTAGTTGACATCCTTTGCTCTTCCATATGTGTCCAACAGCAAGCCCAGCCTTCATCAATCTTCACAATCCTTTCTCTGGTCTTTCTATTCTAATTTTACTCCTTTTGCCTTTCCATGGTAGCAGCAGTCAGACTTTTGATCCTTATCCAAGGGAAGGTAGAATTAGTCCATCTGGCTAAGAAGTCTCAGGCCAGCCCTGATGAAAGTTGCATGTTCTATTATAATTCATCAAAACAACATGTCTATTATTTTCTCATATGCTACAATTGTATTTTCTCATCTGAGCCTAAGGAAATATTTTCTTGAAATTTGAGGAAAAATGAGCAAACAAAATTGGCACAGAAACTGATCATACTGTGAGTGGCCAAGAGTAATTTGCTTTTATAACATTGTTTTATAACATAATTTTGCTTTATAACAGATAATAACTTGCTGTGTTTTACTGAAGAAAGTACTCGGATTAAAAGGAGGATAGAACAGCATCTATGCTTACACTAGGCTCGATAAAATTCGAGGGTTATCAAACTTGCTTCTAGGGGATATACGGCAATTATCAGCTAACATCAAGAACAGATGCTGAAACAAAGAATCACACATTGCAATATCTGAGGTATTGTGCATCCATGGTGAAACAGTGAATAGAAATGTATGCTAAAAACACATCAGCTCATAGACACACCAAATACACTTTACGATGAAGCATTTTGCCCAGGCTTCTCTGAGGGAGAGAGAATCAGCTTCTAAAGAGCCACGGATACATACTGTGCTTTCATATTTCAGGAGTTAAGTTCCCGTTATAATGCAGTGATATCTCACTCCTCTTTTTATTCAGAAATGCTGGCTAAAAGTTGCTGCAGGCGTGAGACTTAACAGGCTGTTCATAATGACTGACAAGTTCCAGCTGGAACACAGAAAAAGGTAACGCAACACAAACATAATAAGCCTTAAGTAAAGAAATAACTTCCCTTTGTTGAGATTAGAGTGGGTGAGGTGGTTAGGGCTTTGGAAATGAAATGAGACAGTTAATATAAAATAGAATCTTATGATATTTTTATTTTGTTTTTCATTACAAGACAGAAAAGGCAATAAACATATCCATATGAATCTGTTATTTGGTCACTAGCAACAAAATGTAAATTTTGAACTTTGAAGGAAAAGGAACATACATTTCTGTCAAGAATAACTTCCACCGAAATTAGTTCTTTCAGACTTAAGTCTGTATCTCTTCCTTAGTAAATGTAACTTCACCTTTATTTCTGTGATATTTTTTCATGAAAAGCCATTTCTTATATTTACAGTCCTTTGCAAACAAAAGAGCTTTCAGCTCTTATAAATCTGATGACTGCTTTTATCCTCTTCATCCAGATTTTTCTGAAGGAAGTTAATAGAGGTCATCTAGATAAATGATTACCCTGCAGAATTGGAGGACCTTTTGATCAGTAAATAAAGCTGCAGAGAGTGAGATGTTATGGAAAATTCTAGCTAGATTATGGAACTGTGTTACGAGGAGACAACATCATGTGTGGCTTGAACCATAGCTTTGCTACAAACTTTGTGTAAAGACAATGCATAGATGAAGTACTCCAGGAGCTTATCATGGTACATGATGGCTGTAATATAGATAAAAATCATACAACATGTAGTTTATTGGTAGTTTTTTGTGGGATTATCTATGGTAGTAACTAGAAATCAAAATCCCATTTTACTAAACCCTGTAAAAAGTGGTGACTAAGTAATCTGTTTGTATGGTTCTGACTAATCTCAAAAGAAGATATGGACATTAGTGGGAAATATTTTTAGAAAATATTTTTAAAAATATGCAAGGTGAAAGATGATATAGTTTTTCCTTCCACACAACTTTCCAAACTAGTAATTCCACATAAAACTTGTTTATTTCTTAATTATTACATTGCTGTATTTTTCTAATTCTTTTGCTTCAAATTACGCTTTCGTCATTATGGGACCAAACATAGGCTACTTATCTTTAAAGAGCATTCAATGACTAGTTGGTATGGCCTAATTAATATAAAAAAATCATCATCTCCATGATGTTGTCTGATGGTGATGGCCATATTTGTTCAGTAATAAGGTTTCAAGGCCTGAGCCTTCATGCCTTCTTCATCAGCACCTCACCGGTCCCTTCCCAGATCTTTTTTGGCTAATGCCATGATCCTTCATGCTATATTGTCTCTTTGGCCTTTGGTAGCTGTGCTTGCATTTGAGATTGAGTGCACAGTGGCTTGCTTTCCTAGTAATCCTCTACCTGAGTGATCTTAGACTATCAGCTCTTTGATGGAGATACTCTCTCTGTTCTGCATTTGTACGGTGTTATGATAATAAGATAACAAAAAAGAAAGTTAATGGAGATGTCACAAATATGTTGTGTGCAGTAAATCAGGACAACAGAGCTTCCAGAAACATTTTGCTTAACATAAATGAGACAATGTGCTCTTTGTCAAGACCAAAGAAGGAAAGTCATCAACAGTCAAGATACTTGACAATGTATAGTTCTTTATGATTCTTTGGTAAAGTACTACTTCTCTTTTTAACGTTGTCATTACTTCTACATGCATGGATGTGTGCTTCTTTTGCTTCATGCCTGCTCTTGCTGTATATTGTGTACTCCCTGTGGACAGGGAGATGTTTGGATGATTCAGTCTGCAAAATTCCCTGTGAGATTTGCATTTGAACCATAGATTTGATACAAACTCTGTGTAGAGACAGTGCATAGATGAACTACTCCAGGAACACATGATAGATCGAGCTGAAACTACAAGAGCTATCTAATTTCTTCTCGCTAGAAAGAGAAGATCTTCCAGCTGCATACTTACAATTGAACCTGCCTTCAACAACTGAATGCGTATCACTCCTAGTTCCTTTGCCTGAATCTTACCAACTGCTATTTCAAAACCAAGATATTCAGAGCATGCTAGTCAGGAAAAAACAAACAAACAAACAAACAAAACCCCCCAAACAACTGAAAATTTACCAAAGATAACTTTATTGGGGGTGGGGGTGTTAAAAAAAAATTGAAGCAAATATTTTCAATAAGGTCTGTAGCAAGCACTTATTTAATGTTGCCTAAAGTATGCACACAGACTGTGTAAACAATACTCATACCAGGTACATGGGGTAGAAAAAGAGGAGAAATAGTAAATAACCCAAACCAAAATATTAGTCAGGTAAATAAGACATTATTGGAAATGCTTAAAGGCAGTCATTAATGATGGGCATGCATGTTAAGGCACCACTTCTATGAAGCTGAACCAAACATCATAATAGCACAGCTTTATGCAGGGAACTAACACAGGAGACTGAGAATTTTCATCTTGTGTTGTGTGTTCAGTCACTAATAAAGTCTCAATCAAATTCTCAAAGTGTTTGAAGCACTATGAAGAATATTTCATAACAGCTAATTCTGATGAAATTCCATTCATTTTGAAGGTACTGCTTATTAGAGCTGTGTGCTCTGTCCTAAATGTATATCCTCTGTACCGCAGGTTTAGGATCATTCATCTACTGTTTTATAGAGAAAGGCAGACATCTCAGGTAATAAGGATGAGAAAGGCAGTTCTTTCACTTGGCTTGGAAAATACTGCATTCTGTTCTTGGCATTTCAATGCAAGAAAGATGTGAAGACACTGGTAGAATTTCAGAGGAAAACAACTATGACTAAGGAGTTTCCTCATTTCCAGTGAGGAAATACTAGAACTAAATATGTCTAATTTGGTCAAATGATGTCACAGTGGAAGAACTTCTTAACTGTGGTTAAGTTTTTTTGAATTAGAAATTCAAATTGAAACTAAATACTACCTATATAGTAGTAGAAGGATAACAAAGTAACTAAGGTTATTAGGATGTCAATAAGTAAAGGAAAATTTAGGAAAAAAACCCAAAATTTAAATGTAAAGACAAATTTCATTTACAAAAAAAAAGATTAATTTGCAAAATTTAAAAAAATGTTGCTATTTGGAGTTTAATTTTTAAAAATTTGAAAATAGAAAGGCAAAATGGGTGTTAATATTTTTCCTTAGGTTTCTTCAAAACTAGTTATCTAGTGTATTAATTTTGAAATGAAGTAAGGAAAAAGATTTTATTATCTGTATGACCAGGCTTTTAATCACCAAAATTTGCACATGTTCAAGAAACAGAGGCTGATGAATGTGCTGTCCACTTTTGGTGCCCATCTGGCTATAGGCATAGGATGATGTTAGTGGTATTCTCATGCCTATGGACAACCTGAAACCAATAAACTATGGAGAAGACAAAGCAATGGTGAAAAAAAGCCAAATGAAGGTCTAAGATTTCAAATGCATCTTCACTGACAACTCTGGACTGTAAAAGGAAATGAAAAAATATGTTATCAAGATACACAAAATTTTGTGAAATGTGTAAACTGCATGTGTGATATCATCCCTTCTCTAGGACTTTTGCTATGTAGAGTGCAGGTACACAGAAACATATTTGTCTCTGGGAATGCTATAATTGGATCGTCTGGATCGGAACATGGATAAAATGAAGCTATGGCTATTCAGAGAGAGATCTGCTATATGTGGACAAGTACACAGATTACTTAGAAAAAGGTTTGCTATCCAAAGTCGCTCTCTTCCCCTGTTTCACTATTTGAGAAACATCTGAAAGATGAAATTCTGACTTGTGGAGGTTTTGTCTTCTACAAGTAGAGTTTTAGTTGCCCTTCCAGAGGTTTATTTAAAGGTATACCGGAATATGCAGTGCTGTAAAATATAGCCATCCCACAGAACACATTGCAAGGTAGTAATACTTGAAAATTAGGAGGCGTCTGGTTGCCATAACACAAGTCCCTGTGAGGGTAAATTTATCCTGCAGATAAATTAAGCGTTACAAAGAGCCTCACCATCATTGCAAGCTTCAGACTGCTGAGCTACCTAGGTGTGGTTAAACTAAATCTATACTTGAATGAAAGGCTGGAATATTCTTCATTCTTTTAGGGAGATCTTTCAGAACATTTCCTTGTCAGTTAGTTACATTCACAATAGGAATGATTTATTTGTGTTGGGGTTTTTTTTGTGTGGAAAGACCTGAAAATTTCCAGATCTGTGGTATTGCTTAATTTACTTGCTTTGAAATACAGGCTAACAAAATGGAGTAAAAGTTACCTTAAAATCCTGACTTTTATCCTTTTAAAAAGCATATGAAATAGGCAGCAAGATTCACCTTGTATTCAGATTTTGATATGATTGGTAGCAGCGTGAAAAAATAAATGTACTAATTAGAATTTCCTGTGCCTAATTATCTCCTGTTGTTGTTCTTACAATACTGATATTTGAAAAAAATATCTAAAAATGTTAACATGGAATGATGGGTAATTGTATCATTATCATTCATTGTACTAATTATTTAATTTCTGTTTCTATATTCCAATTAATTTAATTTTGAACTTTGTAATTTATAAGTATTATGAGATTTTTATAAATGTATGAAATTCTCTAAGAATATATTAGTTTCTTAAAATTAAGTTTTATATTTATATTCTTTAAAGGTATTCAGGTTGGGTTTTTTTTTCAGAATAAATAACATGTATTTTAGAGCATGAAGAAATTATTTTTGTTAAATTTACATTTATAATAAAATACCCCATTTATTGATTTTATATCTTCAAAAACTATTCTAGTCATTTCTGAGGACAAGGGAAAAACTCATGTAAGTTTAAATTTTATTCTGGAACAGACACTTTAAATATCTTCCATTTATATTAAATTTACATAAAATAAATATCGTGAAAAATTGTATGAAAATATTTTTTTGACTAAAGCTTCCTACAAGAAATATTTGAAACCCAGTGCATTCAAAGAACAGAGTTTCAACAGTCCATAAAGATTATTAAATTTTAAAAAGCTCCATTGGTGTTCAGAAAAGGCTACTTCTTTCTTGACTTATAAAATGGCATTTTGTCCCTCTGGTGTTCTGACATGATATCAAACCAACGTCAGTTTGCTGAAGGTTCTGCAACTGATGTCCTAAAAACATCTAAAAATCATTCTACTACTGATTTCTTGTTCTTTAGACAAATTTGCCACATCACTTAATTAAATGTAACAGACTGTATTGCATATTTTTTTGTTGTTTTTTTTTCATAGACATAGAAGACTAGCCAGCTTGGGGCTAGTCTGCATAAAGATGATATGAAACATTAATGTGGAGCAGTGGAAGGTATGATGACACAGTCTGTAAGTTAGTTAGGTTAATGCTATCACTTCCAGCCATGAGTGCTTTTAGTTAGACATAGCCATGTAAGAGTACTGTATCTTAATTACTCTCCTCTGTTTATGTGTGTGGGGTGTACAGAGAGGTTTAACTTAATTTCCAAGAACATTCTATTCCATTTAATTTCCATGCACAGTCAAATCCTAAATTCCTTAAGAAAACTAAAGCAGGTTTATTTTGTCACATTTAAAATTTTCTATTTGCAAAAAGCAGCCTCCACTGGTACAGAAGAGATTAAAATTCTATCCATCACAGCCGGTTTATGGCTGGAATATAAATGTGTCACTTATGTGGGTTCCTTGCAGTCCACTGAAGAGGAATGTAAAAGCTGCTATCATGTCTGGTCTGTATTACAGAGGTTCATTCACAAACTTATAAAGAAGACTGAGTCCAGATCCTCTGTAAAATTAATTTTCCAATAAATTTGCACTTACAAGGAAACAAAGAAAGTAATTGTAAATGGAACATCATTACAAAAATATTTGTTTTTTCTCCTCAATAAATTGATTTCTCTGTTTTATGTTTCATATATTTAAAATGCAAAGTGAAATACAGTGGATTAAGACTTTATTGAATTTGGAAAACTCTGACAATGACCTCCCACCTTATGATTTAGAGAGAACTGGCTGGCTGGCAATTACTTTCTAATATAGTCTTGTTTTTGTAGTAAATTGAAAATAAACATATAATTTTTTTTAAAAAGTGTGTAAGCATGACAACTGAAGTTGAAGTGTGAATATATGCACATAATAAGGTAGGCTAAAGTGTTTTTCTTGTAGACATAGAAGTAGTATGTATAACAAAATGAGGAATTTATTAGTTAAGTGTCAGGATGTGTTGTCTGTTGTTATCAATTTCTATGCAAATGCTTGCATAGAAGCAAGAATAAGTAGAGTATTTGGGGATCAATCTTACTTTTACTGCATTTCATAACAAAACTTACATTAATTTCAAATGAATGCAAGACCAGACTCTGGAAAAATACCAGTAAAGCTTCCAGCATGACCAATCAGACAAAGGTTATTGAGATGAAGGGGAATCTGAAAGTTTCTAAGAAGCCCAGTTATGAGGGTGTATATCTTACAGGTTCCAATACTTGAAGTCTGACTCATCTTCCCTCTAAATACCTTCCCAGAGACTATTACCAAAGCTGTCCTAGGATCTGCTAAAGTCACGAACCCTTCAGAGAGACAGGAATGATGGGGACGGGAGAGAGTTACCAGCATCCCTGTGAAGGAGTGGTGGACAGGGTTGATGAGGAAAGGACCTGGAGTCATGTGAACAAAAAAGGAAGACAAAATCAACAAAACAGAGTTTAAGCAGGGTCACCTCAAGCATTTGCATGTAAGCAAGAAAGTGCCTACTAGGCACCGTTAATGCAAAAAACACCTAAATAATTTCTGGGAAGCCAGTGTGCTGGGGTGCCTCTCTGACATGTCTGTACACTAATGCACACGGTGTGGGGAATAAACAGGAGGAATTAGAGATCTGTGTGCAGGTCCAGGGCTACAATCTTGTTGGAATCCATGGAGACATGGTGGGATGGCTTGCATCCTAGCTCGGAGCGCTGCAATGACAGCATGCAATACAGGAAGGATAGTCTGGGAAGATGAGGTAGTGGAGTTGCCCTTTACATGACAAAACAGCTGGAGTGCATGGAGCTCCACCTGGGGATGGATAGTTAGTCAGCTGAGAGCTTATGGGTAAGGATTGAAAAGCAGACCAGTATGGGTGACAGTGTAGTAAGTGTCTGCTACAGGCCACTTTACAAGGAAGTGGATGAAGCTTTCTGCAGAAAACTAGAAGTTGCCTCATGTTTGCAGGCCCTGGTCCTCATAGGGGACTTCAGCCACCCTGATATCTGCTGGAGGAACAACAGAGAAGGACTTAAGCAATCCAGGAGATTCCTGGAGAGGATAAATGACAACTTCCTTACTCAAGAGACAGAGGAGCCAATGAGAAGAGGACTTCTGCTGGAACATGAACAGATGTGGTTGTTGTGGTTTAACCCTAGCCAGTAACTAAGCACCAGGCAGCTGCTTGCTCCCTCCTCCACAAGGGGATGGGGAGGAGAATGGAAAAACTAACTCATGGGNCAGCTGCTTGCTCACTCCTCCTCCACAAGGGGATGGGGAGGAGAATGGAAAAACTAACTCATGGGTTCAGATAAAGACAGTTTAACAGGATAACAAAGGAATATATAATAATAATAATAATAACAACAACAACAACAATAATAGCAGTAAAAAAACAAATTATGCACAAATGCAATTGCCTACCACATGCGGAACGGAAAAAACCTCAATCTGATGCCCAGTCTGTTTCTGAGCAGTGAACCACCTCCCAGCCTGCCTCCCCAGTTATGTAGGGAGCATGATGTTCTATGGTGGGGGATATCCCTTTGGCCAGTCTGGGTCAGCTGTCCTGGCTGTGCTCTCCCAGCTTCTTGTGCACCTGGCAAGGTGTGAGAAGCTGAAAAGTCTTTGACTTAGTATAAACACTACAACTACCTAGCAACAACTGAAAACATCAGCCTGTTATCAATATTATTTTGATACTAAATCCAAAACAAAGCACTATACCAGCTACAAGAAAGAAAATGAAATCTATCCCAGCCAAAACCAGGACAGTGGTTAGCAAAGCCCAGCTGGAATTAAATCTGTTGAGGAATGTCAAAGGCAACAAGAAGGGCTTCTGTAAGTAAAACAGTGGCAAAAGGAAGATTAGGGGAAGATCAACATGCGTTAGGAGCAGTGTTGCCAGCAGATCAAGGGAGGTGATCCTGCCTCTCTACTCAACCCTCGGTGAGGCCACAGCTAGAGCAATGTATCCAGTTCTGGGCTCCTCAGTACAAGAGAGACATGGGCATCCTAGACAGAGTCCAGCAAAGGGTCACCAGGATGATTAAGGGACTGCAGCACCTCACATATGAGGAGAAGCTGAGAGAACTGGAACTGTTCAGTGTGGAGAAGAGAAGGCTCAGAGGAGATCTCATCAATGTATATAGATACTTAGAATGGTTTGGGATGGAAGGCACCTTGAAGATCATCTAATTCCAACCCCCAATTCCCTTCATACTTGAAGGGAAGGTGCAAAGAAAATGGAGCCAGGTTCTTTTTGATGGTGTCCAGTGACAGGATCAGAGGCAATGGGCACAAACTGAAACACCAGAGGTTCCATCTGAACATCAGAAAACACTTTTTGACTGTGAGGGTGACCGAGCACTGGCACAGATTTCCCAGAGAGGCTGTGGAGTCTCCATCCTTGGAGATAATCAAAAGCTGTCTGGAGATGGTCCTGTGCAACTGGCTTTAGGTGGCCCTGTTTGAGCAGGGACATTGGACCAGATGAGCTCAGAAGGTCCCTTCCACCTCAACCTTTCTGTGATTCTGTCATATTCTTCAGAGTCATGAGCTTCTCTGCAGCCAAAGATACAGGGACAAGGTTTGGTCCTTATCAAGCACAAAGCAAGTGTGGCACTGTCTGTTTGTTGAGACATTCATTAAAAATATTAGTCAGAATAGTCAATGAAATATTTAGACCAATTTTGTGACAGCTGAATCTGTAAAAGAATGGTTATACAGTATATTAGTCATATTAGGATATATAAAGTAAACCTTGCTATGTAAAGTGAATAAAGTACTAACTAGACAAGCAGACTGCTTGAAAAGATTGGTAAATCAAAGATAAAGCCAAGCTCTTCATCATCACTAAAACATGATATAACAAAAAAATTTTAAGACTCCAACACATCACTGAAAGTAATTTTAGCAAAAGAGTTGGACTGCAGAATGAAATGGTACAGAAAATAGAAGACAAGGTAGATTGACATGAACAGATATAAGGCAGCTACCAAGGTGTGATTACATATAATGTAATACATGAAATACAGAAGGATTAGAATATGCCGGATAATGGAACGAAAGGAAATAAGAAAAGATTGTCTATATTCAGAAGATAAATAGTATTGTGAAGAGACATAAACTCTAGGAAAATGTAGAAAGTAAGAAGTAAATAAAAAACTCAAAAACTGAATTTTTAAATAGCGATTTTTGCTTGGTTTTCTCTTTAAAATGTTGAAGAAATGAAGGAATATTATGCAAGAAGCAGAAACAATGGTTTACGATAATAGCTGGAGAGACTGAGACCAAAGAGTAAACAGAGTATCTGACCACATGCTGTTTGAACAGTGAATAATTCATAGAGAACAATCAGGCTCCCTCTGCTGTGAAAATTATTTTAGGATCCACCTCTTGCAGTAGGATATTACCCCAGTAGCTAATCTTTAAAGTTAAGTTTATGGATCTCTTGGATAGAAGAAAGTCAGAAACAGTGTGAAAGAAATACAGTGAGTGGTAAAATTACAGTACCAGTAGGACTGAGAGTGTAAATTGCCCTGCTCCTCATTCCTTTCAGAGCAAGAACTCTGAAAACCAAGCCAGGTATGTTAAATGTCAGCTCTTAACTATTCAGATGATGAAATTTTGAAGTTTCCTTTAGTTGTGATTAATGTGTCTATGCGGTCCTAAAACATTTGTCCATAGAGCATCAACTGCTGAGAGGTTGTCAGCACTAAAACTTCAACTTTCCCATTATAATCGATCCATGAAAAAAGTTCTGTGTGGCAGATAGAAAGAATGTGGAACTGTCTATGTGACAAATGTGTATGGCCTAGTTTGGTTGCAGAGTTATATAAGAATATTTGATTGACATCTTTCAGAAAGTCCTCATGTAGGTTTTTTTATACGCACAGACATATATATGTACATATACATTCATATTTATGCATACACAGTGCTTTTGCTTTCACACTAGCACTTCTCTGTAATGTTTTACTAGTAAAGTTGTCCAGCTATAGATCTGCTTTGACTAATGCCTTTAAAGCACAGAAGAGTCTAACTTCCATTAGAACACAGAGCTGTGCTTCGAGAGTCCTGAAACTGTTTAAACAAAACAATCCCACTCTGCCATTCAGGAAGGTGACATAAATAAAACCAAAGGCTGTCTATTGATTTCATTAGTGCCTGCATCTCTTATTAGAGAAGCATTCCTTTTTGGTTTATTCTTTTTTGTATGGTAGCCTTTTTATAGGGAATCATTTATTTCAAAATGTAAACAAAAAGGAGAGGAACGATATAGACATCTTTGTTGATGCATGATACTAGATCTATCTGTCTCCAGGAAAAATGTGAAATGTTAATTTACAATACACTGAACTTTATTGGTGAATAAAAACAGCAACTATGCAGTGCTCCAATAGCACAGTGTATGATTAACATTTAATCTAATCTCATTTTAAATCATTCATATAGATTGGTTTCTATGAGATTCATTCACCTGCCCTTATGCTAGTAATTTTAAAAATAACATGCTGCTTGTCACTCTGCTAACTAATGAATTCTCATCAGCTCTGTATTCCTCTGAGAGTTATTTTGAAATGCAATCTGTTATGTGAAATATATGTTCCTGATTAAAAAAAAAAAATGCACATGAGACTATGAATTCTAAAATCATGGTATCAGGTTTTAGAATCAAGCCCTGAAAAACTTTTCCTGCCACCTGAGAGCTGGCTTTCCCAGATTCCTTGTGGCCTTGCCCACCCCCCAGACCTCTTGCCAGGTAGCTTCCAATGGCCGGCTCAAGTGTATTTCCCCTCTCTTTGGTGCCCTCTTTCCTCCCATCATTTCACCTTTGCTACGTGTAGCTCTGAACATTTTTTGTCTGGGAAAAAAGCTATACACCTTGAAGAAGCTCCAGGTGTTACAGAGCCAGGAGAGAGCTGCTTCAGAAGGCAAGGTGTCCCGAGTTTGTTAATGTCCTCACTAATCCTGCTTTTCTTTGAAAACAGACTCATTGAGGCTTTTTATCATCTAATTGCTTGTGGCCTAAAATGCAAATAATTGAACATGTTATTTAATAATTTGAAAACTGTAGAGAAGGACACAGTCACTCATATACCAACAGTTGCAGCAATGACCAGTGAACACGAGAGGGGCCTGCTCATTTTTAAGACTTCACCTGTATTGGCTGTCAGTTGTAAACTGGGCAAGCAGAGAAGGACTGCTTGGTAAACAGCCTGCAGAAGAGAAGAGGCAACTGAACACACCAAACTCTGGTGCATTTTGGAAGCAACAGAAAAACTAAGTCAGAATGTAGCGGTTAATTTTTCCCCATTACCACTCTTAGAAACAGGAAAAAGCCCATAAACCAGCCATGACTATATTATAAATTGTCAGGCCCAGGTTTAGGTCGGGCAACAGTAAATTTGATTCCCAGATGTCCAAAGAAAACAAAGAGATGTTGCATCAGTGCCCCAAGTCTGCAAAGTTTTTAAAATCTTGATTTAGTCTTAAGAGACCAAAGGATTCTTCTAATTAAAAGTGTACTAAATTTAGGATGCTAAAGTTTTTAACAGTTGCTTTTTATATTATAACCCAAAATTACAGATGCTTTAGCCAGAAAGCAGACCTACTGTTTTTTTAGTAAATTCTGTCTTTTAATCATTTAATTAATTCTGATTTTTGTTTGGATTAGTCCTAGCCTACCCTTTTTCATTTAGTTCACACTATATTTCAGTCTCCCAAGTCAGACTCCTTGTGCCAATCACAAAGAGGAGGGCTGCAGCTGACCTAAAGCAATATGCATTTATCGAAGGCAGCACGGGTATGCTACTTTGCATCAATTACAGGTCAGATCCTGTGTTCAGAAGACAGTGAATATGCACTCATTCATGAAATTACCTTTGATGTATTAACATAAATGCAACTGACTGGGATGTAAGTACCGTTCTCAGTGCTCAGTGTAACCGTGTCTATGCACTCTGATTTCCTAGGTCTGCATACTCTGGGTTTCACATCGGTTTAAGCTGAGACTACTGTAGTAATCAGTTCTCTTCCTGCCCTTATAGCTTCAACTTTAATTATGCGGTCCTAAATCTTTCCTGTATGTAACCTGAGTGGTTTGTTCGACCCCTTTGTGAAGCTCATCACAGCAAGGGGAAAAAGTAATCCAGCAACAAAACTATTGGCTCAGCGAGCTGAGCTCACTCATCAAAGTGTGAGATGTGTTCTGGTGCTGACACGAGTAAGGAAGAAGGCATTGAGGGACAGACCATAGCAGAATCATATTCTGAGCTATATAATGCATCAATACATATATTTTTCTTTATTACGCTATATAAAGACTAGCTCAATATAACCAGGCTGACATTTATGCAAATGCATTTCACATGAACATTTCACACTCTCAGTGATTAGATTTGTTTGTTTGGTTTAATGCTTTGTATTTTCTGCATGCAATCATCCTAATTTCATTGGGCATTTTACCTGTGTGATATGCATAATCAGAGAGAAGGCATTTTGCTGGAGACAGAAACAGAGTAACAGAATATATGGAGGTACCTGCTTTCTTTAGGTTTATCTTCATTTTTCTGGATTGTCTGTTTCAAAAATCTTGCCATCTTCAAAAGTAAGGGAAGCACTTTTCCCGTAATCAGGAAAGTGGTGTTGCACTATTAGGAGACAGACCTGAACATGTGCCCTTGATAGTAACAGATTCTGGCATCTTTTTACTGTAATTAGTCCCTGGGCTTATGTAAGTTATNTTTTTTTTTTTTTTTACTGCACTCATCTTCACGCCTTCGTCATGTTGTATTTTCCTCTCATCTTTAACCAAGCTTCCTTTCCTTAAATTGTCCTGCAGACTTTACCCAGATATGATACAAAAAAGACTCCTAGCTAAACTAAGAGAGTCCTGAAGTAGGCCGTATGGGAACAGTCAAGACTGAAGATAAATTTGGGCTAGACTTTATGCTTTTCATGCCAAACCATGCCAAATCCCAGGCAATGAGGAGTTCTGACCTACAGTCATGCCGAGATCAAACCATCTTTCACTCAGCATAAAGGATAGACAATATTAGAAATACAGAAACACAGCATATTAAGAAACAGAGAAAACAGTCTCAGAAAAAATGTGTTCTGACAAACCTTATAAAGCTGTCAACATCAATATCTGAGTGGCCTTTCTGCCTCCTGTACACGCAATAGTCAAACCTGGGTTTGGGGAGGTTTTAAGTTGCATTGGTAAAACATTCCTTAGTGTGGTGAAAGTCTTGTGTTTGATAACAAGACTTGTTTTCATGTAAATTTTCACAGGACAGTTACATGACATGATTTTCCTCTTTACTGTGGCCAAAACCAAAACGTGTCAAGACAAGAAAATAAGTGATTTTTATTTTTTTTTTAAGAAAAAAAGTATTTGACAGACTGGAATCAATGTTTCATAAAATGCTTTTACAGACAGAAAAAAATTAATTTGCTTTTCAGAATTTCATCCTCATGGGGTTTTGGGGGTTTGCTTTTTTTTTTCTTGAGGGGTACTGTTTCTGGGTTTTAGGTTTTGGGTTTTTTTTAATAAAGACAACTAATTTACAGTAAATTAGGCTTAATCTTGATATTTTTTCTGCATTCAGCAGTTAAAATAACTTGAAACATCACAGACAAAGACAATGTACCTAAGTTCTGACCTTCCTAATGTTCTGATGACTTAAATGGAGGAGATGGACTGCAGTCACACCATATGTAAACCAGACTCTACTGAATCCATACCCCATACATTATGCTTTTATTGACTGGGATATATAGCTTTTGTTTCTTGGCCAAGTGTCTGAAATATTATTTGAAATAAAAGCTTCCTACAAATACATCTTAATAAAACAAAAGAAAAATAATTTAATTCATTGGACGTAGAAAGCAGACATAGGAAAAAAAAAAAAAGTTGATTAATTATTTCACCATTTCTAACATTTATTTCAGGATTTAAAAAGGTAGCTTTGGCATAAAATATGAAGAGCACAAATGGAACAAAATTTCACTTACTTTCAGAGAAACATCCACTATTGGCTGTACTTGAATGTTAGCTACTGGCCCCTATAACACTGGGCTGGATGAAACCTCTCATTGAATCAGGGCAACTATTTTTATCTTTTAGAAGAGAAATTTGTTTCAGCTTTCTCAGTTGACAGAAGCAGGAGTTCAAATAGCTATCCTTACTAAAAATAGAGCTGAAAGAGACGCTGGATTGAAGTCTGCCTGTCGTGAGTACAATTGTATGAGCAAGCAGTTGAAAAGAAGATGATGCTCAGACCTCTTTTATTATCAGAAACAAGCAGAATCCAACTGCTGATGCACTCTCATCATGCAGAAAGGAACGGTTAATATTGTGAAGATACACAATGAACAGAGAGAGCAAACATCCTACATCTGTACCAGCACAGGCCATATGGCATCATCCTGAGCCTGTAAATAGCTGCTGCTTCTGAGCTCACTAATGTTTGCCCAACATTTATATCAGCTAGGCCTAGCAATCTTTTGTTTCTTAAGACTGCCAAAGGGAAGATAAGAGTAATAAGGTTCTAAACTCATCCATGTATCTGAAACAATGTATCTGTATTTTGAAAACAGAAATCTTAGTTCAGAATCTGCCAGTCAAACAACGAATATGTTCAGAAAATGGTCAGTATAAAATAAACCAAGAGTAACAAAACAATCAATAGACAGACATTCCATTCACGTTCTACTGTCCTCTGTTCTCACTAGCTAGGGGTCCTTCTGCGGTACACTCTGCCCTTAAATTAAAAGAAACTGTTATGAAAAATTATTTAAAAGGGGTTGATGAAAGCAAAATAGATATTAAAGAATGCTGTCATAAAAGGATTAGTTTTATTATCACAAAACCAGAGCACCCCCCACCCAAACAAATAAAGTGTATTTCATTTTGAATTTTAACTGGGAGATTAGCACTGTAGGTAGAAGAAGGTTTTGCTGAAGAGGTCATTAGCTGAACACATTGGATTTCAATTGCCTAAGAGGGTGAAGTCAAAATGAAAAATACATATGGGTAAACAGATGTTTTGATAGCTTTATGTTGTATGGGGAGCAGGTAGATAGAAACATGCTAATTCAAGCACTTAAGTAAATTCTTTTTTTTTTTTTTTTTCCTTCTGTTTTTGCAGCTGCCTGTCTAAGGAATCTGGATGATCCATACTGTTCTAAAAGTTTCCAGTTATACATAAGAAAGAAACAAAAGGTCAAATTCACCTTCATTTGAGAAGCCATAATCAAGAATTCTTAAAATGTACAGTTAAACTGAGAAAAGGAATAAACAGACAACAAAGAAATAGGGCTCAATTCTCCTAGTGATAACTTCTCATAATTTCCTTACTCAATTTAATTCATGTGTCTATATCAACAGTCCCCAAAAAGCCAAATATGAGGATAAACCATTTGCTCACCTCATTCAATACAAAGCGAAGCTGGGATTTTCTGAGAATAACCAATTTCATACAGAATTACATAACAGAATTACACATAGATCTTCATTAATTCTCTCTGACTTGAGCAAGCATGAAGATCACAGTGCCACAAAAATGATTTAACATCTAAATCCAAGAGGTCTCTGAACTGACCTCTGTATTTATGATGTTGCACCCAGAAGTGGGAGCATTTTGTAACTCATCTTTAACTACTTTACCCTGCATACAAAAGTGAGCAAGTGGGTGGAAATGCAGAGGAAGGAGCGCTTGAGAGCCTTTCCTGCCACTGCTTGGACTGTTGGAAGGTTGGCTGATGGATGAAGGGACTGAGTTGGGATTAAACACAGACCCCTATCTCAGACCCTCTCTGCTAGTATTGAGTCATAAGTTTTGAAGGGTTCTTGATAAAACCAAAATCTGGAAGACAACAAGGTTTGTTTTGTTCCCCCATCAGTCTGTTCTCCCAGATAATCGAAGCATGGGCAATGTATTTCATGACAGTTACAATGACCTAAATTCATATGCCATGAACTCACCTTGCTCTCCCTCAACTTGCTCTTCCATTGCTGTGTGTTTCTGTCTTCTCCAGGACTGCTGACAGTACAAGTACAAGGTGAGCTGTTCAGGGAGCTGGACTGGAAACTTGATCTAAAATCTCACAAGATGTTATCTTCAGATTTCTTAATAGAATCTCTTTGGAGCCACTAGGTCATGCAAATATGACTTTTAGTCCACTCCAACAATGTAAACTGTGACATGTCTTGTTCAAGGATTTTGTTTTCCATGCATCTGTTCTACAAATAATATAGAAATTGGTAACTGCAAAATGCTCATAGCTGTGGATGGTGAGAGAGAAATTACTCTTAACTCAGATTGCCACAGGCTACCTGCTCAGCTTTCCCCTGACCTGGGACAGGACATAGTGAAAGGGAACAGCTGTTCCCTCAGGTAAGGAAATCACAGTAATGTGCTAGTCAGTTGAGAAGCGAGTTCACTTTAAAAGTCTAACTATCCTTTTTGACATTTATGTATACTGTTCCTTTGCTATAAAAGTCTCATTTTTTTCTGCCCACTAACCAGAACTAGTCTTTCTGCAAGGTGGAATGTTCCTTCTGATAGCTGGGATGAAAGAAAAAGGTACTGTATTTTGGATGAGTTGTTACAACCTTAAAATTAGACAGTGTGCTATTGTCTGATGGTTCTAACTTCCTTCAACTTCTTCAAGGAGTGGCCTCTCTGTTGGTCCTGCCATTCCTCTTTTCTTAGTGGCAGCATGACCTTTCTGCAGAGGAGTCTGGCTTCCCACTCACTAGTTTCTGTGACCTTTATGGGAGCCTCGGTAGAATGACTTAGAGGCACAATCAGGGTACTTCACTCTTATACTCAGATATATAACAAAACATTTTTGTAGATCACTTCTGTGTATTTGCAGCAATAAAACAAGTAGAGCAATAAGTGAAACTAAGGATGATTTCTGAGTGGAAAATCTGAATGAGTTAAAATAAAAACAAGTTAAATACATAAGTTGTTTTTATTTTAACTCGTTCAGATTTTGAATAAAAATACATATGATAAAGTCACAAAAGTTATATGCAACTGTTTGATCAATGCAGGGTTCAAACAAATTTTTCTTTCCTTATTCAGTACCAAAGCTATTTGAATTATCCCCATGACTATTAACGATACAATCTCCCATATTCCTTACCTACTACCAAGATTTGACAAGGACTTCCTTTCACCTTGAAACACACTAGTATAAATTCAGTTTGAGCCTTGCTTTTCTAGTAGATCATACTGAGAAGCACTAAAAATCTCTTTTCTGGTTCTCCAGAGACAAGTTGAACATAACAAAAAGGATTTCTCCATTTTCCTTCTCTAGCTATGAATTCTTTAAACTTCATTTATTTAGTATTACAAGTCAGCTTTTACCTAAAATAATAATAATAATAATAAAAATGTTACAGACAGTAAAGCAATGTCAATTATTGTTTTTTAATGTAAAATACCCTCAAAAATTCAAATGGATAGAGGAAAGAAAACTTGGTGGAAATCCTTTGTTAATGATAGATAGAGAAGCCAAGAGAGGACTGAAAAGGATATTGGAGAAAGACAGAAAAACTCAGTGAAGACACTCTGATTGTTAGACATTTGGTCAAAATGACAAATTCATTCATATAGCTATCTATTTGCTTAAATTAAAATTTTGCTTATAGCTCATGAAAGTAATAAGAATGCAGAGCTAAGACTCTTTTAATTTAAATTTTTTGCATATAGGAATTATTCAGAACATTAGTGGTGTTGGAAGCAGCAAATTCAGGCTCTTGTTGGTATATTCAGAAGAGCTCAGTTTCTTTATTCCTCTGAAAAAATATCTGATTTAAACACTCTACAGACTTGTTTATAAAGCTGTGTGTGTACAGAAATACATGACCTATTCATGAAATACTTCTAAGAAGAGTCTTTTTGGAAAATTAAATAAGCTTGTAATCAAAATTTTTAAACTTTCAAGTTTTCTTAAAACAATTCAGCAAAGGTCTGTATTTTAGTTTCTCTTGCATGTGAATGTCTTTTAAAGTATGCCAGATTGGATAAAACAATAGTAATCTAAATAGTGGATAAGTGAAATGTTCAGCTTAAGTTCAAATGAAAGGAATAAGTAGATCAATAAAAGCAGAAAAACTCTTAAATCCATAATACAAGAGAATATGAAAGGACATTAGTGAATCAAAAAATAAAGAGGCTTATGAAACAAAAAAAAAATAAGAATAAATATAAATAGTATTTGCTACTAGGTGGGATTTTCAAAAGCAGGCTGCATGCAGGCTTTATTGTGCTTACACTGAAGCCAGTAATAAGACTCCTACTGAATTAACAGAGAACAGATCTAAGCCAACATTGAGCACTTTCAAGACCCCGCCACTAACCATACACTAAGCCATCAAATGATGAAAGAAAGCTTTCATATTCCTTCAGATAGCAAATAACAATCTTGCTACATTATTCTCTGAGAACCTAGTAAGGTCAGAGATTACTTCAAGTATTTAATAAATAAAGCACCAATGTTCAATATGCTCAATAGCAGATTTCCTGTATATTGTAAAAAACAACGGCCTGCAGGGTAATTGTGAAATCATTTTTGAGACTGAAGTCAGGCAATATGGCTAGGATGAGCATTAGCAGAAGCTGTCACAGAGGACAAGGTGGCAAGGACTTTGTCATAAATTGTCACGACAAGATACTATGAAGACCACAGGCTACCTAAGAGTGGGATTCCTGCCTCTCTTTGAGAATTCATAACATTGTTCAACTATTTGGAACATAGCTGTCTAGAACAGCGCTCCTTTCACAGAAACAATCTTATCAATCCATGTTTCAAGTCATTTGTAGCAAGAAGAAAATGTAGTGTGCAAAAAACAGTGAAGAATATCAGGTTGCCCATCTGGGTTTTGGGAAGCAAGGATTTGAACATTATTCAAACCAATGCCTTTACAACATAGACACAAGTCTATATCTCTCAGCTCTCTTTCTGGAGCTGTTCTGATTTATATAAATCATTAATTATAAACAAAGTAAGAAAAAATTATATTTGAAAATGATTTGGTTCCATGAAACACCAGCCAATTATGAGAAGACAACATGAAATCATAGGAGTAACTTATCAGAGATTACATTCTTTCTTGTGTTAACTGGTTACCTTGAACAGATCCAAGGACAGATCTACCAAGTGCTGGCTGACGTGTATCGGCAGGCAAGAAAGCAAAACTATGTGTTGGAATGACCTATATGTTGGGTCACTAGCTTGCTACCTTGACAGGCTGTGAAAGTGTGCTGAAAGGAACTGCGTGAAGTTCAACAACGGGAAGTACAAAGTCCTGCAGCTGGGCAGGAACAAGCTCATGCACCAGTATATGCTGGGGGCCACCCAGATAGAAAACAGCTTTGCAGAAAGCGCCCTGAGGGACCTGGTGGACACCAAATTGAACATGAGCCAGCAATACATCTTTGTGCCAAAGAAGGTCATCAACATGCTGGACTTCATTAAGCAGAACACTGCCAGCAGATGCTGGCAAGGAACACTTGGAGCACTGTGTCCAGTTCTGGAATTTCCAATACAAAACATACTGGAAAGAGCCCAGCAAAGCACCATCAAGATGATCGATGGCTTGGAGCATCTGTCCTATGAGGAGAGGCTGAAGGATATGTGAATGCTCAGCCTGAAGAAGGGTCGGGGGGAACCTTATCAATATTTATAAATACTTGAAGGGATGGTGCAAAAAGGATGGAGTCAGACTCTTTTCGGTGGTGTTCAGTGACAGGAAAAGAGCAATGAGGAGAAAGTGAAATACAGGAAATTCCATTTAAATATAAGAATTTTCTTTTTCCTATGAGGGTGGTTCTTTTGTAGTGAAGACTGGTGTAAGACAGGGTTGCGTATTATCACCAACAATCTTCCTGATGGTCATAGACTGGATTATGCGCAAGACAACCCAAGACAACAACACTGGTATCCAGTGGACCTTCAACAAACAGCTAGAGGATTTGGACTTTGCAGATGACATCAGTCTCCTATCTCATCGGCAACAACATGCACAAACAAAATTAAATAAGCTGGCAGAGGAAGCGGAGAAGAGCGGCTTAAAAATCAACAGGAAGAAGACGGAGGTGTTGAGAATTAACAACAAGCCGGAACTTCCAATCCAACTTCAAGGAGAGAACATCCTAGAAACAGACCGCTTCACGTATCTGGGGAGCATTGTCAACAAGGACGGTGGAGCGGATGATGACATCAAAAACCGCATCAACACGGCCAGGCATGCTTTCAACAGCCTATGCCCCATCTGGAACTCCCGAGCATTATCCTTCAGCAATAAGATCCACATCTTCAATACCAATGTGAAGGCAGTCCTACTGTATGGTTCTGAAACCTGGAGAGTGACAAACACCATCAACAACAAACTTCAGACCTTTACAAACCGATGCCTACGCCATATTCTGGGAATAAGGTGGCCTGAAAAGATCTCCAACAGCAACCTGTGGAAAAAAACAAATCAGAATGCCATTAGCCAAGACATCAAAAAGCGCAAATGGGGCTGGATAGGACACACCCTGCGCAAACCAGCTGACACCATTGCAAAGCAGGCACTTGACTGGAACCCTAAAGGGAAGAGGAGAGTTGGGAGACCAAAACATACTTGGAAAAGAACAGTAGAGAGCGAGGCAAAGGACATCGGAACCACATGGGTCCAGCTGAAGGGGGCTGCCCAAAACCGGGTCCGATGGCGTAGTGTTGTTGCAGCCCTATGCTCCTCGAGGAGTAACAAGGACTAAACTAACTAACTAAACTATGAGGGTGGTTCAACACTGGCACAAGTTGCCCAGAGAAGTTGTGCAGTCTTCGTTCATGGGGATGTTTGAAACTGAGCTCAACATGGTCCTAAGAAGCCTGCTCTAGCTGACCCTGCTTTGAGCACCGGGCTGGACTAAATGATCTCTAGAGGTGCCATCCAACCTCAAACCCTTCAATGATTCTGTTATTCTGTGATATTAGAATATCTGTGGAAGAAAGCTTGATAAGAGTATGTTGAAAACATGTATTCTGATCTTCTGGTTAGAAAGTACACCTTGAAGTTATTTAGTATGGTCACTCTTCTGTTAGTAGAATATCAAACTTCTCATGAGTGTTATTTCTTACTGTGGGATCTGAATCAGGTCCTGAGGGATTAGACATATAGAAGAACTTTAGTGGAGGGAGGTATTCTAAGGATTAGGAACATTCAAAGATAAGATCAATAACAAGTGGAAAAATATATATCTACAAAAAAAGAACACTTTACAGGAAGTAAATTAAAAGATAGCACTTTTTTTTGTTTGTTTAAGATAGGACAATCAATTTAAGTATGAAGCAATTTTAAAACTGGAGAGCTAATTTACAGAATACATAATTAGCATATGTAGGTAATTGCTATGAGATATTATCTAATCCTAAAATTAATAGGATTAATAAAAATGAAAAACAAGAATATGCACAGCTAGAGTAGATAGGATAGAGTATAATGCTAATAAATTTCCCTTGTGTTAAGGGTCAAAATTAAGAAAGAAAATCAATGTTTCCAATAAAATACATTCCAATTAGTATGCCAGAAGTGTCAAGTACTGATACAATTTTTTTCCTGTTTTTAAAGCACCTGATAGTGACCTTTCTGACACTTGCCTGGGACTTTTGTCATAATAATCACAAGGCTCAAAAGAAACCCAGATGTAGTCTATCCTAAGGAAGGAAACTGTCATTTCCATTATGCAGTTGAATCAGATGACCTCAGTCCTACTTGGAAAGCTATCTGGATTCATATACCAAAGAGTTAAAGATCTGATCCCCTGGTCTGGAAAGCTGACTATAATTTTTGATATATTTTAATGTCATCACTGAAAAATTAATAGATGCAAGTTACTCCAATATGGATAATAGTTAAATTATATATCAATTCACCACTCTTCGGCAGTTTGCCATTCAAAATAAGAATGGCATATTAACCATCTCTGAGGCAGTAACGTCTTCAGTAACTTCAATTTAATACTGTATCAAAGGCAATTTTTCATCCCAAACAGTCAATGCATTGAAAATTATAAAATAATTAATTCTGAAAAAATTATCACATAGACTGTAGTGGAACCAGTATACGTGAATTGACAGAGCTTGTGATATATAAAAAACAAGGTAAGAGTTATGTTTAAGATGATATAAAATAGTAGACATAAAGAATGATGCTACTTGTTTCTTTAACATGAAAGGATTGAGTATTTTCCAAAGAGTGAATAACAGAGGGCAGAAAAACAGATGTAGAAGCCAAAGAAGCATGAGAACAGATAATAGTCTACAGGAAAATGTTCATAGGACATTATACCAGTAAGCATACATTTGCAAAAGCTAAATGTAATAGGGGTACAAACTGTGTAGACAGAATGAGATAATTTTAAATACAAAATTTCAGGCCTGATCTTCCAGAGGGTATTTTTTGATACAAAAGATAAGTTTGGTAGTGTTGTAGGTAGAGATCAAAATAAATATTCCAACTACACATTTCATGTAACTTATGTAAATTAAGTTACAGAGGTTTACCAAGATATTTACCCTATTAAATGTATTTCAGCCAGTAGAAACCACAACAATGCAGAGGCAGGAAAGAGAGCATGAGCTAAGAGGTTCTCCCAAGGGTCACTCTGTAGCTGTTAAAAAAAAAAAAAAAAAAGAAGAAGAAAAAGAAAAAAGGCAAACAAAACAAACCCCAAAGCCCTGCACAATTGAAAAGAAATAAAAGTACACTGAAATGGAAACAAACAAACAAAAAATAAAACCCCAAACCCACCCCCAAAAAAAAACAAAACAAAAAAATCCGGTCTTTTCAGCCCTCTAGCCTATACCAGACTGTTCAACTGAGAGGAGCAGAACTGCCACGCAAAATACTTTTCACTTCATGTAACTTCATTAAAAATGCAGTGCAAGTGAAGACCGCTCTGATGTTGGTTGCCAGAGTGGCAAGCAAAGTGGTGGGTGCAGCTAGATAAGCATTCATGTTTCCAAACTGTCCAATCAGAGTTTAGAGGATATTCATTAGTAAATCAAGCCCCTGTCCCATGGAAAACCTGTTCAGTTCATGCAGTTTAAACCAAATCAGGATTGAAGTGGGTTTACTGATTTATTAATGAGGTGTAATTAACTGAGAATCAGTGAACTATGTATTCAGGATCAATATTAGCAATACGGCAGATAAACCGCAATACTATTGCAAATGTTAAAGAGCAACAAAGCATTTTCTAAACACCTCCTATCATCCCAATAAATCTTAATCACTCCTTTTAAGTGCTACATGCACATGTAGCCCCTCAGAGGCCATGGGTGGTGCAAGCCCTCCTCACCTGGGTGTGTGGGACACCCTGCCCACAGCCTCCGCTCTAGGAGATGTGACTGCACCAGCTGCCACCCATTATCCCAGAGGTGGGTGACCCCAAGCCCCAGGTTGCAAGTCCCTGAATGCCCCTGTGATGGCTGTGGGTGAGCTGGAGACAGTGGCTGGGGCAGAGGCAATGGCCCATGGGGGACCTGTGCTGCCAGGCCCAGGCAGAGCCCCTGGTGTCATGGGGACACATATGGCAGGGTCACACCAGTGCCATTGCCCTGGTCCCCTCTTCTGTCCACTACAAATCCTTATGTTTCACTTCTATATCTGTTTAGATGACTTCTTTTTCCCAGAGGTCTCTTAATTCCCCAGTCACTGTTTCACAGAATCATAGAATCATAGAATGGTTTGGGTCAGAAGGCACCTCAAAGACGATCTAGTTCCAACCCCCCTGCCATGGGCAGGGACACCCTCCACTAGACCAAGTTGCCCAAAGCCCCATCCAACCTGGCCTCATACACTTCCAGGGAGGGGGCATCCACAGTTTCCCTGGGCAACCTGTGCCAGTGTCTCAACACCCTCACAGTAAAGAATTTCTTCCTAACATGTAATCTAAATCTACCCTCTTTCAGCTTAAGACCATTACCCCTTGTCCTATCACTACGCTCCCTGATAAACAGTCCCTCACCATCTTTCCTGTAGGCCCCTTCAGGTAGTGGAAGGCCACAATTAGATCTCCCTGGAGCCTTCTCTTCTCCAGGCTGAACAGCCCCAACTCTCTCAGCTTGTCCTCATAGGAGAGGTGCTCCAGCCCTCTGGTCAGCTTCATGGCCCTCCTCTGGGCTCTCTCCAGAGCTCCATGTCTTTCTTTTACTGGGGCCCCCAGACCTGGACGCAGTACTCCAGGTGGGGTCTCACGAGAGCAGAGTAGAGGGGCAGAACCACCTATCTTGACCTGCTGCTCACACTTCTTTTGATGCAGCCCAGGACACTGTTGGCTTTATGGGCTGCAAGTACACACTGGTGACTCATGTTGAGCTTTTCATCTAGCAACACCCCCCAAGTCCTTCTCCTCGGGGCTGCTCTCAATCCATTCTCCACCCACCCTGTTGTTGTGCTTGGAATTGTTTAATCATATGGACAGTTGTCTTCCTCTTTACCAAGCTCAGTTTTGGGCAAATGCCCACTCAGACAATTTGGGCATCCCACTCATGAACACTCTTACATGCAAATTCCTGTCTTACTGGCTCGTGTTATTCTGGACTCCTTGCTAAGGCTGGGCCCACCAAGTGCTGGTAGGTCATTAAGCTATTAACCATTGAAACATACTGTGAAGATCAGAAGTGATAATGGGACAGAACTGTTATGCATCTATAATTCCTATGCTATTGTCATATTTGCACAAATATATTCCATGTCTGTAGCTACAGAAAAGAAGTGGCAGATCTTGTTACCAAAATATAGCATCTCTTTTTTTTCTATCTTGCTATGACTTAGGGTTCTTCAACAACAAATATCAGTAGTTATGACTGACCTTTACATTTTGAAAGCAAGTGAGCAGCTAGATTCAGGGTTTTTTTTTTTTAATGGATGCTTTTCTGTCACTTTATAAATATTTTAACAGTTCTGAGGGAGAACTGAAATACCACTTCTTGAACAGAAAAGAGTATGACTGCAGAAATTGAGAAAATATTTACAGCTGTACTGAAATTCTAAAGGTAAAGAGGAGACTACATAATACAAGTCACAACTTTGAGATTGCAGAAGAAATGGTGCAGTTATGATGCCACTACAGAGAAATGGAAAGTATAACAAGTTTAGTTATTATCAAAGAGAAATTGACAATTCCTTCGCTTTGTATAAGCTCTAGTGGAGAATCAGTAAACACATTGATGTTCTACACTATGTTAACAGTTGTATATATTCGTTGTGCTTCTGCAAAATCCTAAACCACTCAAATTAAAGGTAGCTTGATGCATGTGAACACCTGTGTAAAGAAAAAAAAAATCCATTAAAAGCAAATCATTATTTTTCAGGATGGCTTGGTTTTAATGACAAAAAGCAATTTTTGCTTCATTGCTCAGAATGTCTAGTTCTTGCCCTCTTAGCTCAGAAACCATTGGACTCTGAAAGCAACATTGGAAGAATGTGACAGCCTAAAACAAACCTAGTGACACTGTTGATTCACTTCTTGCTTGATAAACTGAGTAATCACAATTACCTATGTGCATGAGAATAGAATATACCTATACCTTTTAGTACATGCATGGTTAAGCAAAGTAGTTTTATAAATTAAAACTGTAGTTACATGTGCATGGTAAGTGAGCAATCTAATAAATCTTACAATGCAAGGAATCAAGTGAATAAACAAGTTACTGCTGGACAATTCTGTACTTACACTATTTTACAGCTTGAAACATTATGCTATATTTTCCTCCAGTGGTAAGAATTTTTTTCCCAATTCCATACACATTTCATTAAACTAATATGTATTCCCACAAATCAAACAAATGAACAAACAAACAAACAAACAAACAAATAGAAACTCTAACTTATAATTGCTGATGTATTATTCTTAAAAATGCTTTGTAAAACCTTGAATTTTAAATGTTGTCTTTAGACTTTTAGCATTATATTTGCAATCACATTTCCAATACCTTTATGCCTGCCAGCATTCCACCTGTTGGAGTTCACTCTCATTTTTGCCTCAAAAAATTTAAAATGGTATTGGTATATTTATGAATTTTAAACCTACTCAACATATTCAAACCGGTCCTGTATGTTTTTAGTACACAAAATTTCTTTTGTTCATCAGGTAGGTGTCAGGTGTCAGGAAAGTTGGTCGATGGATCCATCTATCCCCTCTATGTAATTTCTAACAGCAGAAATTTCTTAGATGACTGATGATAACCAACTGCTTCTTATGGGTTTTTGCCAAGCCATCAGAGAAACAGAAGAAAGCATCCACAGTGCTGTTCTGCTGTATTAACTGAGAGACAGAAGCAGGAATGTGTTGACACCCTCCTTGTCACCCTTCTAATGAATGCAGCAAGCATTGGGAAAACTTATACAGCGTAACTTTCCTTTCTGTATTTACCTAAAATTCACATTTGTTAACATTGGTTGGGCTTGCTTATGCTTTTCCAGTACCTGCTTCTGGTCAATGCAGCTCTGTAGCTCCAGAGTATATGCCTACCTGCAGAGGAAGACCAAAATTCCAGGACTCAAAGTCAAGCAAAGGGAAACATGCGAGCATGGATCATACCTAGAACATAATATGTGTTTTAGCACAACAGTTCTTCATTTTACTGGTGCTATACTGGCTAGCAGATATACAGAGACAGACATAAAGAAATTACAAAGTAGGTAGTTTGACATCAACTTGGACAGTTTTTAAAACCCTGAGATCAAAGTGGAAGAGATGCATGAAAAAAAAGAGTCTGATTATGGGTTGTCAATGTGGTTCAGGAAAGGATCAAGATCACGCCTGACTAGTTTGTTGAAATCCTTTGAAATGATCACCACCAAGGTAGACAAGGTGACACAGTGGGAGCTCTCAGTAAAAGCTCTGCAGACACTTCAGAGGAGTCCTGTTAAACAATGTATTTATTTGAAAATTGAAGCCAGACATATAAACAAGGCCAGTGGAGAAGTGGAACATCAGGAAAAAAAAAATGCGAGAAACATTTGTGGATATTGTTAGTAGCTCACACTGTGTTTAATCCAGAGATTTGCCAGAGAGCTTTCATGGCCACCATTTAAGTCCACGGTCTGGACTGACTGCTCCCCGCGAGCTGCCTCAGAAGATCAAAGGCTCCAGAGAACTAAGTGTTGCTGACCCTTTTACACTCTGAAAGGCAGATTCACCTCTGCAAAAGGATGGTAAGATGTTTTAGACGGGATGCATCTCGCTGTATTGGGTATAAACGGCAGGGTGCTGGCAGCGGGGCTGCATGGTGGCCTCTGTGAGGCCGGGGCTGCCTCGAGCCAGACACAGCCAGTTCCTGCTGGTTCCAGCTGGTTCCAGCCAGTGCAATGGACCCACCACAGGGCACAGCTGAGCCCCTCAGCCCAGCAGGAGGTGCCTCCAGGAAAGCATGAGAAAGGGCAGTAAAATGCTGAAAGAAAAAGGATCAATGATGTGAGAGCGTACGAGGTGCTCCATGGTGGAGCTGGCAATGCCTGCGGAGGGGCTGCAGACCGTGGAGGACTCACACCAGAGGAAGGAGCAGTGGCAGAGTAAGGAACGAGGAGCGGCAGGAGACACCGCTCTGCCTTATACCGATCCCCTGCCCCATGTCCCCTCACCGAAGGGACTGAGTGTAACCTGTGGCAGTAACAAGGTGGGAGGAGAGGCCTGCAGTGAAAGTGAGCTGGGGAAAGGGGGAGGAAAGGTGTTTTCTCTGTCTAAATGTTTGTCTTGTTTCCCAAAACCCAAATCAGGAATTAAATGTTTTACATTAAGTTAAATTCCCTAGATTCAAGCAGAGTTGAGACTGCTTTGCTTGTGACAGTAATTGCTGCATGATTTCCTTGCTTTTATTTCGACCCACGGGTTTTCTCACTCTTGTTCTTCCCTATCCTGCTTGCGGGGTAGGGGGGGAGTGAGCAAGCAGCAGTGTGGGTGCCTGGCTGCCAGCTGGGGCCAACCCACCACACTCACCCAGCCTCAGATAACTAAAACTTTCATTATCCAGTCACTTCGACTACTTCCATAAGAATGTAAGAATAGCTACTCACAGAGAGAGATTCATCCCATTTAAGATAATGATCAGGGAAATGGCCTCAACATTTTAAGAAGGTTCTAATTTATAGTTCTTTCCTTTCCAAGGCAGCGATCTAGCTGGCTTGATACAGTGTGTTTTGTGAAAGCATAGGTTTCATAATCTGCTGCCCAATAATGAGAACTATCCTCTTGTAGTAGGGAGACTAGTCTTTCAAAACTTTGCATATTTTAATATTTAATAAATCAAGATTAGCCCTGAAATGTGTCCAAGACTGTGGCACTTTGGAGTAAGCAGAAAAATAGACCTAGAAATGCAGGCTAAAATTAAATGCATTGGTAAAATTTTGGCATCAAAGTATGCATAGGTTTGTAGATTATACTCTTCAGTGGGCATGAATCCCATTTTACGTACCTGCATACTTTATACATGAGGACATAGAACTTCAGCTCATAGCAAGAGTGTATGCCCTTGCTTATAGAAATCAAGGGGTTGGAGGTTGTCTTATGAAATAAAAGAAATTCTGTACCTCATTGTCAGTATCTTCATGTGAGCCATATGTCTAAACTCACGTTATATTTGATACGGTCAATGGAGTCTATAGAAATAATCAGCTGAACAACAAATGTGTATCTAGTGTAGTGTGAAGTGGATAGTTTTCCATACTTTTTTTACTGTATTGACCACATATCCATTGATTATTAGGGGAGATCAGGCACCAAGTTCTTGATTCAGGTGTCCAAACGTAGGCAGCACATGCCATTTAAGCTATCCTGGGATGTTAATTTCTCCACAGATGTGATAGGTGCAGTATTTTTGGGACTCACACTCATGCCTATGCTCTTCAAGAGCGGCTACTAGACACCAGCAGGGACAGCAGGCTGTCCTACTATCTCAAATGGTAGTAGATACCTGTGTTTGGGCATCTTAATTGAACTCTTGAGTGACATGGAAACCAAGGTGTCTTTACCAGGTACTGGATGCTATGCTACTCACTTATAACCATAATCAAGAATGGACATATCTCTAAAACAAATGAATGTGGAAGAAAAGGCTGCATAATCATGCAATCATGTTTACTGTGTAGAAACATGAGATGTACCAGCCATGTGATTCAGGAGGTGTATTTCCCATCGAGTCCATCCTGGTAAATCTGCATCTGGTCATAATAATATATTCAGTAATACAGAGTCATTTGCCTTTGAAAATTTGGCCTTTCAGAGGATTTAAGTATTTATTTCTTGGTCAGTTTTTTTTTAATTCAACTGTTATTTTGGCTTTGAATATGTGCAATGGAAAGTAAGAAACAGGTATATATGACATTAAGCAAAGACTGAAAATGTTTATACTGCTTTTTGAAGAAGTGCTGCAAGGGAGATAACATAACAACTGAATATTCCATCAATATTTGAAAAGCTATTGTGCTGTGCATACAATTTCTAAGATAGCAATGAGATAAATATTCAAGAAAGACTGTTTGTGCTTGTGATATGAAGCAGTTCTTACTGTAGATCCCAACCTGAGACCATCTGAAAAGCAGGCCCAGGGGAATGCTGCAGGCAGCTAGCTGATGCAAGACTGTCAAAATTCAAGGACTTTCAGGACATTTTCTTAAATGAAAAAGAGACTGAAAATTGCAAATTTACTTCTTTGAAGCACTTCTGTTTCATCTGTGGTGATTACTAGGGTGTTTTGCTTTGCCTAAAGATTTCTCTGAACTTAAAATAGCACAGACTAAATTCTTCCTCTCCTATTTAGGCTTGAAGTACTTAGATATCCTTATAGTAAATGGACAACAATTTGGGAGGAAATGCAAAAAATAAATTCATAAATAAATTTGATATTTTAGTTTTAAAGGCTATGCTGATTCAAAATTTAAAATAATGACTACTTTTTTTCTGATGGTAATTTGTTTGCAAAGAATAAAAAATATTGTTATTGGAATGTTTTCAAATGCTTTTTGAGTCACTGTAAATAGCTCTTTTAGAACAGCTTAGATTGCTCACTGTGCATCAAGGAAAACAAAATTCATAGCACAGAAAAGTGTGAATCTGGGTCGTGTTTGCTCAGCTATGCCTCTCACATGTCTGAAGTCAAAACCATATTTTCAGACTGAATATAGAAAAGTGAGTTGTTATCTTGAGACTGTTCTTCACTTAGTTGTTAACAGAAACTGAATGGCCAGATTCATTCTCACTACTAAAATTACATCGTGGCATTTACACTAGCAGGCTCTTGCTGTAAACTTGTAGCAGGACGCTGGACAGGATACAAATACAGGACATCAGAGATTCAACTACGCAGCTCAGGAAATGTGGAATCCCTGCTTGCAAAGGGGTTTTTTTGTCCTTTGCATCATTTTCTTTTGGAGGGGGCTGTGTAGGATTTCTGGTAAGTCTCTCCACCTCTCCTACTTGTTCACTTCTTTTTCCCTCTTGATCTTTCCTTGTCAACTGTCAAAACATGAGGTTTTAGCTGTTTCTTTTCCCTTGTCTTATCATTATTCTGACTTACCTCCTTAGCAGTCATCTAGCAAAAAATGATGGAAAAAAATGTTTCCTCGTTTCATACTGTTACAACCATTTGCAGTAGCAGGTAGACCAATGGAAACAAGACAGAAGACCACAGCTCATCTTAGTAAATGTTCGTTCTTTTGGAAATTTTTGTTACCTTAGTTCAGGGACTTTTTCTACTTTTTTCACCATTTTACTTTCTTAAAGATTTCTGACTCTTTGCCTTATGCCTAGATTGAACTGAATTTTTAAATATCTTGTTTTAAACACAGTAATTTGCATACACAAATAGAAAAATTTGTCCTCTCTAATGACAGTCTATTGTCTTCTTTGAGTAAGTCTGCCAAATATATTCAAAATGTTCAGAATTCAGGCAAGAAACATTATCCTGTTCTTATGTGAGGAATCTTGTATTAATCCATATTTTACTACTTTTAAGCATATGCTTTTACCCAGACATAAAATATTTAATATTCTGATAAGTCAGTACTGGTTGTATAAAATATAGTGAGTTTAACATCTTGTCCTAGATTTTAAGAAATGATCTTTTTGTGTATTCAACTTTGCATATACAAATAATTGAGCTTGAATTTCTGCATGCATAATTCATAACAGGTGCAAATATTCTTTGGGTGATTAGATAACAGCTAATATTTGTGCTCACATTCACTTTAGGCACATGAATTCAGGTCAATGATTTGTGAGCACAAAATTGCCTCAAACTGTGAAGGCAGGCAGACACATGTAAATCAGGCCTTGATTTTGCTGACTGATAGAGGGTAGATTTGTTCCTGCAAGGTGCTGACAACCTTTAAAAAATTTTGAGAATCCACTATTGCTATTGTGATGGTTAGGAGTGTAGAGTGATCAGCACCCTGCAGGATTGGGAACTGTGACGTCCCAAAAACATCCTTTGTGAACAGACTCACTTTCAGGCTACAATTCAGATAGCATATGTTTAACTTAAAGGGCAAGTGAAGTGTCATTGTAATGAATGGACTCACTTATGTGCTTTAAATTAACCACATATTTAAGTACCTTGGTAAATCATGACAGTTTATTAAGAGGTTTGTAATGGGCGAACAAGCCTAGTAACATCAAAAAGGTGCAGGACATTCAGGAGAACTTAAAAGAAATTAACCATTGCACACTTGCTACAGAGCATTAGAGCTTTGTATGGATGCTTTAATTCAGATGTAGAGTGGTCTTGGGTCACTTTATCTTAATCCTCCTTGAGCTAGTGAAGAAAGGTCACTTTACTTCTGAATGAAGGAAGTCACAAAATGGTTTAATATGCTTTAATTTTATCTTTTCTAAGTAGTGGCAGTAGGATATATTTAGGATGAAATAACTATTTGTAAGAAAATTACAGTTCATCATTGACTGCAAAATATTTGGTATGGATCCTCTTAGGCTCTGACAAGAGGCTGAGTTGAACACACCAGCCCCTGTCACTCTGAGGAGCTGAACCAAGGGCTGAAGGTCCCAGGAGCCACAGTTCTAGCTGAAGATCAGCTCCCCAGCTCTGTAAGAAAGAAACAAGAGACAGAAACCCTGGTTGAACCCAGCATTATCAGAGTTTCATAAATCCTGCTGCAGAGCCCAAACTAGGCTGAACTCCAGGAGTGTTTATTTGGATAATAACCAAACCAAAATAAAATAAAAATGAAACACCTCTCCTTAAACTGTTCCATTCCTCACCATTCTTGCAGACTTATTTTAAAAGACCTTTCTGAAAAGAGCCTATTTGCTTGCAAGTCAGAAGCTGGACACTGGTAACAGTAAGATATTCTTGATTTGTTTGGGGTTCTTCTTCCAGACCGAGTTCTATGTATCTTGATTGTATTTATAATAGCCTATTATATATAATTATATATGCATATAAATATTTCATTATCTAATATATATACACATTAGTTATATCTATAATTAAAGGAAGATAACTACAAGGACTGATAACACAGAAGAAATATTAAGTGTGATCTGCATAGGATTAATTCCTTTGGATGAATACTCACCAACTTGCCACAGAAGATCAAAATAAAATTCCTTAATGAATAATAACCTTTAGTATGCCAAATATACCACAAAAGAAAATTGGGATAATATGTGTGGATCAGGAACTTAATTAAAAATGTTGTAGTTGATTATTGCAGAAGGATATTGAATTAGAAGAATGTCATAATGTCCCTCATACTAATGATGGGTGCTCACATGTCAACCCAGTGCCTCCCGGAGAATATAAATGAAGGTTCTACAAACAGGAGGAGGACTGGCATCCAAGCTCTGACCCTACACAGATGTCAGGCACTCAGTGTGCTGCTTTGGAGCAGAGTGCTGACTTCATAAGGTTGTATTCCTTAACAGGCATCTAGTCAAGAGATCCCCAGTGTTACTAGGCTGTTGTGCAGTATAATCGAGTTTACATTCATACTATTAGGCAGGATTCTTCATGCTTAGTTAGCATACAACATTTTTTGTTTGTTGCTGCTGATTTTTTGGGGGCTGGTGTTATTCTCAGGCATAATTGTAAGGAAAGAAGGAATCTACTACTGCTGTAAATAAAAAGTAAAAGTAATTTCACCAAGCTGCATAGAACTCTCTCCTGAACTTTAGTTGTGAAAGAAAATAGACAGTCATTCTAAATTGCAGAGAAAGAGGAAGAGATCTGAACCATGTAGTATAAGGCTATATCAGCACCTGTCTCTCACTGATTAACCTCAGAAAATCTGGGCTTTTGTTCAGAGAAGAAGGACCTGTAGAACCTCTTTAAAAAGCATAGTGGAAGAAAGCTAACCCCTACGTTATTAATACAGTCTAGCTAGAAGAAGTCTCAGTGTTACAATATTGTGTTCAGAATATTAAACTATTCATTTTTTTCTTAAATCGAGGTCTGTTGAGGTCCTTGATTCCAATGAATATCTTTACGTCTACTTAGATATCATGAGCAGCTGCAAGGAACCCTTTTGCAATGCAACTGGAGCCATTTTCTTTCCACAACAGCTATTTGTGAAGGGGCTTTTCATTGTTTCTGAAAACTCTACCTTTGAAGATGTCTTGTCTCGGGAACACTGATCCTTACAGACCAGATACCCTATGTCAAAGTCTGACTCACCTGCCCCACTGAAACTTCTACTACTTCAGATATTTCAATTAAGTGAATGTCAAATTAGTTTTTTCATCTTTGGATGCCTATACATGGATTTAATTTATTTTTTTTCTTATCACTTCTGAATTTGGCATATTTCTCTTACACTAGAAATAAACTGGATTGCTTTAACAAATTCAAATTATGATTTGTAAACTACATAAAATAGACAGAAGCAGTGTGATTTTTGTAAAGCTCTATAATGCAAAGAATGCCAGTAAGTCCTATATGAGTGCATTGAGCTCATCAGGATGATTAAAACATAATCTCCTCTCAAAAGATCCTTTTAAGGCCTCCTTGCACTGCTCGAGTTGGACAAAGCAGGCTTGAATTACTTAATTTGGCTACTGAGAAGCTCACTACAACAGAGGAGAGTTCTCAGCTGGTGCATGTAGGCAAGACTTGCCACACACAAGCCACATCTGGTCTCAGCTGCTTAGAGGAAATTTCAGACAGATGGTGGCCAAGAAGAAGAAAAATGAAGTCAACATATTGTGGTAACCTTGATGTAGGAAATAGTCACTGCTTGCGAAAATGAATTTGGGAAGCCCTGGAACTTTTGGGCTTAATTCCTGGAAATGAAGGATTAAGGTATGTGGATCTCTGATATAAACACCAACAATTTCTTTTCCTTATCCCTGTGAAATTAATATGCTTTTTTAGAGAGAGTTATGTCTATTTTGGGGTGGAAAGTACTTTGGTAGTGTTTCTATTCACTTCTGAAGTAGGATTTTTCATAAAGGATAGTCTTATAGAGAGGAATGTTGTTGTTTTAGTGTGTTGCTAGCAAAATACATATAGCATATATGTATGTAGATATTATTTCAGAATAATAGCCCTGAACTGAACATTTTTATTTGCTATGCACCTAAATATCTCATTTTGCCTTGTGACTCAGAAGTGTAGCTAGCTGACTTCAAGACACTGTATAGCCTCTGGAAGGCAGTGGAGAGAAAGTATATACATGAAGGAGAAAGAGAAAAGTTTTGTCAAACCACAAAACCACACAATGTGATTAAACTAATGTATGTTAATTAAAAAAATTAATTTGATGGATCTTAACAATAAAATACACAACTAGGAACCCATGATTACTTTTGTGGGTTTTTTTTAATGGTCTGTTGTTGTTCTGATCTTTATTATAGTTCATTGTAGTCACTCAAGCTATTTATTACTACCCATAGCAGGGTAATGTAACATACTGATTCAGCTACAAAGAATATAGTAAAGCAGGTGAAAAAAACCCACTCCTACGAGACACTGGCAGAAAATACACACAACAGAGAAAAAAACAGACCAAACCATTATCATTAAAAAAATAGCATTATACTATGTATTATTTGCATGTGGAAATCTTCCTGAAAGAAAACTCAGTGAGATGAATGTATTTTCCCTTGAAAATTTATTTTCCCTTGAATATTTTACTTCTGTTGTATCTGGATTGACTAATACCAAACTGTAATTTTATCTGACCCTTAGCTTAATTTCTTATGTACGTTGGATACATCTAGAGGTCTTGGTTGTGTGTGTGTGATGGGAAGGGACCAGAGTTCAGATGACAATGTCCATATTCTAGTGCTGGAACCACCATGTATTTTAGCTTCTCAAAGAACTGGCAACATTTTTCTTTTGCCTTCAGGATGGCAAAGACTTGGCTTTTGAAGCTGCTGACCTGACACTTTACAATAGTATGAGTTCCCCCTATTTCCTTTTTTCTGTGAACTGCTTGAATAATTTGGAACCAGTCACTTCAAGTCTTTGTGCCTTGTCCCTACTTTTTTGAATGGATTTGATACTGGCCTACTTTATAAAAAGTGCTATTTCAGAGATAGGAATTATTAATTATTTTTGCTGTATTCAGCAAGAGAATGGTCTATTATCACCAAAGCATAAAGAAAATCTGAGGATGAAGTTAGTCACCTATTTTTCCTTACTTGTGTTGGCTCCTGGTGAATTCCATGCTAAAGCACCAACTGGCAAATAGCTAAAGAAAAGTTTAGCCACTGGGCAGTGTATCAGATGCTGAAATGTGATGCTATGTGGCAGAATTTTCTCACTAAACATCATTGTCACACAGCATACACCAGTGCATGAATTGAAGGGGGCCTAGAGAGCATAAGCTAGCAGGAACAATACATTTAACTTAATTTGGACAGCTAATATGTAAAGCAGATATTTTTAATCATGAACATTTCTGTTCATGCTTCTTTTAGAGCAAACATTGCATTTTCATTTGTAGACTCAGCTTAGATTCCATTGAAGACACTGGGAATTTTATCACTATCTTAAGGGATCCTTAATTAATCAATCTTAAAATCACGTTAGAAATCAAAGTCTCAATTCAACAGCTCTTAATTTTATGAGTTACTCATATTCATAAAGGTAAATATATTAATGCCAATGTGATTATTCCATGTATAAGAGCTCTGGATAGCATTATTAAAGTGTCTAAAACAAGTTAAAAATTAATTCCCACTGTTTTGTGTCAAGGTTAGATATCTCAATAGAAGGTCTTATTAGGGTTTATTCTCCTTGTCTTCATGTTTAAATGCATTTCAAAATCTGTTTCTGTTTGCAGCAGTAAGACTTGAAGCAATATAATTTGGTATCACAGTCCTGCCATTTATTTCAGATACTCATATGAATATGTGATCCTTTTGTTTTCATAGCTGTTTTCAGAAAGGAAGATGCTATTTTCATTATGCATAAGGATTAGCCTTGGAATTCAATCTGATGACCCTCTACAAAAGCCTTCAGAATGCCTCTGCCTGCACTCTCTTCTGTAAGGACGTCAGAGTGTGAATTAAATGTCCTAATTTGTTTTAATAGCTGTAAAAGGCTGAATGGAAGTAGACTTTGTACTGTTTTTATGACTAATGTGGGAAACTAGCCAAAGAGCGTTCTGAAAGGTTAGAATGACTTTGATAGTATTGGTGCCTAATCATTGCATAGAATATTAATGTGACAGACAGGTACTTTCTAAAGTCCTTTTTTAAAGGAGGTAGCGACTTACTAGAAGGAAAAGGTATTTCAAAGTCTGAGTCTAAATAACTTCACTGTTCATAATTCCTTGACATTGGTTTCCAAAGGCAATGATTACATTTCTTCGTAATATTTTGCAAACAGTAACTTTATGGATATTTTACAAGGTATCTTACCAGTGTGCATAAACACTAAACTGTGATTGAACTAATTGTGATTTTGATTTCATTTGACATATTGGGAACCTTGTCTCAACACGTGTTACTGTGTAATCATTTAACCAGTGTCAGTTGAATCCAAAGCCAATTTTATACCTGCACTAAAACCTTGACGATACAACAGAACTTAGACACTGGCGCAATTATTTCATTTTGGTTTTAGTGACAAATTAAAACTGACAAAGGAGAAACAAAATTAACAAACTTTGAAATGGAAGCATGTACAGTCTAATGGATTAATCTCTAAATTCACCTGCCATCTTTCTGTTTCTGTAATAATCCTGGGGAAAAAGAGCTAGTGAAGTAAGATGAACACAGATTTCCACAGGACTCAAGCACAATGGCATATTTAAGAATCTACCAGTTTTCCCAGTGTTAGCTCATTTGAAAGGTACAGTTTAGCCACAAGTATTTACTTGAATTAAAATGCAGTCTACAAAGACTCATGCCAGTCATAGGTTTTTAAAGGTTAATTACTTGAAGAATTGTGGAGCTTACTAAATGAAATCGCTGACCTATATCACGAGATATAGGTTGCATTAGTTAATGTGAGAAAGAATAATTTTAGATATCATTGATGCTGGTTTTAGATTTTGTAGACTTATAAAAAATTAGAAACAGTGTGGCTATAAGTACAATGAATTTCATGATTAGCATAAACATCTTTATCAATAAAATTGTATGGGGACACAATGTCACTGCAGGTCCCTGCTTTTCTTGGGAAGTTTCAAACTCCGGATAAAATTCTTACTTGTCTCTGTGGTCAGAAACACATGTATTGCTCTTCTATGTTTGTCTTGCTTGTTCTTCTAATTTACATAAAGTGTTCCATACTCTAGTAAAACACTTGATTTTTGCTACCTATTCAATTTGGTATTTTGCTTCTCTGTCTTTTATCTCAATCTTTCTTTTCATCATAGTCTAGTGGTTCCAGCTTTCAAGTCAATTACCTTTGCTTCAGAATATTTTACAGAAAGATCTACCTTTTTTTTTTTTTTTCCTTGAGAAAATGAACAGTGATTAGCAAGGTGAATGCCAAAGTTCCTCATTTTCTAATTTGCTTCTGGAAGTGAAGTATGTCATTCCATCATAATTCCAGTTCTCTAGATGTAAAAGCAGCATCATGAAGTAGTGCTTGGTTGTGCAGTGCTCAGGCATTCAGTTAGAGGCTTTTTCCTGACATTCTTTTAACACTGCTTTTTAAAAATAGTTTAATTATCTCCTGGAAAGTGTGCGGCTTCACTAGATAGACACACTCATGTAGATTACAATTATATGACTGGCTTTCTAAACAGGTTCAGAAAAAAATAACTCCATGAGCAATGAAGGAGCAACAAAGAGGATAAGCTTTAAAACAGAAAGGAAACCCTAGGATAAAGTAAGAAGCTGTGAGTTGCCGAACAAATTTCAACTGACTGATAGGTGTTGAATGCTGCTAAATTTCCACGAAATGAACAGTGCAGATTTGCACATGGCTCAGTCAAATTATACTTTTGCATGTAGACATAAATGTGTATGTCAGCATGAAACTTTACACTCTAATATCACAGCATTACTGTATAGGGGCATCCAGCAATGTGATTTGCTTGCCATCAGAGTATCATATTTTAACATCATTTTATTGGTGTCCCTGAAGTAAGATAACTTGTACTTTTCCCTATATTCTGGTTGGCTAATATTTTTTGTTTGTTTGTTTCAGCAGCAGGTACGTTGATTAAAAAAACAATCCCCTATGCCATTTTATAATTCTAAAGGCAGTTACTTTGGGGTTTTTTTATTTGCTTTGTTTTGTTTATTTTAATTCTTGATTAACCTAAGTATTTGATACAAATTTCATTGTCTGGTAATGGTAGCAACTGATAGTTTTTCATCTAGAATGACAGTAGTCTGCTTTACAGCAAGCTGCACATTTTAATTACGTATCAGTCTGGCAATTCAAGTCATGAACAACAAAAATAAATCACACTGCTGCTTAGGCAAGACATTGTCATTTTGTTGCAATAAATATGCATTTGTTATTGTTGTACTGGAAATAAAAAAGCAATAACTACATCAAGAGTAATGAGCAGTCAAGGTAATCCGAAGTTGTTAGTATATGAGGGGTGTGTGGCTGGATCAGAAGGCACAGAAGCACAGTAAGTTCAAAGTTGTCAGTACTCTACATTGATCATGGTCCTGGGAGAAGGTTTGTAGATATCTCAGATTTGATGTTTCCTTCAGGTGGCACGTTAGCAATATACCTAACACACACTGCCAGACCTCGGTTCCTTCCAAAAAACTGCTCCTGAAGGATAAAAAGAAGTTGCCTATTAGCCTCACTGTTGAAATGCTTTGTCCAGGAAATGAGATACCTATGTTCTGCATGGTTTAGAAATCTTAAAACTTATGGCTTCTGCATCTCAGGAGAGCACCTGGTTGGGATGAAAGCTAGATTCCCCTCCAGAGATTAGAATCCTAAACCACAGGAAACTAATATACAGAAATTTAAGTTCTTTCCAGACATGTTGTACATGTATTTTGCATGGATATTATTTTTAGAGACTTTTTCATGTGCCTTATCAACTCAAATGCCTATTTTTCTTCACTTTATGAAGAAAAAAACCTGGTTCTTGCTAAAATTTCACACCAGAACAAAGAAAAACCTTGCAATATCTGGAAAGGCCTTAATCATATCTTGTTTGGCTCATTGTTCCTCATGTTCTGTTCAGGTATGCAAGGCTTGGATGATTAAAACAGGCATTTAAGGCTATAGAAATCACAGATTAATTAATCACAATTAAGTTCATTTTATAAGAAAAATAAGCCTAATTTTCTTTTGCTTTCTAATGTATTACCAATGGCTCTTCTGTTCTTCAATGTCCTCCTCAAACTTTAGAGAAAATTTTTCCCTGTGTTTTTGAAAACAACTGGATGTCATTTAAAAATCTGTTGCACTTATTTTTTTATAATATAGCTTATGTATTTTTCATGGCCAGCATGACACAGCCTATTCCTGCTTATGTGGCATAAGGTGATCTCTGCTGTCTTATTCTGAAAACCAAGCTGAAAGCCAACATACTGCATGTTCACAGTCAAGACAGTTCCCAGTCAATAGTGTGCCTAACATAGAAATCCTACTCAGTTGTATCTTTCCAGCTTTCTTAATTGACTGGGGTTTTTTTTTGTTGTGTTTTGTTTTGTTTTGTTTTGTTTTGCTTTGTTTTAGTAAATCATAGTGCCCATAAGGTTGGTATTGACATCAGAGTCAGCTCTTGCCCTGTACTCCTTGTGGGCAATTAGAGAATGGAAGGCAAGTGAGCAGAGGAAGGGTAGACACTGGAATTAGTAGATGACCTGTGTTCTCCAACTTGTATGTTAAAGTTTTGTAACCAGGTCTCATGACAAATGAAAAAGGGTAAAAAGCAACATAAAAATTTCAAACCAGGTCTAGCAAAAGGCTATCCAGATTAGTATTCCAACAGTTCCCTGTTGAAGATGATTAAGGAAAGGGTTTGGGACAAAAATAGAGACAAATAAACATCTTATGTCCTCTTCCAGCTTCCAGAATCAGAAGTATAATATGCACATACGAGCAGCCTCATATCCGAGAAAGGAAGAGGTGATTTACTGTTCTCTATTAGAAGGAATCTCTAAATATCATATTCATTTCAGGTCTTTGGACAAGAGAAGACCATAATAATAACTTAATTTGACTTTCTGAATAATATAGGTCATAAAATGTCATCAAGTGATTTCTCTGTCATGCCTTTTAAAAGCTTTGATCTTGATTTCAACTATAAATCCAATATATATTCCATTGATCCTCATTTGTATATATATCCATATTAGTGACTAATTAGTTATATTCTAGAATTGCCCATTTTCATTTTATACCCTTGTTTAGCCAAACTTCATACTCACACTGGCACCTCATTTCATTCTTTCTTTGTAAAGTCCAGGAATCAATTGAAGCATTCACCACTGGCTTTTGACTCAGTTTCCCCTTTTCTTTGTATTTCTTTCTCTTCAAATCCACTTTCCACAATTTTACTATCTTACCAGCTTTGCTTATCATGTTTGTTTCAGACCTTTGCTCCCCATTGTTTTCCAAGCATTTACACTTTTATTCCTTTCTGTCTTAGTAGATATGCTGTCAACATAGATACATGAGACAGGTTCTAGTTTGTAATAGCACAGTAGATTTGAGCAGCTATTGAAGGGAAAAATTGTTCAGGTTTGAAACTCTGAATTGAAGAAAGCTCAGAATGTTTGGAAACATAGAGACCAAAGTTGTTCAGATTTCTCCTGAGCAAAACGTACCATCTTTTAAACAGCTGGATTTATTTACTTGATCTTAAATTTCTGGAACCTGCAGGTCTTCATGCAAGAAAATATTGTTTCAATTAAAAAAAAAATCTCTTTGCTTTAAAATCATTCAGTGAAAATTATGTCAAAAGATTCATGTTAGGGAAGTGGATAGCTTCATGAACAACTGAAGATAGCGGGGAAACACATCTTTTCTCAGTCACAGAGAGGAATTGAGGCATTACTGTGTAAGTTCACAGACTGAAGTAAATTTTCAGAGTTCTAGCAGGCATACACTGGAGAGATCAGGTTTTGGAGGTTTTTTGTTGTTAATCTTCTCGCTCAGATCCATATCCTGAACACTACCCTTTTTGAACACACAGGACTTTCTGCCTATTCAAAACCTAGGGCAGACTATGTCTGTGACTCAGAGGTGCAGGAGCCAGAAACGTTAATGGCAGGGAGCAGTGAGCAGGGAGCTAATAAAAGCTTTTCTTTCTTTGTATTTGTATTTCCTGCAACAGAAATTAAATCAGTGTCCACCTCTAATTTAATGAATATCAGGTGCAATAATCTTTTCACTGAACCGATGTTTACCTATGTTCTGAACAGTTAATAGAAATCATAAAAGCCTACAGATGGGTCAGACAGGAAAGCTGTATGAGATTTTCTCTAAGCTAAAGAAAAGCTGTATCTGGAGTATTGCTCTATTGTAACATGATGTTATTGTTACATTATGGAATACAGTTTCGTGCTGGAAATAACTTATTTTTTGTGAATGAGCTGATAGGCAGAACAGTATTTCCAGTTAATGAACAGGTACCCTCTTCAGCCAGCTGCTTGCTGTGGATCCCATTTTGAGGCTGCTGAGCCTTACACACTGATCTAGAAAGAATTTAGATGCTTAGCATGGGCCTCTAAATTAACCAGGTGTGTATGTGCAAACCTCATGAAGTTGAACAAGGCCAAGTGCAAGGTCCTTCAAATGGGTCAGGGCACTCCCAAGCACAACTTCAGGCAGGACAAAGAATGGATAGAGAGCAGTCCTGAGAAAGACTTTGGGATGTTGATAGAGGAGAAGCTCAACATGACCTGACAATACGCACTTGCAGGCCAGAAAGCCAACCATATCCTGGGCTACATCAAAAGTGTGATCAGCAAGTAGAGGCAGGTGATTCTCTCCCTCTACTCCACTCTCATGAGTGACTCCACTTGGAATATTGCATCCAGCTGTGGGTCTCCCCCAACATAAGAAAGACATCGAGTTGTTGGGGTGAGTCCAGAGGAGAGCCACAAAGAAGATCAGAGGGCTGGAGCATGTCTCCTATGAAGACAGGATGAGACAGTTGGGCTTGTTCTGCCTAGAGAAGAGAAGGCTCCAGGGAGACCTTATAGCAGCTTTCTAGTACCTGAAGAGGGCCTACAAGAAAGCTGGAGAGGGACTATTTACAAGGGCATGTAGTGATAGGACAAGGGGTACTGGTCTTAAGCTGAAGGAGGGTAGATTTAGATCATAGATTAGATATCAGGAAGAAATTCTTCACTGTTAGTGAGGGGCTGGAACAGGTTGCCAAGAGAAGCTGTGGATGCCCCGTCCCTGGAAGTGTTCAAGGCCAGGTTGGATGGGGCTTTGGGCAACCTGGTCTAGTGGAGGGTGTCCCTGCCCATGGCAGGGGGGTTGGAACTAGATGATCTTTGAGGTCCCTTCCAACCCAAGCTATTCTTTGATTTTATGATTCTATCTGAAGATAAACCTAACTGAACAAATAGTCAAAGCACCCACCTGATCACATGTTGATCTCTGCATGTGAACACCAATAGTAGCTTCCACCAGACTGGGGAGGATGCATCAACCAACAATCTTTTCACTTGGTCTGTTTTCAAATAGTTAATGAAGTTTGCATTTAAGAATTTAAAGAGTCAGTTTCTTCAAATGACAGAATGAAGTCTTTGGTGGATGGTTCAGATTTTTAGAGATTGATATGGTAGAGATTCATGGGAAATCCATTGTCTAATTTATTTTTGCCATTAGGAAGTTTTATTTCATAATCTGAGTTTCAGACATTATTATGTGTTACTATAAATTGTGGCCATTCTTATTCTGTCTAACATGGGCATTAAAAAGATACTAAACTTACTGTTTGTCATGTATTTGCAGACTGCAATAATTTTCATCTTTCACTTCCACCTCTATCTTTTCTATTTTTTTAAGATTTTTTAAAAATCTGGTCCTCACAGACCATGTTTTCTAAACCTCTAATCATTGTTACTGCTTTTTCCTAAACTCTTCCTAAATGGTGAATATTATTTGATAATTTTCCTGTTTGGGAAGTATTTTTGCTTTATTAACCTTTATAGATCCAATTATGACACTTGATAGCTGCATTCAGGAAGGGATTAATACAGAGATTTTTGGAGGGTTAATTGGTCATGTTTAGTGAGAGACAGAAATCCCACACCATGTAACTGTTCCAAAATGTGCTTGTGTAGATACACCCTACTATTCAAAAGGTGGAAATCTACACTATACACATACGCAAGAACAGGGAGATCCAGTGCCATATCACTGTGCTGGTGAATAGATACGATTCTGATGCAATTTCTTAGGCATGAGTCACATGGCAGATATTCAGATAAAGATTATATGGTTTTTTGAGTCTAAAATCTCTACCTTTTTTCTTCTCTTAATACTGAAGCAGTGAATCCCAAGTCATCTTCTCCAACTAATGTCAACCTATGCTGCAATCATCAATTCTATTTTTCCATATGCTAATTATGACATTTCTATTTCAATTTTTTTAATTACTTTGCAAACACATAATGTACCTAAAATAATGTAAAACAGAGGAAGTGGATCAGTAATTTTCCTTCTCAATATTTTACTCTCAAGAATTTTTAATTGTACCATTACAGGAACAAGTAGGAAAAAAGAAGTTATATTCGTATAGGATCACTTTTCTTATAGAAATTCTGGAGAGCTCATGGGATGATGCATTTAGATAAGGAAAGTTGCATTTTATATCAATACAGCGAAACACACACAGCCAAAATGAAAGACATCATTAGCCTAACCACATATCTTAATATATGCTAGCAACTTCTCCAAGCACAAGCTATGCTATATAGAGATCATTGCACAATCTGTCTGTAACCAATATAGCTATGTCAGTAAAAGTCTTCCATAAGATAACCAGCGGTATGCTGTATTCCCAAAGTGGTAACAGCTGCATTTGAGCTCCCATGTCTGACAGCAGTTGCAATCTAATTTGAGGTGTCAGAAAGTTCACAGGGATTTTTCTTGGCCTTCTGAGTTGGAGTGAGTTTTACCTCATTCTGAGGAACCATTAATATTCTTTCTTATTTTGCTTTATCATATGAATGTGAAGGAGATAATTTACTCCTTGTTGACTGAAAATTAAGCACAACTACTATACCCATCATAAGTTATTTAAAATTTGTTTGACTGTCTCTCATGAGTAGGCATAGTAAGGCAAAGAATTTCATAAATTGCCTCTGATTCACATTTTCATTTAGTGTTCAGGACACAAACCCAGAGAAGTTTGGCTTTAGTATTTACTCTGATAACTGGCTTTAATGGTAAAGACTCAATTCTTGAAAGAAAAAAAGGCCTAGTTGTGTTGGGTTTGCATGGCAAGATTTTGGTAGCGGGGGGGCTACAGGGGTGGCTTCTGTGAGAAGCTGCTAGAAGCTTCCACTGTGTCTGACAGAGCCAATGCCAGGTGGCTCTGAGACGGACCCGTGCTGGCCAAGGCCAAGCCAATCAGCGCCTCTGTGATAACATATTTAAGAGGGGGGAAAAAAAACAGTTAGAGAGAGCTTTTGCAGCTGGAGAGAGGAGTGAGAAGATGTAAGAAACTCAGCAGACACCAAGGTCAACACAGAAGGAGGGGGAGGAGGTGCTCCAGGTGCCGGNCGATGAGAGGAGTCCTCCCCCTGAGGATGAAGAAGCGGCAGAAACAGCATGTGACCAACTGACCGTAACCCCCATTCCCCGTCCCCCTGTGCCGCTGCAGGGGGAGGAGGTTGAACTTGGGAGTGAATTAGAGCCCAGGAAGAAGGGAGGGGTGGGGGGAGGTGTTTTAAGATTTGATTTTATTTCTCATTCTTCTACTCTGGTCTGTTTGGGAATAAATTAGATGAATTTCCTCTTTTTAAGTTCAGTCTGTTTTGCCCGTGACGATAACTGGTGAGTGATCTCTCCCTGTCCTTATCTCAACCCACAAAGCTTTTCGTTATACTTTTTGTCCCCTGTCTGGTGAACGAGGGCAGTGATAGAGCGGCTCTGGTGGGCACCTCCCCCCCAGCCAGGGTCAACCCACCACACTAGTTTTCTAGGAATCCCTAGTGATTCTACCTGTTCGGCTCTGCCGACAATTTTATGACTTTCATTTTCAGCAAACCTTCAAATTTAGTGTCTTTTAAAGTTATCCAAATTGACTTTCCAATATCACTAGCAATTAATGAGAGTTTAGGGAAAACATTTTCAAAGTATTTATGTAACTTAAGAATTCTATTGATTTAGATGCTTAAGTCCCTTGATGATCTGAGTCTTATAGAGTCAGGCTTAAAAAAAGTATTTGTTTAAAGATTCAGATAGGTACTTAGTGATATTACAAATAAAATATATTAAGCACCTGATACCTCCTTAAGCACTTCTGAAAAATCTCCTAGTGGCATCTAAAGATGAATGCATCTTTAGATAATTGAATAATGTTGTAACTGGGGTTTTGTGGTGGGTTTAGGAACAGGTTTCTGTTTGATGTTGTTCAGGATTTTACCATAAACTTTATGCTTTTATAAGAAAAAAAAGTTTACATGGGCAATGAGGTTCTCCTTTTATAAACTCACTGCACATTTTAGGCATATCTGATGGACAAATGTGAAAAGATAGACATTTCTTGGTTTAGGTTTTCCCATTAGCATCACCCTGGAAATTATTGATCTTTAAACTTCTTTCATTAATTAACTATGAAATTGACTTAGCTGATGTGAAGTAACATATACTGCTGCCATTCAAAGGGGGCCTCTACCAGCCACTGCTATTTTAAATATTAGAAAATACATTTTACAACAGAATGTGAAAAACATTGGCAAAGTTGACTTTTGAAGTTATAATCTCCTCTATAAATGTATGAGAATTACTTTATGACACTAAGTGCTTTGTAATTTTTTTCCTTCCTTAACTCTGCTATTCTTGCGTTTTCTAAATGTTTCAATATGCTTTAGTCACATCACTGAGCTGCCCATGTCTCCTTTGACGTACATCTTTTCACGGCTGTTACAATTGTTTTGTTACCTATTTTAACAATACCAGCAAGAAATGTGAGAACTGACAAGTCACTTCTTTCTAGAACAGAGAGGTCATCAAATGTCTAGATAGTGGCTAACAATCACTGTCTTTTTCTATGAACAGATAGGAAGGAAATGTTGGAGGAAGAGCTTCTGTCACAGGTTGAGTTCATATATTTCCAAAGCAGAAGTCTTTAAATGAATAATGGACAATCTTAATGGGGTTTAGGACCTCATCATTTTTAAAAGTGCTCTGCAGTTTTCAGACACCTTAGTTACATTTTTCATCTGTGATGTACTATATTCTCATTCTTTATAGTACATATAGTGAGGTGGAATTTAACATTAAGAACCTCAGAAAGACATTTAATTTCACTCTATGTCAAGATATTTCTGTCCTGAAAGATTCCATTTTGTTTCCTTTTCGTTTTCAATATACATTTTACTCTTTCTCAGAAGTATCACCCTTCTGAGATTTTTTTTTTATATAAGAGTATTACCTGAGCAGTATTGGAAATAGTTAAAAATCTTCTACCTGCAAAATGAGTTCATTATAAATTATACTATTTCTGAAAAGTAAATAATGTTGCTATTAACAATAACTATTAATATTATTTAAAAAACAACAAAACAAGACATATTTAAAAAGTCTTATTTTATATAGTTCCTTGAATTCTATTCATTAATTTAAACAGATTGAATTTTATCCTAGGAATTAGCTAGAAAGCAATAAGAAAAGGCATTTCAAATCATACTTTCAAATTTCTGTTTTCACTCAGCAATACTCCTGTTTTGCTATAAACACTGAAAATGCCAAATAAGCCCTAAATCCTTTAGGCTACCAGGTCACTGCTTACTGTGATGCTGATTTATCGCTTTAGAGTGCAACAGAGTTCAGACATTATTTATATGCATAGAAAAAGCCTCCACACTTTACAGACGCACAGGTTAAGTTGTAAATGCCCCACCAAGCTCTGTGCTGCCTGTATTTTCATGAGATGTGAGAATTTTAACAAAAGAAAACAACAGGAAAAAAAAGAAAAAGTTTGGTTGTAGGAAGTTAAGAATTCCAGAGACCATCTCTTTGTGATCTTCACTTTGCCCAGACTGATCTCCATCTTAAGAAATCCCCTGGCAAGTGCTTTCCATCACAGTGGTGAAACCCATCAGCTTTCAAGGGTCCATTAGAGATATGCGCAGGAATACTTATCTGGAACATAGATGGTAGTAGGCAAAGAGGCTGTTCCAATACAGCCAAGTGAGGTTCTTTTTGTCTCCTGGCATCCCCTCATGGGAGGCAGTTCTGATGAAAGGAAGAGCATGATTTATCTGTATTTCCTTTTTTTTCTGTCATAGAATCATAGAATATCCTGAGTTGGAAGGGACCCACAAGGATCATCAAGCCCAACTCCAGAAATGTACTTTTTGAAATCATTATATTTCCAAATGGATGGATTTGTTAGTCATGACTAAATGTTTCCATGTGGTACTAAGACTTACAAGACAAAGGATTTTTATATGTACATACTTTTTGGACATATCTAGATAGGGCTAATAAGCCTCTGATAGAAAACTGGGTCACTGTCCTACGTTTTAAACATCTATATAAGATAACAAAAATCCCACTGTTCTATACAGGAAGTCAGAAATTATTTATACTAATAATGAAGTGTGCCCAACACAAAAGCTCTTAAGAGTTTTAATTTTAAAAATACATATCTGTACCTATCTCATCTACATTACCTCTGTCTGGTTAAATGCATTTCTTTGCCATATGTATTTTAGTCTTACAGGATACAAGGAGAACTGAGGTCTCTCAAATCTGTATCACACATAAATTATGAAGTACAGAGATTATACTAATAAAGACTTTTAAGGCTCTTTCAGGCTCTTTTCTACAATTGGATGGTTTCCTTCAAGCAACTAAGTAGTGTTCTGCTAAATCCCTAGGAGCATTTATTTTAGGTATGAATATTTCAGGTTTTTGGAAAAAGAAAAGAAATATCTATTAACATGGCCTACTGCAGAAATGCAAAAGCACAGGTGTTGGATCACATGAGAAGCATCTGCTGGACCAGCTGTTGCCACCATTTCAGTGCAAGCTGGTGCCCAGGAGTATTTTCTCCTGCAGTTTTGTTTGTTCATTTGGGGAGAATGATAGGTGATTGACTGCCAAGCTGAGATGTGATTATTGTATTAAAGAGTGATTTGGTTGACCTCAGGTGTACCATCTTGTTAGTGACTCCCATGATTGGACTGCTGCCAAGACTTATTTGCTGGGGAGTGGACAGATTTATTGAGTGAGACAAGAAGGAAAATAATATCTGTTTGTTATAGTGGAGAATCCATATGAGCTGTTAACCAGATATTATAGCAGAGATGACTAAATATTCGTGATAGCCAAAAAACCAATAATAATGACTAACCTTTCTGTTAATGTTAATTCACTGGGTGAAAAAAGCAGCTAAACAGTACTTTCTTTTTAGCTAAGAAGGCTGAAATGAAGTAGAATCTGATTTCTCTGAACCATTAGGCATCTGCAGCTGCCTTGGAATGCAGCTACATAGGTATATGGCTAGCATTTCTGAAAATCAGGCACTTGGTATTTTATTTCTATTCCTAGGAACACTTGGGATACATAAAAAGTGTTCAGGAGCATCAGGTTCCTTACAGAGTGATGCAGGGAGCGATCATAACATTAAATCATTATACAGGAAACAGGCCACATATGAGAACTTTTTGTAGACTTTTACTAACTACTTCTTATGAAGTAGAAGACAAAAAGCCTTAGGCGTTGCTATACTTGGTGTGTCAGTGCCTTATTTTTAGATATGTTCTATTGCATTGGGAAATCCAGCTTTTCTAGTATATTTCAGAATATATGCCTTACAACAGAATCTTTTCATTGTACAATCCCAATCCTGCAAAGAAACTCTTACCTAGTGTAAGATTTTGTACTCCCCATCATCTTGCAGGATCAGAGTTTCATGTTTAAACTCCACTCACACATCACCTTTTTTCAGTTTCTACTAAGAAGTCAGTTTTGCAGGTGTAATGATAATACCATCTCCATGGGTTTATGTGTTAATTCTCACAGGCTTTTACCAGAGTCCTGTATTGCTTAGACTGAAGTTTCCATTAGTATCAATAATTTCATCAATAGCATGAGGACTATGGATTAAGTTGCTGTAAAGGTGTGTTTTGCAAACAGCTAGCCAGTGAGGTCATGAAATTCATTTTACGACAGCTTACTCAAGCAACTGATGAGGCCAATAGTTTACCTCTTCTTATTAGTGTTGGATATAAACCTTTGCCACCAACAGTGAAAGAGAAATGTTTAATTTAAACAGATATCCAATTCCCTTTATTAATGGATTTCCAGTATATATTTGTAATGCTCTGTTTAGCGTTATGTTATTTTCGCAAATGCATTCTCCACACTTGGCTGTTAGAAGTTTTAATATCTTTAATAAAATTTTCTATAAACATCATTACTAAAATGCAAGTCTGATAGCAAACTGCAAGGAAAGTGTTTACACTATCATCAAGGTCATAGTCTAAACAATTTATAACAGCTGTAAATATTTAATATGTGTATGTGTGTGAGAATATACTCAGGGCCATTCACAGTTTTGTTTCAACTTTTTCAGTAGAATTATTTCCTTCAAAATTGTTTCTTCTAGGATAAGAATTCACATGGACTATACCCAGTACAGCATTGCTTACCTGTACTTCTGTTGTGTTTGGTGCATGTTGTTTCTTAGTGGTTATTACATCAGATCTGTTAAGATCACATAGAAACAAAGATTTTTTCTTTTTTCCAATCTGTCAGTGGTCAGTCTCAGTCTACAATCTGAAAGTCACTGTGCATTGTATGCCATGGCTTGTGAAAATCATACTGCAACAACACAAGCTTCTTTCTCCTTTCTCTGTGCCGTCTGGAACGGAAACAGGTACTGGTACCATACAGGTGTATTTTGACAACTGCCAGGAAGATAGAACTCCAAATAAATGTAGGCAATGAAATTTCAGCTTCTTGGAAGATAGCAGGAGTTTTGCCATTGGCTTAATCAGATTTAGAGGTTCACCCAGGGACTATATGTTTTGAGGTAATTGTATTGTTTTCACATTGTTAACTTCACGCTATTTCGAGCATAGCTATTCTATTTGAGCAATAATGGTGAAACTAGGAACTATCCTTGTTTTGTTTCTATTTCCTCATACATCATGGTTAAATCATATACATTGATCTTTCAATCAAATATTGCTCACGCATACGTCAGACTTCCGTTCATCATATGTCTCCATTGCATGTCTGACCTTCAGCCTAATAAATGATACTTGATTATCCATTCACTGCACATTTGATGCTTACTGAAAGCACCTTTACACTTGTTTATTACCTTTTTACCTGTTTATTATTAACTGCCAATAATATTCTGCAGTTAAACAATTCCTGTCATATAAACCACCTTGCAATGCTTTTCAAAATGTATATTGAACTACTGCAATGTAGAAGATTTTTCCATCTATTCTTAGAGATGTGAATTGTCAATCAAAAAACAAACCTACCCTTACTTCTGTAGCTATTTCTCTGACCTCACTGTAAAGGTTTTTTAGCAAACACTAACAAAATGTTATTTTGTCTTTCTCCAGTGGAGTATGTCCATCATCACTAGAGATTCTAAGATATCCACTATGACTCCACTATACATGCTGTATAAGCAATGGCCTCCTTCAGCCTCATGGAACATCCACCAGGTCTCTGGATAAGGCATTGACTTAAAGCAACTCTTTATCTATGTAGATACACTGGAGTAATATTAGTGTTCTTTGCAATTTCTCAGATGCTTCAGGCTTTTTGAACAGTGACATTTTCATAACATTAGCAAAATAAATAATGATTATTTTGGACAGATTTGTATCCTATGGAATTTACCGGTGTAGACTTATATAAGCCAAGCACAGCAAATGCAACATTTTTAGCATGGGACTCTGGAACGTTTCTCAGTCCTGACCTAAGTACGTATCTTTCAGAGATGCAGATCTGATATCTTGCTGCAACCACAGTACCTTGATAAGTCTTCTGCAAATCAAGTGACGTAATATCAATTTCATTTATTGTGAAGGGCCGGACTAGTTATTTGTCCATATCTAGTGTCCCCATTGCATTGTTTTCATATTCAGGAGCTAAAATTGGAGTATTAATTTCACTGGGTCCATCCTTCAGAGAATTCAATAGATCAGTCAGCATTTTTTCCTGAGATGTTCTGGACTGTATATGTTCTTTGCCAAGCACACTGTTTTCATTTCTTCTCTTCTAAATTACTTTCTTAGACTACCGTTCCTTTTACTCTGCTTGGATGAAGCACTAGCCACATCCCCAGCAATTATAATTATTGAAGAAATATTTCACTTGCTTTATCAGTTTTATATTTAGTCCAAGATAATAATCTGTAAGGCAACATACCTAGTATCCTATTTATTACTCAGTATACAGGACAGGAGAATTCAACATCCAGTTTTACTGGATGTCAGTACTGATATTCATACCTAGAATAACAAAATCTGTATGTCTGCCAACTGGCTGTGAATGTCTGTAGTCATAGATCATTTCTGCTTATCAATGAGTTTAGCTCCTTCTTGCCTGTTTTCCTTAGAAACTACTAAGTTATTGAGTGGGAACAATTGCTTTTTTAAAGCTGATCATGAGAAAAAAAAAAAAAAAGTCATTTTCTTCTCCTCTAGAAGGAATCTGAAAAAAAAATGTATATTGTAAAGAAGAAACAGTTACTCTTGAATCTCATGGTAAAGGAAAAAAAAAATAAATCAGGAATTTCCAGTCTTGATTTTTCTGTATTTGTCAAATAAGGTGGCTATTCTGAAAAAGTCAAGGAGTCTTTTCAATCTGTGAGTTAAGGAGCTGGAACAGTTAAATATTTATAAGGATTCTTCTTCCAGTTGTAATTGGAATGCTTCTAGACATTAATGTTAATCAGGCACAAGATGAATGTAAAAGGATATAAAAAAAAGTTATTATTGCTTTGCCTTTTAATTTATCATACTATTTTTGTTCAATGTTCTATGAATGGTGTTATTAGGAGTTTGCTAGCCAATGATAGCATTTCAGGTGAAAGGGTCAAGATAGGAGAGACTTGAACTTCCCAGAGCCATCTTCATTGTTTCTCTTAGTAAAAGCAGTATTTATTTTTACTTTTACGTCTAAGACTATTCAGCATAAAACTCAATAAAAAAGTATCCTTTTCATTCATGAAGGACATATTTAACATTTAACACGGTGTAGGATAATTTTGTACATAGTCTGCTTCACTTGTTGTCTTATAGTTTCCATACAATTTTCCATATGACCCTCATCAGACTTTGTAAACCTGTTCACTTACCATCTTCAGGACATAAGCAAAAACCTCTCTCCTACCATTGGCAGCCAGAAACGGATGTGAGGACTTGTGTGACATTTCCTGTCCTGCTTACCTTTCCCATTCTTCTCCAGTTTTTTCTCAAGAGTTGCTTCAGAAAAATATTTTGATGTAATGGAAAATAAATCTTACCAGAGATTCATAGAGTAACTCCAGCTAGAAGGGACTGCTGAAGATCATGTAGTCCCAACCCACTGCTCAGAGGAGGTCTGATTAGATTACAGGACTGTGTCCAGTTGAATCTCAGACAGCAGGAAGGATGGAGATTTTCTCTTGCTACAACATGTGTTCATTGCCTCTTGTTCTGTCACTGTGTACATTCATGAAGAGTCTGGCTCCATCTTCTCTCTATCTTCCCATCAGTTGTCAACAACAAGGTCTCCCCTGAGACACTTGAACCCCAGCAATCAAGCCAGTGTTCCAACTCACCTTTATCATCCAGTTACCCAGTCAGTACCTCACCAATTTGGTGATAAGGACCCTACAGAAGACTATATCAAAGACCTTACTAAAGTTAAGGTGTACAAAATCCACTGCCCTTCTCTTGTCCACAAAGCCAGTTATCATATAAGGCAATCAGGTTACTCAGACATGATTTGCTCTTGCTAAACCCATGTTGGCTGTCCCTAACCATCATCTTGTCCTTTGTATGCATAGATAGAGCTTCTAAGAGGATTCACTCTGTAACTTTCCTAGAGACTGAAATTTGGCTGACTGCAGTTACCTGGATCTGCCTTCTTTCCCTTCTTAAAGATGAGTGTGATATTTGCTTTTTTCTTGTTATCTGAAACCCATGCCTTTGCTTACCTCCTCCTGCAGTTCCCTCATGTGGCGACTCAGGGCTGTGACCAAGGCGCAGGCAAGGCACCTGCTGCCCTGGCCCCAGCAGAGGCAACAATCGTGTCTCCAGCCCCAGACCTGGACAGAGGTATCCTCCCCGCCAGAGACGTTTGCACCAGTCAATGACAGAGAACATGCCCTGTGTTGTACTGAGACCATCACTGCCCTATCTTCAAGCATCCCCAAGCAGTCATCAGCAGAGGTGCTCGGTGCCCTTGCTTGTGACTGCTGTGTCTCTGCTAGCTGGGTCTTTCTGTTGGCCCTAAAGTATATTACTGTGGTCAGAAATTCAAAAGCTTTGCAAAAAATCCCACCCCTAACCGAGAACAGAAAACCCAGAGCACAAACTTGCCTGTGTCTGAGACCTACAGAGAGTAGTCCTATTTTATGACAGAACTTTTTTCCTGTGTACAGACAGATGAGGATACTTAATGTTCTGTATCTTAATTTATTCCCTTGTTCCTTGTGTCACAAAATCCAACCTGGATTAGGATGCCAGATTTTTTCCCCCAGAAAGTAATATGAGTAACTGTGGTGAATTTGCTATAAGTCTGATATTTCTTAAAAGTGTTATATTTACTGTGTATGCACAAATCATCACTTGTGAAAAAAATCAGATGTTTTCAGGAAAATTCAAAATTGCTGGACTGGTACTCTGCTGCTGAGCACTGTGGACACTGACAATTTCCAAAACTATGACAGCTTAGTCAGAATTAGTTTCATAGCTCTGATACAAACATCTGGTACTCTCTGAAAGCTTAAAAAAAATAAATCTTTACATTTTTCTTTGACAAAAATTGCAGGTGGAAAAGGAGATATACCTGTGGAAATCTGATGTATCTTAGCGTTATACTTGGAGATTGCATAGGCAGTACTGTTTTAGGCAGACTTTCCCTCCTTTGAGAATCTGAATACTGTTCTTTCATTTATTTTTCTAATAGTCATGATATATTATGTGCTTAATTTGTTACTGTCTATTCTGGGAAGCCAGAGAAAATTGCTATTTCATATCAACAGTATAGTGATCAGCAGCAATTTTCAGGAATGAAAGGGGTTTTCTTATTGGGATTCATTGATCAAAGGAATTGATCAAATATAAAAAGTGATATTAGCAAAAATCTGATAAGCTAACATGATTTGCAAAAGAATATTTCCATTTTTATTACTATATACTAACTTTGGACTATTAGAAATATATATTATTCTGCTTATACCTATTGGCATCAATAGGAATTCTGTCTGGTTATTAACTGACTCTTTTTTTCTGTATCCCCATGTATGGAATGCTTGGTGGATTTAGGTACCTGGACAAGCAAAAGAGTTGGAGATAATGTTATGTAAAAATTATCATTTCTTGATATGATGAATGAAGCTTATCTCTGTGACAATAAAGTTCATTGTATCTTTCATATCAAATTGTCAGCATGATCCTTGTCTAATACTGAGGTGACTCTGATCCAGTGCAACTAGAAATCATCATGATTTTTACAATACTTACCATAGTTACTAAATAGCTTAGTAATATTCCAGCCAAAATCAGTTCACAGTGATTTAACCAGAAAAGTAAAAGTCTCTATTCAAGGATGAAACTTGACTATCTTTAAGCTACTAAGGAACAGCAACCAACTCTGATCTGTTGTCATATTTGAAAGAGCTAAAAAAATTACAAAGAAAGTAAAAATTGTGAAATGTAAATTTAATTACATTTAAGACGAATATTTTATTTTCAAGAACTTCAAGGAATAAACCATGCCTACTGAGAAAGCTTATGCAAGAATCTAAGGAATTCTCTTCAAACTCTATCATGTCTCTATCAACTGCAAGCATTTACATTAGACTCTGGACTTTCTCATGTATATTTTTCTCCCCAAAACACTGGCATTCAAAAGTAAGATCAGTGGTCTGGGTCTGTCCCTTATCTCTTTGGAAGTCCCTCCAGATTCTAAAGAAGGGTAGTTCATTAAATATGTAGAAAAAGCAAGTGAGATACCAATTCATAATAGATTTTCCACCTTACAGGAATTAAGGGTGAAGATCAGATTATCTCATTCTGCATTTATACTCTCCTAACTATTCTCACTTGTGAATCTGTGCTCCACTGGAGAACTTCTTCAGGTATTCAGAAATGGTATATGGTATGCAGCTGCCTCAACAAAGGCATATATTATGATTTTCAGTGCTTTATTGTAATCAATACTTTTTCATGGGTCTGACAGATTGAAAGATTTTTCATTGAGTCTGTGCAATTCTGTAGTGGTAACCTAAACTAGGTGGGATATCCTTGGGTTCCTGAAATTGCACTAAAAGCTTACCTGCATCCCACTGAAAAAGCTTTCTACTTTTTCTGGGAGTGATTAGGTTGTACCAATGGTATGCCTCCAGACTTTTTCTTATGTAGTAAATTAGCTGGTACAGACAGTAAACTAAGAATTAAGTTCTATTTTTACATAAGTATGTGTAGTTTGTCCATGGAGGTTGGAGAATTATAGCTTGATATTTTATTGCCAATTATTGATCCTGCTTGTAGAATTTATAGTACTGCATCATACAAATTATATGGAAATTGATTTGTTGTTGGCATGATTGCTCATTATATAGCAGGCTTAATTGGTTTTCTCCTGGATTAAAAAAAATATGTGCATATATATACACACACGCAGGTTTTTTTAACCATATTCATATAAAGGATGCAAAAATTCTTGACTTACATTTAATTATCTAGGCTTTCATATCAACATTAGCTGAGAGAAAAACTAGTCTGCCACAGGGTGATATAGTGAGACTCAATTAATTAATGCTAATGCAAAGGGCTGCTTTGCTTAGAAGAAAGCTACAAATACATCTAGATTTCATTTACAGTGAAGAACACTAAATTGCAGAAGGAGGTCCAGGCTTTAGACAAAACTACTAATCTGGAGCTTGGAAATCTCTTAAATGACACAAAGGCCTCAAGGTGTGTGTGAATTGCTCATTCTGGATGATAAAACTTCGTCTCTTGACCAGCTATGATTAGATGACAAAGAGAAGAAAAAATTTAGATACATGAGCAGTAAGCAGAAGCACAGGGAAAACACAGGCCTATTACTAAACAGGGCAGGGAAACTAGTTACTAATGATGCTGACAAGGCAGACGTTCTCAATACCTTCTTTGCCTCTGCCTTTACCAGCATAGCTGAACCACAGATGGCAGGATCAAGTAGCAACAACAACACGTGTGCTGACCCACAAATAGTGGAAAAAAGGCTGGTCTGCAAACTCTTGCAAGAGCTCAACCCATATAAACCTGGGCCAGGAAGGAATCCAGCCCCGGGTGTTAAGAGAAGTGGCTAACATTATTGCAAGGCTACTGCATATAATCTTTGAAAATTTGTGGAGATCAGGGGATGTCCCAGATGACTGGAAGGGGTAAATATCATACCCAACTAGAAGAAGGTCCCAAAAGAGAACCCAGGAAAATACAGGCTCATTAGTCTTACTTCAGTCCCTGGGAAAGTAGTAGAATGAGTCCTGCTAGAAACTATTGCAAATGAAAGCAAGCCAATGACTGGGAAAACCCAGCACAGATTTACCAAGGGCAAATCATGCCAGACTAACCCGACAAAATAATATCTTCTGTCGATACAGGGAGAACACTGGATGTTGTTCAGCCGGACTGCAGCAAAGTGTTCAACACTGTTTCCCGTAGCCTTCTGGACAAACTGGCAAGATACAAATTGGTGGTCTGCAAGATGGGTGGAAAATTGGCTAATGGGCTCGACTCAGAGGGTGGTGATCAATGGTTTTTCCTCAAGACTGGCAGCCTGTCACAAGCGGGGTTCTGCAGGGCTGATACTGGACCCCACATTGTTCAACAGCTTCATAAATGACCTGAGTGGTGAGCTTGAAAGCAACCCTCATGAAGTTTGCTGATGACACTAAACTAGGCAGTGAGGGAGAGCCATCTTAGAGAGACACCTAGACAGACTGGAAGAGTGGGCAGGCAAGAACAGTATGAAATTTAACAAAGGCAAATGCTAAGTCCTGCACCTGAGACAGAATAACTGGTACTGGTTTTGGCAGGGACAGAGTTAATTTTCTTCATAGTAGCTAGTATGAGGCTGTGTTTTGGATATGTGCTGAAAACAGTGTTGATAACGCAGGGATGTTTTCATTACTGCTGAGCAGTGTTTACACAGAGCCAAGGCCTTTTCTGCTTCTCACCCCACCCCACCAGCGAGTAGCTGGGGGTGCACAAGGAGTTGGGAGGGGACACAGCTGGGACAGCTGACCCCAACTGACCAAAGGGAGAGTCCATATCATATGATGTCATGTTCAGCAATAAAAACTGCAGGGAAGATGGAGGAAGGGTGGACATTTGAGGTAATGGCATTTGTCTTCCAAAAAACCCCACTATGCATGATGAAGCCCTGCTTTCCTGGAGATGGCTGAACATCTACATCCAATGGGAAGCAGTGAATGAATTCCTTATTTTGTTCTGCTTGCACATACAATTGCTTTACCTATTAAACTGTCTTTATCTCAACCCATGAGTTTTTGAACTTTTACACTTCTGATTCACTTTCCCTTCCTGCTGCAGGGGAGCGAGCAGCTGTGTGGTTCTTAGCTGCCTACCAGGGTTAAACCACAACATTTCCTTTGAAGTCAAGGTTTTGCATTAGGAAAGTAATAAATGAACAAACAAAAAAAATACCAATGGAAAACAATGCCTCCAAAGTCCTAAGAAGACAAATGTATTGAAAATGATTCAGTCTCATGAGATAAATTCCAATGATTGATGTGAGCCATCTCCTGTCATAGCTGAGGAGGAAAAAAAAAAAAAAAAAGAAACTCTTAGTGTGGCATCCACTTCTACTTGTCCAGCTGGCTAGCCAGTAGGTATGCTTTACAAATCACACTGATTCATTCTCCATTGACATTAGAAATGTAAACATCTATAGCAAAAGCAAACACCTAAATTTAGATGTCTAAATATGGACGATAGTCCTTCTATTAGAATTTTGTACTTTCTTTAATAACTTCATCCATTGAATGTTCAAAGTAACAGTGCTACCCAAGAATGTTGCGAAAATACAATCATAAACCCATAGCTATAGGTTTCCACAGGTGTAGACTGTGTTGCTAAAATACTTGAAGTATGAATGTGCAGAGACTGCTTAAAGACATTAAATGTCTTTGTAGTGAGTTACATTTTTTTCAGAACAGAAACCCTGACAGAGGTTTATTATGAAACACATCAGTGATACACTTATGAAGAGGGCTACAACAAATTGATTTGCACTTTTAAAATAAAAATAAACCTTGTTGAAAGGTAAAGCAAATTCAGTAAAGTAAATTGTGTGCTTCTTCAATGACAGTAAATGTTACACATCATTCAGTGCTAAGAATTCCAATTTGGAGAGAAATTTTTCCAGTATAATAGAGAATAGAAGGGAAGAACCAAATTAGAGTTCATAAATATAAAATGTTCTAGAATATGAAGAAGTGTGTTTAGACATAAAGGGTGCAATAAATGTGAATCAAATATAGCTCCCTCCCTCTATAGTTAACTAAATAGCATGTAACATTTTAGACAACTGTATTTCTTCATCAAACTCACCATAGCTTCTCTGCAGGACCAACACAACACAAATAATTTTCTGATTTGACACCTAAGGAAATATACAAAAGAATTTTAAAAGTAGACCTGCTGTTACCTAAATTCAACCTGAACTTGGAAATCTAGTGTTATACAATTTATCATTAAAATTGCAATAGAATGGAAAAAAAAAAAAAAAAAAAAAAACCAAAAACTTAGATTTTTCTTTTTTTATTTTTT
>VXBL01001165.1:251299-268104 GCA_013400195.1 Aramus guarauna | reverse complement strand
GCTTAGATGTTTCCTTTTGTATTTCTTTCTAATAGCCCCAAAAGTGATAATTTGTACTTTGAATGGGACAAAATACAGACTAGCTTTCAACTAGAATATCAAAATGTATTAAGAGGAATAGATAGTTTTAAAGTTTTAAATAGATGCTAACATGATAGAAGAATAAATTATCTGAGTAATTTTCATCTGTTGCTCAGAGTCTTTCAGAAGATTCCATTAAGCTGGAACAGAGACAGCAGTGACGACAGCAGCTTGCCTAAAGCCCTGATTCTGCATTTTAATGGAGCTCCACATACACTGTAGAATGGCTATTACTGCATGGTTGTAATAGACTTCTTGCTAGCTGTGTGTATGCAGAAATTTAACACTGCTTAAAAGAGTATTTCTTCTAGAACTGCTGCCATTTAAATTAAAATTAAGTAGGGACTTCTGACTATAAACTAGAAATGCATATTCAGACATTTGAAAATTTCATTGGCAATTTTTCCATCTTTTTTAATTTTTCCCAATGCTGATGAAAACTCAGTGTAACATTACATGTTGGAGATGTTGACCAGAAAGACCTCACCTGTGTGTTTTTATGTGCTGTATATTTTTATTGTTATCCATATGAAAAAAGGCAAAGCATTTAGCTCCAGTTAATTCACTTTTTTTTTTTTTTCCCCTATTAGCTCTTCATTCTCATTTCTTAGCTTGCAAAAGAGGCAGGAGCACATTCCTGCCTTGTGATATGGCTGGCTGAGAATCATAGCGTTTCCTGAGTTCTTTTAGGCAGCAGCAGCAGCAGTAGGTAATCTGCTACTCCCAGCTATGGGAAAGGGGAACCTGGCAAGCCCAGCATCTTTAACTTCCTGCTGAGCTCAATGTATGAGACTGGGTGTGGTAGATGTTAGTAGAGTTTGGGCTTTACTGACTGAAAGGGTTGAAACCATAAATATTCAAAACCAGAGCAGGTAGAAAAAATTTCAGTCAAAGAATTATTCAGCAGGAAAACACTAATTTGATGCATCCTTTTACGTTGATTAGTCACTGAGTAAAATATACAACAACCTTGGGCATGAAAGCTTGATGGTCTGTGCCTCATTGAGTCACAAGGCTTCAGTCATGTTCCATGGACTTTTTTCTTTACAGGAACACAACTTTGACAAATAGGTTAAAGAGGTTTCTCTTCCTCCTTTCCTCTTTTCCATGAAACCAGGATATAGCTTCTTATATCTTGACAGCTGTGGTTGCAGGAAGTATGATGTCTCTTACGTGCAAAGAAAAACCTGGGTTTTCCTGTCCTGGCTTTAGTTATAACCTGATACATCACCTTCTATTTTCTTCTAGCAATATTGGAAAGAAAATGGAAGCTGTAAATGCCTTTTGTAAATCCCTATTGACATGAATTAGATGAGGCCAGAAACTTGTATCATGTTGAGGTTCTCAAACTGAATGGCCACATTCTTGTCACTAGGGAGGCTGAGACATGAGGGAGGACCACAGAAAAGCTGAAGACCTTCTCCCTGGTGCTAAAGTGCTACCACAGTTCTGCAGTAGCTGAGCAGGGATTTTTGGAGTCCTTGATTTGGACAGAAGGTCTTAACATTTGCTCTGATCCCTGTATAGCTATATAAGTTGCATTTTGGTACTTCTGTATTTTCATACATAGGGCAGATGAGCTATCACATGTTGCACATACTGGCTTGGTGATCTATTTTTTGAAAATTTGGTACATAAGCTGAAATTTAGAAGGAAGCTGAAATTTAGATAAGAAAGAAAGTAGAGAATTCAAAGACCTAAGATATTTTTCCATAGTTTTTTTCATCTGCTTTTAAAGAATAAATAAAGAACACAGCCAGAGCAAAATGGTGAGAAGAAATGAGATGTCATGATTAAAGCAAATATCAAAGAAATATTATTTTCCTTTATAGTCAAAGAATACTCCATATGCTATTACAAATTTTTCATTCTTGCAACTAAGTTACAGGGTACATAAGTCTGAATTTATGGGGTTTTTTTGACAGCTGTTAAAACTGGTTTTAATAAAAAGACAGCAAAATGCTTTCAGTCTGCAGGGGTGATCCATGGTGTTACTGAAAATACCAATCTCTGTATCCATTATTGTGATCATTTAGACCAGATTTTATGAGAGAGACCTTCATCCACACTTAACACAACTGAATGCTCAGGGAAGTTCAGTTATCCTGTATAATATCTAAAACTAGGATCAAGATTTTGAAAGTTGGTCAATAGCTCAGCACTGTTAATGTTTAAAAAATGTAACTGTATGTGATTTAACACTAATCTAAACAGAAAATGTTTAAGAATGTGTTCCTTTGTCTTGCATTTAATTAAGAATGGAGTTTTTTTGGAACATAGATCCCAGCTACAGCTACTGAGCACATCACTGGCTGTCTGAATATCTTTTAATATCCTTATTTCTTTGGGTTATGATTTAAATTGAATGTCAGTGAATACATTCATTGAATGAATTCCTTTGGTCATTTTGTATAACTGTGTCTGATGAATTATCCAGGCCTCTCTGCATATTTTGTATTATTTTCCAACTCGAACATGGTTCATTTTGTTCAGTTGTGCAAAAATAGTGTTTAACACTGGGACGTGGGAGGATCCAAAAAAACCCGCAGACAACAAATGTGTTGTGGAAACCCTCACAAAATGTAATTGAACCATTAATATCTGATGCTTCAAGGAAACATCATCTACTGGTTTAAATTTTGTCCAGTTTCTTGAATCAGTAGTTGGTTGCATACAACTTCCACATGAAAAACAGATGGAAGTTAAAGGTCTGGCAAAATTTCTAAATGCTATTGCAAGGAAAAGAAAAAAAAAAAAAAAAGAAAGAAAGAGAAAAAGAAAACCCTCTTAGAAATGTTGAAAATGGGGTTTTTATTTGTTTGTTTGTTTGTTTTTTCTGAAGGTCTGACTAAGGTTTGCAGAATTTTCAGTTAGCTGATGATGAATCAAGTCATCTTGGTATTTTGTTGTTGCTGGAAGCCAGGAAAGATTTCCCAGATTTGCTTGAGATTTCTCTGAGTATTTCAGTTCTTTAGCACCCAGTGCTCACAGAGAAACTTGACGCATGGAAACCCACAGATTTGGCCTGAAGAAATCTTTGTCTTTATTGACAAAGTAAATAAGCTCCTAGTTTCTGCAGTGTTATGGTTATTAATACTATTCCTTTAGGGAAAGAAGCTTGCTACCAAAGAGCAAGATAAAGTTTCTTACAGAAGTTTGAGATGAACACACATTCCAAGCAAACAAGGACATTTTGTTTTGCAGATTTATGAGAAGCAAATGAGTACGCCCTGAACATTATTGGTAAATACCGGGGTAGAGAAGCAGAAAAATCCTTACAAGAATTATGTCTTAACAGACTTTCAAATAGATTAATTGCAGAGCATTTATTTGAGCTATTTAAGACTGACTAAAAGAGACAAGAAAAATCTTCATTGGTAGCACAAGTTATTAGGTGGTTTAACCAGGGATTTTTGTGTTGGCAATCCTTGTGATTTGAATCTGTGAACACACTCCGGATTTTGCATAGTGCTTTCTTCATTCCAGGATCCTAATAATTTAGACTAAATACAAGTACTTGCTTGCTGACAAATGACATCATAAGAAATACAGATCATGACATGCCACAGATAATACATAATTGTGGATGTACTTAGTAAAATTTTTAAAATAATAGGTGACCCCAGAGGAGCTGTGAAAAGTCAGTATCTTAACAATTCATGAACATCACAAAGACTATGTATTTATTCATGGTTCTACTGATCAGAATATGTTATCTTGATGTTCTGTGCAATATATCTATTGCTGAAAATCTTCATCTAGTTAGAGAAAAAGATGCCTTCTCTCATTCTAAAGAATAACATTTAATGAGAAAAATACATAAACCTATAGGTAAAATGATCAGAAGAGCATGGGCTATCAGGATTACCATTGCTATCTTCATTAACGTTTAACAGTGATATGCTGTAGTCCTCCAAACAACCCAAAGAAGACCAGTTCTCCAACAACCAACATTTCAGACCTCCGAAGACCTAGCACTGAAAACATTGAAATAATGTCAGTGGCAAAATGCCTTAATAAAGTCTGCTGCAATCTGATGCTTTTAAAGCAAAAGCTGATATGTACAAAGAAGAAAAATGTTAAACCCATAGAAATTCCTCAGTAATCTCCCAGGCCTTTCCAGAAGCTCTGTGATTTAAGATGCTCAGGGTAAGTCTATAAAAAACCCAAATGGATGCCAAAATATCATATGGGAATAATATTAAAAATCTCAGCCAAGGGGGTTATTGAACTTTTATTACAAAATGATGACAATGTTTTGGGGTGATAATACTCATAAAGAATAAAGAGACTGAGCCTTTGCTTTGAGTTTCCTTGTTTTACACTAAAGACAATATGCTCATTCAATATAGATACCAGAAGGCAAAAATTATATGTGCACTGAAAGCTTTGAACAGCTCTAATGCATTGACTAATAAATTATAAATGCTGTTCAAGGAAGATATAAGTGCAATAGAACTTAAACTAAAAATGCAATGAAAAACAAATCTCTTAAGCTGTGAGGTACTTCAGTGTTCTTAGCAGAAAAGAGATTAGAGAGTTATTAATAAAAAACCCCAAAACAACAAACCAAACCCCAAAAAGTAAAACTTTCACCCTAATATGTTGCAGCAATGAAGAGGGCAAACAGGACATTAACTTTTATTGGAAGAAGAATACAGTATAAATCAAGGAAGGGGATAGAAACCCACAGCTTATATTTTATGTGGAATGCTATGTAAAACTGAGTTCAAAGTGCTTCACAAAAGATAAAGAATCTGCAGTGCACAGTAGCTTAAGGGATATCCAGTTTTAAGGGTATAAGAAACAGAGAAGTGCTGTGAAAACTGATGCTGGGGGTGGTGCACCCGTCATAATGACTTGATATGTACAAGGATTCATCCTGTTCTTTCTGACTGCCCAAGGCTTCATCCTGAACATCAGGATGCTTCTAAAAAAATGAAAGGGGTGAGCAATCCAGCCCAGTGATATAATGGAAGTGACTCAATAATCTTGTTTTAAAATAAATGTTTAGTTTTGCTCTGTGGTATGTTTGAAGGATTTTTGTAGATAAAAAGTCTCAGAGCATATGATTTAGCCACAAATGAATGGAGAAGATGAGAGATATGTCCTCACTAACCATTTTCAATCAATCTGGGGTATCATTGCTATAAAAAATTGCTGCTTTAATGTTTCATCAGTATTTTCATTTAGGTTATCACTTCTTAATCTTTTATTTTTTTCAGTTTGTGGTGATTTATTTTGGAAAGATTATATGTCCCTGTAATGTATTTAATACAAAATTACAGATGCCTGTATTTTAAGTAGTTTTATCTCTCTCACCTAGATAAAATTATTGCTAATCTGATAGTGGCAATAGTCCCATTTCAAGCAGGAGATTGAATTAGATAATCTCCCAATTTCCTTCCAGTTAGCGTTTCTAGGATTACCTTGAATTTAAAGAGAAAATAAAAATTTGTAAGTGTTGGGTTTTTTCCTGAGAATCCAGGATTAAAGATGACTGCAGAGACGAAGCCCTTTAAGTATACAAATGGGCGTAGGTATACAAGTGGATGTAGAGATACAAATATACCTTGAATATTGTAAGTAGTAGGGCATTTGCTGAATTGAAATGTCTGAATCATTTTAAACATAATGTCAAAAAGGAGCTGAGGAAGTAGACTAAAAAGTGTGAAATCAGTTTTCTTCACAGAAATTAAGAAAATAAAAAAAGGCACAGGTAGAAGAATGGACATGACAAGTGAAAAAGGAAAATGTGAACCTCAGTAACATATTTTCATTTTATTATTATAGATGTAATTTTAAACTTGTTTAAAATAAGTATATTTTACTAGGCTTCACACTGACTAACAGGTATCCTGGCAGATGAAGAAACTGCCAAGAGCTAGACAGATATATAGATGCAATATCAAAAAATCAGTGTAACAAAAAATGCTAAAACATAGTGATGCGTCCTCTCAACCTCAAAATCATAGCCAAATATGCCATGCTATTATCTCTGAAGCAAAATAAAGGCCTGATTTAGACAATTAAAGTTTTCTGACAATATTATCCTATATGCTGCATTATCACATGAGCTTCTATAGTTACTAAAAAGCTCTGTCTCTAAATTTCCAAGTCACTACCTTTTCATTTTAGACTTCAAGAAAATGGCATGGCTTTCCAGTTAGTTAAAATATCAATTATAACTGATATTAATGTATTTTAGAGTCATTTCCTCCTATTTGCTTAACCACATTCACACAGGTCTTTAGATATTGTAGAACAGGGATTTTTTTAGCCTGCTTAATGAGCTCTTAAACAAATAAGGAAAATATTGGCTTTTTTCAAACCTCCAGCTTCTTGGTGTGTGACATGAGGAATACAGGGCATCTTGGTGACTAATAGGTCTCTGTGCACTTTAAGTATGAGGTAGTACAAAAGTTCGTCTGCTTTCAATAATTCTATTTATCAACTTTTAATTAGATCCTTTGCAGCTACATGTCCTTTGATCCGAGCTAACTGATCATGCATTGTGTTTTTAATAGGTTTCATAATAATAATGTTTGGCAGTAATATAACGCTTTAGATTTTCAAACTGCTATACAAACATTAACTAATTAACCCACAGAAAGCCTCTTGGGAGGCAAGAACAGTAAGTAAATATTTTACTCACTTTATAAAAGGGGAATCTGAGAGACACAAAGTGATTTGCCCAAGATCAGGGAGTGAGATGAGAGAAGGTTCCTCAAACAGAATGCAGGAGAAACTGGTGAAGTGGGTTGAAAGTCAATATCTGCATTTTTCTGGAAATGCTGATAATTTGAAACATGTTTTATTTCCAGATTTGAACTAAATAATTGTTTGGATTCTGAAAGTAGAATAAAAATAGAATACAAAAAATACAGATTTGACTTGAGACACTGGCACAGGTTGCCCAGAGAAGCTGTGGATGCCCCCTCCCTGGAAGTGTTCAAGGCCAGGTTGGATGGGGCTTTGGGCAACCTGGTCTAGTGGAGGGTGTCCCTGCCCATGGCAGGGGGGTTGGAACTAGACGATCTTTGAGGTCTCTTCCAACCCAAACAATTGTATGATTCTATGACTTAAATCTTAAATATATTTTAATTTAAAATATAAATATTTAAATTAATTTTAATTTTTATCTTTTTAAGATGTCTTTATTGTAAATCTAGTTCTCTTATGATGCTGTTCTTCATGATACATCTGTGGCTTTAAAATATTCTGTCATGTTGTAATGAAACATGTGATAGTAGTAAAACCATTACATAATCCTGGTTTTATTAAAAAGTAAGAAGAGAAGCTGCCACAGAAGGAAAAAGTTTATTTTCTGTACCAAAGAGTTTAATTTATGTACTCTGGAGAAAGATTTTATGCCATGGGACACTTAGTTGAAAATAATGTGATTTTAAAAAGTTACAGAAAAACAACAATTTTTTTTTGTTTGTTTAATTAAAAAAGCGCTTTAACAGTGAAGTTCCATTACAAGTCCACAGTGTCTTGATGTCAGTAAGGAGAGTTAGCATTTAATGAAATTCAGGGGCAAGCAAGTTCAAGATACTGCTCTTTGTACCAAAAAGAAAGTTGTTTTTGACAGTTTGGGGTTTTTTCCTTATGTGGGGTTGGGTGGTTTTTTTTAATATCTATTTAATGGGCACAGTTTAGACCCCTATATTTCAAAAACTGAGATGAGAGGAACAATTTAAATCAAACTGCCATGCTATTTCTGTCCTGATAATTCCTCTGTGGTGTGGACAAAGGGACTTTTTGTACATACAGATCACTGTACATTTCTTAGCTCAGTTGGCTAATCATTATTTCTGCTGCCAACTCATATCTCCTTTTATACAGAATCAATTATTGGTCTGTAATTAACTATTTATAGTATTCCAGGTTGTACATAGTATTCTAGAGCAAAGCCTCTAATTGCCAGAATATACACTTGAGACTGCAATTTTATGCAATGTTGCTCTAATAGTGTGATAATGGCTGCCTGTCAAAAAAGAAAAAAAGCTAAGAAATGTGAGTCCCAGGGTTATGAAGTCTTTTCTCCCCCAAAGACCAGGTAAAGACTAGTTCTTATAGCTCCAATATAGCTAAATAATCATGTTGTAACAGAAAATATCTATATAATGCTTTGATATTGTATTGCATTGTAAAGATTTCGTATGTCTGTTCTTGAATGGAACGTGATGAAATGATACATGATGCTTATAGTGTATTTCTGAAAGTTGTCATGAATATATAACTAAAATCCAGAGTTTATTTTTATTGAAAAGTCATGATTAAAATCAAGATTGAATTTTGATTGTTGACACTTATCCTTTGTTCGTCTTTTATTTCAGCTTCTGTCTCTCATTCTTCCTGTCCCCATTGCAGCTTTTTCTTTCCATATGAACTTTGATGTTGGAAGGTTTCCAGTTTATAACTGGAGGCTGTAACAAGAGTTGGGTGATGAAAAAAAATGTGAGAGCAGGGAAGGAGGTAACAGCTGAAACAACTAGAAATTAAAACCTGACAGTCCAGGCTAAAGAGCCATTGTGGCTTGTCCGGGGAGAGCAGCAAGGCAAAAAAAAAATCAATGTTTATTGCTATTTAGCAATTAAAACCTTATCCTTTTATAGCTTATTAAAACAGATCATATAGAACTAATGGCTATTGAACTCCCAGCGAGAATTGCACAGTACTTAAAGCAACAAAGATTTTTGTTAGGAAACAATAAAGTCTGTATCAAGATTCTTTGCTCTGTTCTGGGTTTCCTGATGAGAGATCTGACCTCTGCCTAGATATGCCACTCCAGAAGTGAACCTAGCAGCATTTAAGATGGAAAAATTGACTTCCAGAACCAGGGTCTGACATCAATGGAGCAGGCTGGCATCTTGTATTAGTCCTTTTGTAGAATCTACGCTGACAGAAAAAAAAACATGGCAGAGAGACCGTTTCTGTTGCCCAGGACTGGCAGTAGGTGAGATGGTGGAGATGATGATGAAAATAGTGGTGACATCTCTTCCTGGGAGTAAGAGGCATCAGTTTCAGAATATATGGTAAAGCCTGTGGAGCTATTTTTAGTACTCCTTGACTATACTCCAGAGGCCATTTAAGGGAGTTGTTAATAAGTTCTGAGCAAAATAGGTGACTAAGACTAGGTACTCACATGTCCCACTCCCCACTCTTTAGGTTTTCCCAGTTCAGTTTATTATTGAAACCAATGTTCTTCCTATCAAAAATTTTGTATTCCCACAGCTGTAAGACCTTCAAAGGAAGGAAACCGTTAGATGAATGAACACATTGCAGTTAAGTTGAAGGTTGTGAATGCCTGGGAATGGATGGGTCTTGAGAAGCAGGAGCAAGCCCAACTGTTTTTTAATTTTTACTTGGAACTCATAGTGACAGTTCCAAGCACAAGCATGTAAAGAGTAAAATTTGCAAGTCTAACAGAAAGCCTATGTACATATTACATCTTCTGGTACGTTCTATTTTCTAACTTTCAGCTGAATCTCTTTCAAATATTGACATTTCTTTTGCTTATGATTTTGACATCTGCAAAATTATTATTTTATTTACATTTCATAGCTATTTCTCCTAAAATCCTTTATTATTGGAAAATAAAAGGGAAACCCCAGCAGAAATGCATGAAGCTTTGTTTCCTTTGCTTAGTGTCCAATATATGATTTCTGAGTACACATCATCTGTTGTTATATTTGTCTTTGTATTTGACTCCAGGCATCCTCTAAGTTAAGGAAGAAAAATTTGTTGGCTTTTTAGCCTGCAGCTTTGTAAGATGCTGCAAGAAGCATCAAAGACAAATCACCTAGAAGTGCAAGGATCAATTGATGGGATGGGAATAGCTTATCTTCCACATTATCACAGACCCCCTCATTAGGCATGCTGTGAGAGCGCTGACAGGCTGTGATGGATCAGCAGGCTCTGTCACACCAAGCTGCGTGGGAAATCCAGCCACCGCTGCAGTTACCGTCAGCATCCACCAGACAATATAAAGCAGGGAACACGGCACAACGCCATGCATGCTTCATAGGCTGCAACGCCACCTCGTATTCAAACGTGGTGCTTACTGCCATTTGCTAGTTAGCCGACCTTGACAGAGTGGAGATGTTTACATGAGGTGACACTGCAGTGGTGCACTCAGGAGCTGAAGCCTTTCAGAATGTAAAACAGGGAAGAGGCTTTATGATCAACATTGTAATGCTCATTTCTGAAACCTTCTGCCATTTTTGCAGGACCATCAGCATAGTACTGGGTGCCCAGGAGGATATTTTTTAGCCAGAGCTGTGCTTGGATCTGGATCATGACAAGACCACAGAAAACGTTATGCTGACATATTTAGCGTGCTGACACATGTACCAGAGTAGAAGCGAGAGTGAAAGGGATGGATCAGCTTGTACCAGTTTAAGCAGAATCACTACAAAATGAAGAGGTAACAGTGTCCTCCACCTCTGCAAAAGTCCAAGGGTGTAAACTGTCCATAGTTATTCACATCTATCAGCTGTGCTATAGAATTGATGTTATTACTACCTACTGCTCCATTTGTGCTCAGCAGGTGTAGAAAGAAGAGAGATTTTAAGCTCTGGTAGCTGGCAGAGCTTGACTTGCTACAGCAGAAGTCCCATGGCAGACGCAAGCATGCCAGCAAAGCCTTCCGTGTAGATGCTGCTTTTGCTCAGCTATTAGCAACACCAGTAGTTTAATACTAAAGGTACAAGGCACCATTCTGGCAGTTTAGTTGCCGAGGAGTGAGAAACAGTAACTTTATCATTGACAGCAATTCCCTCATAGTAATTTTTTTCTGATAATCCATACGGAAAAGGTACAAGGTTACCTTATTTAAAGCTGCAGCTAGTAAACTCAGGTAGTAAAAATAAATTAATAGAAGAATTTACCTAGCAATCAAGTTACTTTTCTATTATGGAAGAAAATATATTGAAACAGATACAGAATTTATGTACTTGGTATAGAATTTGCTGGAGTGAGATCTTTGGCCTACATTAGAAACCAAACTGAATTCCTAAGTATCCCATTTTCTTTTAAGAGTATCCTTATCTGACTTGAATTCATTTGTAGAATCTGTTAAATTTTCTAATAGTCCAATCTCCTGTTTATGTATGTAAGTATATGTAGAGGGAAAGAGAGAGGGAGGAGAAACATATCTCTGTCCTGACAGAGATGTATAACCTGGAATAAGATGTCATGTTTATCAAAGAAAATATCAATATTCCATTGCACAAATCCCCCCCAAGTTATTCACATTCAGGACAACAGGTAATAAAACATGCATTTATTTATGACGAGTTGCATTCAAACTTTTTATCAAAAATAGAATACTTTGATTCAATAATAATTTGTGATTCATAAGTAGCCATAAATTAAATTTATTGAAAATACTTCTGTCCATAATTTATTGAAAATATTCCTATCTCTTCAAGTTCAGGACAATGCAAAACATTTCAGAGATTAGAGTAATAATGTGATTTATTTATGAAACCTCAGATATGCTTGATTTAATTAATTAGAAAGGAAAACGTAATTAAAAATTGTTCTAGAACTTGTGTAGAGTTTTCTGATTTGCCTGATCTTGAAAGTTAGACAGTAGGTGGAATAATGAAATGGAGATGGGGGGAGGGAGAGGCCCATTCTTTATTGGGTCAAGTAGCATAAGTAAAGAAAAAAGTATTCTACTGGCATATCTTCCAGAAGCTTCATAAAATGACATAATTCATTTTGAAGACAAATTACTTGCAAAGATCAGTTTCAGGAAACAGAATGTCTTTTGTTTCAGTTTATTGCAGGCTCCTTCATTAAACCTGCTGTGAGAATGTGCTGGCTTGGGATAGACTATCATGTTAGATAACATCAAGTTATAATCAGAGAGCACACAGAAGGATGGCCACAAGCAGGCCTCATACTATCTTCTAAATTGATTGAAATAAAAATCCAATCTGATAATCTTGGTTTACATATATGTTCTCTTTAGCTTCAGAATAAATTATGAGGGAATATGTTTATACTCGTATTTTGCACCATATTATCCAACCAGCTTCTGAGATCCCACAGCTTTATTTCCATTACACAATCCAAAAGAACTACATTTTACTTTTTTTAACAGTTAGTACTGGATTTCATACAGTTACCACATTTTTACTCTCATGGAAACTGACAGTGGTAAAAAAAGAAATAGACTGCAATAGGTTACTACTTTCTTAATTATCTCCTCTTATACCATATTCAGACTTCTGCTTGTGGAAAAAATTTTGCATTTGGAAGGACAAGCTTTCATTCAGGATTGATCAATTCCCAACAGTCACACTTGTATACAAACTTATGCATGTGCATATATAAAAACATAGATAATGTTCCTCTTGATAGGAGATTGTTAGTACCCTGGAGATGTTTATTGCAAAACGTGATACTGGTTTCAGCGTGTACTAACAAGAAGATTAAGCAGATTCTGAAATTTATGATATCTAAGCCAACAAGATGACAATTTATCACAGAATAGTGTAATTAACATGAGGCACTTTTACTATAGAACTGATATTTTGATTTCTTAGGTCCTGGAAGAACACTCTCAAAAGTGTCAAGAGCTTTCCTTTAAAGTTTTGCTGTGCCCTTAGAGAAATGTGTCATAGCCTTTATAATATTTTTTTGTCTGTCACCTTGAAAATCACTGAAATGCTTTATTTAAAAATAAATAAAACCATGTGTGGTTCTCTCAGTTCTTGTCCAACATGACAGGACAAAGCAGCATAAATGTTGGGCAAGAGGAAGATTATTATGAAGCAATGCAAAATTGATCAGCAGAGTTTCATTGTCCAAGATGGATGAAATGCTAAAAGTGAATCAATAGTTTAAATAATGAAAACTAAATTATGTGTTTAAAAATCTTTGTTTTACTGGTTTTCTGTGAATAATGCAAGGAAGGACTTGCTGAAATATATACCTCTGTCTTGATTATAGTCCTTTAAATTAACAGTATTGCAGCTGGTGTCAAAAGGAAAATGATGGTTGGACAGACTCTGCCAGAGATGAAGTAAAGCCCTAAATCCAAGCTGAAATTAATAGTCCTCTGGAGAGACTATTTTTTGTCAGACCCAGTTGTTGGAAATGTGATTCAAAATTCAATTCAAGAAAATATGCTTTCCTTCTGAAAAGGATAGATTTATATTTCTTAATTGACAAAAAAATTGTATCCTGCTCCCAGGGAAAGGCATCAAATTTATTCAGGAAAAAAAAAGGATCATAAATTGATAGTCTCCTAATCAATCAAAAGATTGCAAGCTGAAGCTTTCTTAATATCTCTTTCAATCTAATACTTTTCTTCCCTAGCCACTTTCTGTTTTGCTCATGAGCTGGAAATTTAAAAAGATGCTCTCATGGCTCTAGATTTTATAACATGATGCTCTTGGAAACTATATTCTGCTTCAGATTTTGGCAGAACAAATGACAGGAGTCTATGTAAAAGATGAATGTCCAACATCAGATGCAAAATTGTTGCATTGCCCATACAGCTGCAGCAACAAGCAGAGTTAACTGATTTAGTGAAAGGAGGAATGGCTGTTAATAAAGAAAGTAGTCATCATCTGTCATACAATCTGCAAGCTAAGATGGAACCCAAAACTTTCTGATTAACATTGTTAGACACGCTTTTTTTTATTTCATAAATATATGGGTTTGCTTTTTAAAGTCTAGGGCACATAGCTTGTTTCCCAGAACTAGAAGAGGCTGAAGACAGTAAGCAAGCTTCCTCTTCTGTTAAAATAGTCTCCAAGATGAGAAATGTCCAAAAGAGATTAACTGGCTGTGATTGATGTTCTGATTGTCCCCACCCAGCGGCCGTGACTCTGTGCATCAACTCTTGGAACCAGCAGCCTTTTCTGTGAAGAGTGGAGATGGGCAAAACCTCAGGCAGCTGTGGGTTAGGAAGAAGGCAGCCTGCCAGAAAAATATCCTTCCTCCTGTGCCCAGAAGAGTATAGCGCCTTTTTCAATTAATGATGAGAAAACAGAATCACCAGTGTTCCTCTGCCTTTCCTGCTGTATAATCCTGCCATAATCCCCATTTTTACCAGTGCCACATGGGCAATTCAAAATAATAGCAGGCAGCTTTGGTTTTTCAATACGTTCTTCCATTTAACTGTAGCATACCCTTCTTGGGCATCACTGCCAAGTGGATGTTCCTTGAGATACTCATACTGCCATATTTACATACTTTGTCATACAGTGGAAACTTTTCACTTGCAATCCAGTCTTCCTGATCATGCATTTGCCTTCTTGGGAAATTTTACCACCGGTAAAATGTCTTCTCTACCAACAAGCTCATCTTTGCTTGTCTCCGTACCCACCCCTGCTATTGAGGGCAATGTCAGCTCTCTAGAGTTGGTAGTTTTGCAACAGTAGTAATTCGGGCACTGGGAATGGACCTTCATACCTTCACATACAGACCAACTGTAAGCACATGAGTGGTATTACAGTAACACAATCCCTTCCCTATAGTTTCTCTATTAAATGTTTACTTATAAACCTATTTTAACAAAAATGCCTATTGAGGTATAAACCAAAAACATATTAAAGTTATAAGCAATATCTAGTATGCCTTATTAAGAAGAGGCAATTCCTTGTGCTCTTTCTGTCACCAAGGTATCACAAAGGCATTGAGAAAAATTGCAAGAGAAAGTTTGGTAGAAGATTCCAGGCCCTCTCAAGACTGTATCATATTATAAGGTGCTTCTCTCCTTTTGCTGTTGTGTTGTCCAGGCTCTCCCCTTAGCAAAGCTCTCCAGTTTCTGCTCCCGTTGGGTTTGTCTGGGCCTAGAAGGACTAGATTCTTCTTCCTCATCACTAGTGGCAGAGTGCACTCCTGCATCCCCAGACAACAATCTTTCTATTTTTTGCTCTCCACATTGATTCTAAGAATTTCAGAGATTTTTTTTGAAGCTAATAGTTACTGCTTGTCAGTGTGGGTAAGCCACTAGTTTATTCTTTTTCTCTTTATGGTCTTTTTCTTCTTTTGAAATATATAAATATGTTTAATGGAGTGTAATATGATCTGCAATCACAAAGGGGCAGACGCTTGTGGGACAAGTGCACAACTAGAGTACAGGAAGACATGTGCAAGTAGAAAAAGAATGTGTAAAATAACAGAGATGTAAAACAAGCAGGAAAAATGCCCAAAGAAACCAAAGTAATCCACAGGATAAGCGAAACAGTGACTTGCAGAAACAGAACAAGTCCCAATTTCTGAAACAATATGAATTATGTGAGGAGTATATGAGATCATTATCCTTCTGGGAAGGAAGATGAGGAGTGTAAACTCATCAGTGGTAAGAGAGAAAAGATGAGAAAGAAAGGAGATACCCAAGTGGATTTTAGCTTTCTTCATGAAAGAGCTCTCAAACCCAATCACCTTGACCTTGGCTAAGAACATCAAAGACTGTAGGCATCAGCTCTATGTGGCATCAGCTCCATGGTGGTGTTATGTATCGCAATAGACTATTATCCTACACTCACAGGTAATGTAGGATAAGATTGTTAAGCAATAATTGTGCAAATATCCAGTGATACTGACCAATAATGAGCAAGAACTACCCATTAGCAAAATGTGCTGCTAATGAATGTCTGTCTGGAAAAGTGTTGTTCTGAAGTTTTTAAAACACTCATCACAGTGGTCTCTAATTCCCTGCATATTCCTATATGTACACCCCATTGAAAGTCTTTTAAAACATTTCAGAGCTGTTCACCAGTATTAGACTTGTGAGAGAACTGTACTATCTTTATTTTTCCAGAGTTAGATGACTATATGGCAACTGATATTTTGACCAACAGCAGGAAATGAATGAGAAAACTTTCAGAGCTAAAAGAGTGAATACGGATGGCTTGCTGTAAGGAGCTAGGCCCGAGCGCTAAGCTTGTATCCTTTGTAAATCAACCAAGGAAGGGGACATAGCACACGCAAGAGGGAATTCAAATTATGCTATTCTTAACTCTGCTACTGATTAACTACATGGCTTGATTTAATTCATTTAACATCTTGTTATTTGTAGAACAGGTTTATCTCATCTGTAAAATCAGTATTTTGCTGAACCTGACTTAAAGAGAGATATTTTTCAGTTAAAAAAATAGATTTTGATCTGAGATCTGCCTTCTGATCATCAGGTGTAGCAGCTCACCAATGCTTGTTTCTGAAAGAATCCCTAAATGCCTTAAAAGGAGTAAAAACTAATAAAGTTTTACCATGATAATTGATTAATCCAAAACCTGAAATACTGTCTAGTAAAACAAGGTGCTTACGTAATGATGCATAACATTTCTGCAGACTGACAGGTTAGAGAAAAAAAAAACACAAAAAAAACAACAAACCAAAACAGAATGAATATGTCCTTATCCTTTCCTCAGGAACTGTGAAACCTGGTTGTTTAGCTGGTTGGATCAACATTGTATTGTCAGTCTATCTATACTATAAACTCACTGAAGTTATTGAGACATTTGTTACTGATTATGATAGGACCAATATCTGGCCTAATTATAGACAAATAAGACTTGGGTCTGCTTACTTCCTGTTTATGAACAACTTTATAAAATCATTGGGAAAAAAGGTGTCTTGATTATAAAATTCATCCAAAGATGTTTTCCTTTTTTTTTTTTTTTTTTTTTTTTCCCTTAGAGTTCCCTTATTTTTTAAAAAGTTTTTAATCCTTTTTTAGGGATTTTGGTAGG
>VXBL01001165.1:232469-251008 GCA_013400195.1 Aramus guarauna | reverse complement strand
GACTGAAAGATTACATTTCCCTTCTCTTGGAACAACTTTTTTGATATTCTGCTTATACCCTCAATACATGACTTAATTTTTTTAAATCTCATTCCTTTGTTTAGGATGAAAAAAATTTATATGTAAATATATTTATTAATATATATTTAAATATTATATATATATAATGCTATTTATATTTATTTAAATTTATTTTTGTCCAGTGAAAATATTTGTCTGCAACTTTTAGCTAAAAAAGATACCTATTTCTTTTTGAAAGAGCTGCAATATTATGGATGTGCTTCATTTGCACCCAGGATGCTTTAAGTTTCTCTAATATTGTAAATGATTGCAGCAGAGATTGCACGAAGACTACGTCCAGTCAGTGTCCATAATAGGTGTTACAAATGCCATAAGGTTAACAGTAAAGGTAGCTGGTAGGTAGTGGTTCTACTAGGCAAGCTTCAAATCCTAGTCTGCTACATGCAAGAAGCAGTAGCAGTATCTAAAGTAAGCAATGTGTTTTACGTGAGCCTAATCAAGGTGTCATGATTGTTTCTCTCCATTGGTTGTGTAGGTTATGCGGTACATCTACTTGTCTATATTATGTTCTGAGTCACTTTTAACTTGAATTTATTATCTGTGCATTTCACAAACCCACTCACATCACCACTGTGAAATAATAAAAGATAATTTTCTCCTTTTTTATAGACAGCTTAAGAACTGATGACCTGAATTATTTCAGGTCAATGTATAGACTGTAATGACTTCAGTAGGCTTCTGATCACCCCCAAAGAGTTTAAATATTCAGGATCCTACTGGCTGCCTTTATCAGATCTAGAAATTAAACCCAGGTATATTAAGCCACGCATCTTCCTCTTTCCGACACAACAGCTCCTAAGCGAAACTTATTAAAATCAATACGAAATTTTACATAGGCAAAAGTTATTTTTATATTTATTTATGTTAGAATTGTAAACTGTAATAAATAAATGCAGAATCTGATCATATGCCTATGTCAGGGAAATTACAAGACATTTTTGAAAGGAAAATTCTCTATTACACCTGTTTTGTAAATGATCGTACAGTGGAGCAGTGTACTTTTTATTTTACCTTGCCTAAATGTGCAAATGAAACCCTATATCCTTGTCAGTCTATAAGAAAATAAGTGAATATGACATGCATTTAAGCAATTACACTTGTAAAACACCCTTATGCGTGAAAATATTATAATAGCCAAGATTCATTACCACAGACTTGCTACTTGCCGCCTGGTTTTGCAGCTACATTTAATGACGGGATGACCTCATCAATTCTAATGACTCTACAATAGCTAAGGGTTGTATTTTACCAGCATTTAATATAAGCTATAAATAAAATACATCTTTCATCTACTTTGAAAGTGGACCATGAAACAAAGGTGAACTCCAGGCAATAAAGAGAACCAACATGTTAGGTTGGTATATGCAGTACTTTTCATCTGCATGAGCTTGTTGGTTTTGTCCAAAGATTTATTCCAGTTGCTGTTACCTGCTCCTGCAGTTGCAGAATACTGGGGTTGTAGGTATTAAAGCTTAAGAGGACACTTTTTGTTTTATATGCAATGGGTATTTTACTAATTGTAAATGATTGCTCAAGTATACTTTTTCATTTGTGCAGATATATTTCTAGTATTCCTGTGCTGATTGTAGCACATAGCCTACAAATAACATGCTGGCTGAGTACAAAATTAGACTTTGTTGTAACAAAATCCAATGTGAAATAAGACACGCTGACCTGTACCAAGGCTGAATTTGTCCTACTTTCTATTTGTGGGTGGAGAGGGAGATAAAAGTTACTGTGTAACCCGAGCACACCAGACTTCCCTAATAGTTCATTGTGTTGATATATTTAAAAGTGTTGGGGTTTTGGGGGNTTTTTTTTTTTTCTCTCTTCCCTTAGAGTTCCCTTATTTTTTAAAAAGTTTATAATCCTTTTCTAGGGATTCTGGTAGTGCTGGGGAAAGTATTACAGAACTGGATTTGGGATGAGGCCAAAAGCAGCATCTTAGACCATTAGATCAGTTTCAATTGAGAGAAATAATTGTTCCCAAGTAATTTTTTAGGACTCTTTTGAGAATATCTTTTCATCACACTTCATAGGAGCCAGAAAAAAAAATTCATTCAATAAATGCAGTGGTTGAATCAGGAGCCAGAGCTGGAAATCTTATCCTGACTAAAGAGCACAGCACTGTACAAGGGACACAGTACTCATTCCTAGCCCTAAAAGAAGAGAAAAATATCTACTCAATTCTGTCTTCATGTTGAAACAATTTTGAACCCAAAATAAAAACTGACAAGAATTTTCATAGAAATTTTACTCAGTTTTAAACCTCTTAATTGTACAAACACTTGGTAGATGGTCTTTCACCAAGTAAAAGATTGACTTTTACAAGGTTTATTTACCACATGGTAAACTTACCGACCATTTCCCCACGCTGCTTGGGACCCTGCTATCCTGATATTTTTCTCATCAATCTGGTAATGAAGCCATAGAGGAGGACAGCAGGCAGACCACCTGTGACTGTGATAGTAAACAAGACTGAAAGATTACATTTCCCTTCTCTTGGAACAACTTTTTTGATATTCTGCTTATACCCTCAATACATGACTTAATTTTTTTAAATCTCATTCCTTTGTTTAGGATGAAAAAAATTTATATGTAAATATATTTATTAATATATATTTAAATATTATATATATATAATGCTATTTANCTGTGAAATAATAAAAGATAATTTTCTCCTTTTTTATAGACAGCTTAAGAACTGATGACCTGAATTATTTCAGGTCAATGTATAGACTGTAATGACTTCAGTAGGCTTCTGATCACCCCCAAAGAGTTTAAATATTCAGGATCCTACTGGCTGCCTTTATCAGATCTAGAAATTAAACCCAGGTATATTAAGCCACGCATCTTCCTCTTTCCGACACAACAGCTCCTAAGCGAAACTTATTAAAATCAATACGAAATTTTACATAGGCAAAAGTTATTTTTATATTTATTTATGTTAGAATTGTAAACTGTAATAAATAAATGCAGAATCTGATCATATGCCTATGTCAGGGAAATTACAAGACATTTTTGAAAGGAAAATTCTCTATTACACCTGTTTTGTAAATGATCGTACAGTGGAGCAGTGTACTTTTTATTTTACCTTGCCTAAATGTGCAAATGAAACCCTATATCCTTGTCAGTCTATGAGAAAATAAGTGAATATGACATGCATTTAAGCAATTACACTTGTAAAACACCCTTATGCGTGAAAATATTATAATAGCCAAGATTCATTACCACAGACTTGCTACTTGCCGCCTGGTTTTGCAGCTACATTTAATGACGGGATGACCTCATCAATTCTAATGACTCTACAATAGCTAAGGGTTGTATTTTACCAGCATTTAATATAAGCTATAAATAAAATACATCTTTCATCTACTCTGAAAGTGGACCATGAAACAAAGGTGAACTCCAGGCAATAAAGAGAACCAACATGTTAGGTTGGTATATGCAGTACTTTTCATCTGCATGAGCTTGTTGGTTTTGTCCAAAGATTTATTCCAGTTGCTGTTACCTGCTCCTGCAGTTGCAGAATACTGGGGTTGTAGGTATTAAAGCTTAAGAGGACACTTTTTGTTTTATATGCAATGGGTATTTTACTAATTGTAAATGATTGCTCAAGTATACTTTTTCATTTGTGCAGATATATTTCTAGTATTCCTGTGCTGATTGTAGCACATAGCCTACAAATAACATGCTGGCTGAGTACAAAATTAGACTTTGTTGTAACAAAATCCAATGTGAAATAAGACACGCTGACCTGTACCAAGGCTGAATTTGTCCTACTTTCTATTTGTGGGTGGAGAGGGAGATAAAAGTTACTGTGTAACCCGAGCACACCAGACTTCCCTAATAGTTCATTGTGTTGATATATTTAAAAGTGTTGGGGTTTTGGGGGGGGAGTTTTTTTGTTTGTTTGTTTGTTTGTTTTGGGGTTTTTTTCCAACAGGAATGTAAAAGCAGGTCAATTTTCTCATTAGTCAGGCTTTTAAATCGATGTAGGAACAGTCTGTGTTCTCTGCTTTCTAGCATGTTCAGGTTTAGGTTCAGATAGGTGTTCTTACATACTCCATTTCTTGGGACTGGAGAGAACACAAATGAGTAGATCTCAGATTGTATAGATAGTCNGAAAAGCAGGTCAATTTTCTCATTAGTCAGGCTTTTAAATCGATGTAGGAACAGTCTGTGTTCTCTGCTTTCTAGCATGTTCAGGTTTAGGTTCAGATAGGTGTTCTTACATACTCCATTTCTTGGGACTGGAGAGAACACAAATGAGTAGATCTCAGATTGTATAGATAGTCCCCATTTCATATTTTCTTCTTTATTTTTCCTATGTTATTTTAATTCTTTCTTTGCACATTTATTGTTTTTGAGGGTTATACATAGGTATGTCAGATTTATAAAGCTGAGCATGTGAATTTTAACAAAGTGGTAGGTATGTATGGCATTGTTTGCATATGCAAGCAATGTAAGCTTGGTGATGAAGTCTGTAGTGTATTAGAGAGCTACCATTAAGTTATAAAAGACATAAAAAGTAACAATCACTCAAATGGATGACCATCAACTGGATTAAAAAACTATCCAAGGAGCTACAGAGAGTGTTTTGAAACAGGAGTCAGCTAAAACAGCACTCAGGTCTTAGGCAGCTTTGTGTGTGCCAGGGATCCCACATGCCCAGACGAAGGGGGGGCCTGCACCCCCCATGGCCTGTGGTTGGGGGGGAGCACCTGTTTGGGATTAGTAATGCAAGAGGTTTTCAGAATTTATGTGTATAACATTTTGCAACTGTCCAATAATATGGTATATCTGTTGCATTGCTGATATTGGTCCTAAATTTATAGTTCACTGATTGTTGATTAATTATATGTTGATAATAAATCAATAAACCACTTTGATCTTCGGATCTGTGTGGGTTGGATATTTTTTCCCAGTGATACCGTTCAAGCTATCTGGCTTAAGACTAGCTTGCATGAATCATCCTGGTTGTGGACGTATCCCAGCTGCATTGCAGATATTTCTAGTTAGAGGGATCTGGAAATACAACATCACCAAAATGAAAATAAAACCCAAATATTTCCAATTTATAGTTATATTAATTTATGTAAAATATGGCACTTAGAGACCAAAGTGTGGAAATATGTATTATAGAGAGTTTATATAGAGAGTATTTGTCTAAGATGACTTTGGTAATTAGATTTGTTTTTTCAGATAGAAGAAATATAGATATCCCATAGTTACATTGCATAGCCCAATATGTCACACAAGCAGATGCACTTCCCTTCAATGAGGTTGGTATTTTGAAGACAGTTAAGAATCATTGATGTAGAAATCCAATTTAGTCTGACTGACTTGTGCATTGGTATCTCCTTAAGTTTAAAAATTACGAAAATATATACACTGTGCTAAAGGACTGATTTTACAAAAACAATGCAACGGGAAATTGAAAGCAGATGGCTAAATTCATTCATCTCCTGTACTTCAGCCCTTGAAACCTACTGAGTATTCAGACTAATGAAGACTGGCAGTGTCACACTGTCATGCTGCTCTTCTCTACTCTGTTATCATTGTTGTTTTTAACATTTTTATGACATATTAACACTTGTTCACTTGCCTTAGCGTTCTTTTGAACTCTAAGCTGAAGAGATCCTGAAGCTGGCATCCTGAAGAATGCAGTTTCACTCCAGCTTGTGGATACTACTGAAAAGCCAATGATGTAATGGAAAGAGAGGGGCAGGAGCAAAAGCTGTCATGTTTTCATGCCTCCATTAAAACACACCGCATTATTTACAATACTTTACTAATGTAATTTAGCTTGGAACATGATCAAAATTAAACTGTATGTTTTAAATAAAAACTTAGGTTTTGGTCATGTTCCAAACAAAATTACATTAGTAGGGTGTTGTAAATACTGCAGTGAATTTTAAAGGAGGCAGTAAACCATGATGGCTTTTTCTTCTGCTCTGTTCTGCACTCTGGTCCTCTCACCTTCTATACCATGCTGGATTCTCCCAACCTCAGGGTCCCGGTCTGGACGAGAATAATGACATTTCATAAGAGTTAATCAGCGACAGAGACGTTATTAGCAAAACTATTGAAGAAATGAAGTATTAAAAAGCTCCTTTTTGTTGTTTGAAATTGAATTTTGTTGAATTCTAAAGGTGTAATCAGTAATAAATTGTTGAGGAAGTGTTGCAACTTCTGAAAAAGAATCTCACAGGTACCGCAGTCACAGCTCATTACAGGGAAATGGGAGACATCACAGTCATTTTCTCCTTCTCTTTCTAACTACTTTCCCTTTCTTTATTCCAGTAATAGCACCCTGCCTGTGCAGCACCTCTGGCCTTGTCATCTTTCCCTCACCCTGCCTATAAAGGAGTCAGATTAATCGGGGGAAAAAAAACAGAAGTTGTCAATGCTTTTTTGTTGTTGTTGTTGTTGTTGTTGGTTTTTTGTGTGTGTGTGTGTGTGTGTTTGTACAGGTTGTCAGGTGATTTCCATTGGAACCGATTAGAATTTTTTTGTCAAATTGTTGTTTTCGAAAGTGACAATTTGTGAAATCACAGAAAAAGACCACAAAAACTAAAACAGAATGATATCAACATATATATGTATTTCCCAGTACAGCCTGAAGGCTGATGGTCAGGCAGTCACCTGAGTATGCAAATATTTCAATATGAACAGTTTACCTGCCTGATTCCTTCCTTTGTCAGCTGCATAGACCTGGGCTGAGCTTTACTTTCTCTCTTCACTTTTGCGTACCCTCTCTCTCCTGACCCGTATGCTCTTATTCTCACGTTGTTTTATGTGAAAATCTTTGATAGCATTTTGTTTCATATTAATGAGGACATGTACTGATGATGAGAAATGTACTGATACTGAATTTTTCTCATCACCTTGGGCAGGAATAATTTGGAATAATGGTTTTAAGTATTTAACTTTCTGAAGATTAGTAAAATTTATAACTTAATCATTGAAAGGGTGTTCCTACATATAATTATTTTCACATCACCATTAGAGAAGATACATATTATTTTTTTCAGTTCACTTTAATATGAAACAACTTCTATCTTTTTTCAAAAAAATTGTTATGATACAACTCTTATGCCTTTTAATTTATTGAAATAGTGATTGAATTTACAGAAATTGTCAAAGCTGGTGTCAAAATGTGGAAATATTCTAATATGAAGTCACTGGACTAAAGGTAATTTTATTATTACACTTTAAAAAATATTCATTAAATACTTCATATACAATGAAACCTCATAAGTAGATGGGTCTTAAAGTGTACAAAGTAAAATATTATTTCACTTAGTGCTTTATAACATCTAAGTAATAGAAAACAAAATGAAACAAATCTCCATCTATTCCCTAGTACTTCATATTAGTAAAACTGAATCTGCATTTCCCAAAGTTTTATCCTTTCCTATCCTTACCCTTCCCTTCTCCTCTGGCGTCTCATAGAATAAGTTCAAGAAAAATTGGTCTGGATGTAAAACAATGAACATTAACAAGATTTTTGTTTCAGCTTACTTATCTCAAAACCCTCCAAATGCCGACATTTCCTCAATTTCAAGTGGTGTTCAGAGTTTTAAGCTAACTTCATGAATTGCATTGAAAGGTTGGATAAAAACTGTTTTTAGTGGAAAGTCACATTTCTTTTGTAGATGTTCAATGGTATTATAATAGTAATAAAGCCATGTAATACACTTTAGGGATAGTTTCTAAAGCATATTGTTATGGTCAAAAGCAAATAGTATAGCCATTACAGAAAAAAACAAATTATTTCTTTTTGCACATAATCTGAGGGCAGGCTCTTAACTTGACATAAATGTAAGATCTTAAATAAAGGTGTAGAGATCTGATGACCTAATCAAATTTATGTTTGTGGGGTTTGGCAGTGGCACAGGACATTATAGTATACTGGTGCGGCAGGCTGCACAGCTCTTAACACATAGAGTAAGCAGTTACCTGCTACCAATAAAACACCTCAATCTCTATAAACAAATGGGATACATATAAATAACCACAGGACTACCTGAAATTATCTTCTACCCTGAAAATTAGTGTATTCCAATGAAATATTAATAAAATTTTGTCTCTTCCTTTTCGAATATGACCCACAAATGACAAGTACATCTATAGATTAATGTTAAGAACAAGAATGATTTAAAAAAATAAATAAATAATAAAACAAAGAAAAAGTAAGCCGTGTCTTTCCCCCACCCACTGCAACTCATTTCAAGCAAAACCTGTAGTAGGTAGTAAATTGTCACAAGCAGATTTTTTTCATCAGTAAGAACTGATTTGTTCTGATTAACATGGTATAGGTGATAAAAAAAAAGGCAGTGACACAAAAAATGTGCGTTGTAAAATCTACTGTTCTAGTACCATTTTAACAAGTAACAATACTTGAGTATTTCCACCACTAGTTGGTGCAACTTACCTTGTCGTGGTGTGGTGGCTTGCGCGCCTTGTCGATCCACAGACCTATGTCGGCGGGAGCCTTGCGCTCCTGGCAGGTCTAACCAAGCCGAACAAGCCTTCTGTCTGGGGAAGAGGCCAGACTAAAATGTTGCACCCTGGCCCTCCAGGTTGGGGGTTTGTTTTGGGCTAACAACCCAATCATGTAAAAAACAAAACCTGTTACAGAAACTGCAACAACACTACGCCTCCGGTGGTGTAGTGTTGTTGCAGCCCTATGCTCCTCGAGGAGTAACAAGGACTAAGCTAACTAACTAATTTGAGTATTCATTTTCCTTTTTACATGCTTTGTGCTGCAACCAGAGTCTTTTATACCTCCAGTAAAAAAACAAACCAAACCAAAACCAGAAACAAAACCCCCAAACCCCCAAACCAACACATTTTTTACTTTATGTGCATACTCTGTGGAGAACAGACTGCAATCGGGTTGTAAAAGATGCAGCAGAACAGAGTAACTTCAGTGGTTAAAAAGAATTCCTTTAAACAAGATAAATTATTTTGATTTTAAGAACTCTGTTGGAAGCTAAAACAATAGACTCAGTAACTCAGTGGAAAAATAATTACTATGACTGTCATTTACACAGACCTTTTTATTCAAAGATGAAGGTTATTTTCCTCTGTGTCAGTTCCACTGCGCCAGTGGAGGGGAGCAGCTGACCCTGGTGCCCATGGTGGTTGCCAAAATGCGATGACGTCTTTAGGAAATCTATGTTCTAAAATCAGTCTCGTTTCCAAGAAGAACTGTCTTTTCAGCTCAGATGTTTGTCCCGTCTACTCATGTTCAATAAGCAACTTAGCTTTAAATTGGCTGTCATTCTGGAGTTTTTATTCTTTACATAAATTGATTCTCTTGGTGGTTTCCATGTCTGGACTGCAAGACTTGGTTGATATCGGCATATTTTTTCCACACTTTGATTTTTCAGTGAAAAAAAAAGGGACTTATTTCACTGTTAAATGATTATGAATTTTTCCAGTCTCTCATTATGGACTGAAGTGAATAGTAGTAAATATTATCAATGTGCCTGCATGTGAGGAAGCCTCCTTTGTTTCAGGAAAAAAAGAAAAATTAAGGGTAAGAAAGAAAGCATGTATATTTTAAAGACCATGGTTAATAGCAGCTAACTTCAGCTGTCTAAAAATCAGGCAAAGAGTCTAAATTGGTTTATTTTCCATGTCAAGTTAACCTCTAGGCACTTCCAAAGGATATATATATTTGCTGTCCTGGGATTGAATGACTCATCCTCTGGAATTGCCTGTTTTCTCTCCTGTCTATAAAGAGAGACTCAACTACTAACTTAAATTAAAATAAATTTTGGATAGCCAGATGGTGAGATCTATCCCATCCTCTGAGTGAGAATGTTAGCAGATATGCATTGATATGTGACTACCCACTCTAGATTTAAATTGTTTGCTATAGGGACTATTTTATACTTCCTTTGTGTTAGTTTAAACACTTCTTTTCCAATAAAATGGACAATGAACGTAAATAAACTGCTGCTAAAGTTTATTTTCATTTTAAAGCACATATAACACCTGCAGTTTTGAGTAACGGTTGCCACATATTGTTCCTCCCACATGTAAGTTATTTAACAATCCCTTGACTTTCCAACATGGAAGTTTGACTCCAGCATGTGGGATGATAGTAAATATCATATCAACATTGAAAATGGTATCAGGGTAAGAAAAAGTTCTCAAGCAAATACAGTGACTCCAAACTGTTTAGTGCAGTAATGACATCCCGCTCTGTATGATAAACCTCAAGAAGACAGTTGTCTTCTTTATGTAATTGGAAATACAATTTTTCCCATATGCACAAAAAATAACTCAGTGACAGGGGATTCCCTTTTGCTAAGTTCTTTGAACATTTCTTTTAATTAGATTGGATACTGAAAAAAGGTTATTGTGACTAAAAGCCTGATTAAAAATTATATAGGCAAGCACATAAAACATAAGCATAAATTTACTACTAGAACCTGTGTGCTAAGCATGACAGGGGTATGGGGTTACCTTGGCCCTAGACCAAATGGTGTGTACTGGCTTACAGACCCTCTGATGAGGTCTGGTTACCTTTTTAGCAGACTGGTTGTTCTGGGGTCTTCTCTGTGACCTCCACATATAATTTAAATAGTTCAGACATGTTTTCCTCTGCTCTAATTATTTGAAGCAATGCAAACTCTATATTGCAGTTTTTATAGCATGAAATGATAGTGCCTGTTGTGTGCTCTGTGGAATGACAGGAAAACAGGTGGAGCATTTGGATGTGTAAACTCTGCTGTGTGAGCTGGAGGGAGCCAAACCTGGCTCAGCCTTGTGCTATCTGCTCTTTGGGAGTGATTCATGCTGCAAATCTCCCAAGCAATGTTCAAGTTTCATCACTGGGAGTGCAAGCTGAAGTGGTCTAAAACACAGCAGTTCAGCAGCATGAATAGTCAAAAGCTCAAGTTATTCATTGCCTTTTGATCTTTAGCACTGTAAACATACTTAGTTCGATTGTCCTAGAGCTTAGAGAAACAAATATTCATTGATACACAAAATTTCAGGTTGTTTCCATTTGGTGCTTGGGGCTTCACCACCACAAGGAGAAAACAAGACAGGTCTGAGCAGGTTCTTGGTCTTTGCTCAGCATCCCACTTGTCTCTGAGAGTTCCCAGACAATGACTATATGTATTAAAAAACAAAACACAGCAAAACAAAAAAAGACCCAACAACACTTTCCCTGCATGTTACACAACATCCTCAGTAAAAGCAGATTTTAAGCTCTCGTGTTTACACAGCATTTCTACCAAGATTTGGTTGTAAGTTAGGTAAATCCACCATTCAAAGATAGAAACATTACATGCAATTTTTAACCAGAATGTGATAATTAAATTACCTACAATGAAGTTGAAAAGAGTGTCTTTTACCTAGCATTGGGTAACCTGTTGACACAAAATGCTAAACTGTTATTATTTGACATTTATTATATGATTATGTCCAAAACTAAGTTTGCTTTTAGTTTATATGTCAAAATGACAGCTACTGTTCAATTTTAAAACAAACTTTGTCATTGAAAGTGAATTGGCTTTGCTTAACACAAGCAAATTCCAAAAGACAACAGAAATAAGTGGAAAAATATTCAATTATATGTGCCTACATTTAAAAGTTCTTAGATAAAATATTTTCTAGTTCTGCCTTCAAAATGATAGCTTCTTTTCCAGGTCTGAGTCATACCTGCAGGTACGCTACTCCTGCTGAAATGAATGTGGAAGGACTTGTTTTAAAATACAGACACATAAATTAAAACCATACATGTAGACGTATATATGCATACCCATGTCTGCTTGATATTTAATTACTTACAATCAGTTTAGGCAACTGAATTGAGATCCTGTTAATGGATCCAGTTAATGGAGCCTATGGACTGCTTTGGCTGTACAGCCAAGTGAAGCACCATGTACTTGTCTCAATATGTGTACAGTACCAATGAATACCAATCGATATCCCAGACATTTCCATAGAGCTGGCAGGTATGCCACAGATCTATGTAGGAACACAAGCCTCAGACTGTAGATGAACCCAGGATCTCTCATATGGCACAAGTCTTATTTCAGAGTGGGCTTTAGGTTCTGCTTTTGATTGAGCTAAGTCATCCTCCAGCTTCCACCTCCTGTAGACGATTTAGTAACGACACTTCAGTACTGATCTCTATGGACCACAGTGGGAGTTCAGATATCTAGCATATAGGTTGACCTGTTATCCAGACATCAAAATTTAGGTGTCTAAACAAATAAATGAAAAGCCTCACGGAATATTTGATGCTTTAGAATCACTGAGAAATATATTAGCAGGATAGAAGATGCAGATCTTTCCTGATATGTTACCAGGCCTAATAAAAAATAATTACTAACACCATTAAATGCAATACTGCTCTGCCAGACAGGTAAGACTCATAGCACAGTTAAGACTGCTGAGGTAATACCATTCCAAAACAAAGAAGAGGCTATTTTGATTTTTTTATCTATTTATGTATTTATATTTGATTCAAATGTGTCAGAGTTTCCACCAGGTGACTAAGTTGTAATAGATGATTCTAAGAAAAGTACCTCCATGAAATTTCAAACACTGAATTCCAAAACATAATCACAAATACATAAAGCTTTTTATTCCTGAATTAGGCAACTGGATTTATCTCTCCGTAAAAAGAGAATCCCACACCAGTTTGCATTCACATTAATAAACACTTGGAACCAGGAAAGAGCAGTGGAAGAGCAAGATTGCTGTTCTGTAGGTGACGAGTACAGTCAGACTAACACAGTTCTGTATTTCTAGTCAGAACAAACTGCTGCAAAGAATAAAATTTTCTTCAGTACAGAAGGCAAGTTGAGAACATGTAAGTGGCACATTTGTCGAAGGTAAATCATTCGAACTGTCCGTGACAGGATTTATTTGATACAAATATCAATTATATGAATTGCATGTCGCACCCACTAAAACATTAAAATAATATGTAGCTATCAGATTTCATTAACTCCTACAAGATTTTGGATTAGTGTACAGAGATCAAACTCCTAGCCATATGCTCTGGGTATAAGCTAGAGCATATAGGCATGAGCATGAGGACAGGTTGACCTTAAATTATTTTTCTGCTCTTCTACATTCTTGAGTTGTTTGAAAGCAGCAAATCAGGCAGCCTAAAAATCAAATTATAATTTGAATAAGAATATAGCAGGAATTAAACTAAATGGGAGAAAATGTTTTTTCTAAGCCATTCATCAGAGAGTTGTTAGTGTTCGTTCAGGAGCAAGCTTTAGCAAAACACTTTTAACTTTATTTCTATTTAAACTGAAATTTCCATAGAAATATTATTTTTCATGACATGCTGCTTGAGAAATTCCAGAGTGAAATTTTGTTAAAAATTGTTATAAAGCTTCTTTAAACACAGAAATAATCCAGCAATTATGACACAAGGCAGAAATGTGGCATAGGCTATTTCATATCCTGTTGTTCAAACATTCTGAGTAAGAAGCATGGGCTGATCAACTCTTGTCTTTCCTGGCTTAATTTACCAAATTATGCAAACAATTAAATATTATAAAAGGGATAGAAAACTGACCGCTGAATTCTCTAACCATCAAGCTGAATAATCACATGCATGCAAGGCTAAATAAGATTTTTTTTTAGCTTGGAAAGTACAACAGAGATCTATGAAATAACTTGTGATATAGATAAGGTATAGGGAATGATTTTATATTTTTTTTCAGAATGCAAGAATTAAGGCACACTCAAAGAAATACTTAAGTAGGAGATTTAAAACAAGGGAAAATTGAACCCATTTTGATACAATTCTTAATGAAACTGTGAAGCTCTTTGCCAATAGATCTGTTTGATACCAGCAGTATAAATTGATTCAAAATGTTTTAGACATATTCAATGAAGACTATGTATTGATCACTACAAAGCTTGGTTGCCTGAGTGCAACTTTCAGGTCACGAAACTTGATTAGTGAGCAGAGGGTATTCCAAGGGAAGTCTTAAGCTACACCTGGCCTTGCTTTTATGCTCGTCTTAAACATAAGATACAACGTTAAATCAGGCACAGAACCTTGCGCTAGACGGACCTTTGGTTTGATTTGTTGTGGAACTTCTGTAACACAATCCATTGAATAATTTACACTAAAATATAGGATTTTATGTTCCCAGTCTATTGTCTGCATTTGAGTCTGTAACATAGATTACTGAAATTATTAAGAATAAGAATAACTGATATGGAGTTATGCTATCAATGGCCTTAATATATGGGACTATATAAAAGATAGTCCCTGTCTGCCTTTTTTCTTTTCCTCTTCCCTCTCCCAGTCACCCTTCCCCTTCCCTTTCTTGAATACCTTTAATATTAGTTGAAGAGAAAGGAAGATTATTTCAAGTTTCTGCCTCAGTGTAACACAAGATTTTCACAAAAATGCTGCTGACCAAGTGCTGCAGGAAGACATGGATTTTAATGAGCCATTAGAGCAGACAGGATTCATAAGATATTTCTCAAAAGTGGATCATCTGCAGACAATATATAATATCTTGGGAAAGACTGCCAAAAGTAATAAAAACCAGATGACCAAAATGGAGAAGAGAGAAAATCATGGCGAATTATCTTGAAAACTGTGAAGTTTTCAAGTGCCCGGTGCCTGGCTGTGTCCTAAAATAGGACATGGTATACATAGATACAGGTATATTACAGTAACAGGTCAAAGGAATATGCACTTGTTCATCTCATACAATAAGGACTTGTTTCATGGGGCAACTTCAACACTGAAGTTACTTTGCTCCATTAAAAAAAAAAAAAAAAAAGTGAGGGCAAGGCCATCACCAGCCCTGGAATTTGATGCCTTAATTTGATTCTGTTACATGACCATATTAATAACTCAGCTGGTGGATCTAATGTTTTTAATAGCCCTGATTCTGAAGTGGGTTGAGAAATAAGATCTTCCACTGACACTGGCATTTGTCGTAATACTGGAACATCAGTCAGAACTGGGACATCCACTAGTAATGAAAAGAAAATTACATTTTTAGACATAAGTAACACTTTATGGCAGATTACCAGACCTTGAAAGTTTTTACTATCATTGCATCAACATTATAAATAATAATTATACTACTCAGTCCTTGATGTGTTAAAAATCTGGAGACAAATATATTGGTCTTGATTTTTCAAGCAAAGGTCAATTCTCTTGTAGTAAAATATTCCCTGCTACTGGAAAGCTTGTAGTAGTTGACATCAGTAACACTGACATCAGTAGGGAATTTACCCAAGGATCCCAGGGTTTATCTCCTAGACAGAGTTCAGTGACTTGAATTGACAAACACAGATTAAGGACCTTTCACTTTAGATTTTTTTACATTTCAGAAAAGACGGCCTCTATTTATTTTTCAAGTGATGGCTTCATTGTTATTAATAAAATGCTTTTATATAGACTTCAGTGGAATAGACTTCACACAAAGAAGATCTTAAAAGTGATGGTAATTTAATTGGAAGTGACTTATCCCTCAATAGAAAAATAAGAGCTACTTCCCTACCCCTTGCTATCTTTGTTGAATACAAAGAAATAACTGGCACATTAAGCATTTCTGCACATCCTGTGACATAGCTTGGTCCTCACTCAGCTTTCCTTGTGTCCGTGTATTTAAAATTTTCCATCATGTAAGGATATACCTGTGTGGTACAATACAGTGTGGAGAGATGAGGTATTTCTAAATCATTCACCTTGAGAACCAGCAACTGTCTAAACATATTAGCTAGTAAATGTTTTAATAAGAAATTTTTTCAAGAATTCAGAATAAGTGAATAAATACACTCTGGTATATTAATTTTTGTATTATGTGATCAATTAGGTTTTATGAAGTCAAGATTAGCTACTATATATCAATGATTGAAGTACTGCTAGAGAAATGAGACGAGGTTTGAATATCTAGGCCTAAAACGTAAAAAGCACTAGATATCAAACTTTAATATTTTATTTTTGTTGACCAAGAGACTTGGGAAAAAAAATAAATAATCTGCCTTTCTTTCCTGGATTTTGAATGCAGATGAAAGAGTTGAAAAAAAAAATCATATAAAACAGGCTATTTCTTTAAGATTTGCAAATCCAGCTCTTCATAGCCAACAGATTTAGATATGTAAGATCAAATTTCAATAGGTCTTATATTTTGGGGGTGTTACCCATCCCAAATCAGTCATGCAAGCTTTTCTGATGACAAAGTATTAAACACTTGGTTTAAAATTCACGTCATTAGAATCATATGCTGCAATCAGACATTTCCTGTTCATGAAAATACATATAATTAAAGAGGGAAAAAAATATATTTGTCAGCTGCCAGATGTGCTATTTGCTTATACAGTACATACTGTAGACAGAGTGAGAAGGATAAGATATGTCATTTTGTTTTTTACAAACTTTCATTTTTAAGTTTTGAAAGCAGTTGTCTTCATAACAATAATCATGTCTTAGCTGCAGGAGTATACAATTCTCTATCCTCTAGTGGCTTACCCCATTGTACTTTAAGTGCTATGAAAAATCATGTTTGGCTTTATTTTGCAAAGCAGTTGCATAAGAGATTGTGCCCATGAAGGACCACAGATGACGTAGTCCCTTCACCAAGGAGAAATGCTTTTTCCTGCAGACTAGATAGGCACAAAGGAAGCAGCAACATCAGCCACACAGTACTTGTCCATATTGTTAGAAGCAAAGTGAACTCTTTTTACTACAAAGGAGGTCAGATTTTGAGATATAACTGGGACCTTTTAAAATGCGATCTCTCACTCATCTGAAATGCAGAGTCATTATGCCCTCCTGATTTTATTTTGACAGTGCATGTATCTCATAAGCTTTCAGTTTGGAAAACCAAGCTGCTTCATCCTCTTCATTTTCAACCCATTTCCAAGTTCAGCAGTGTTTTCACAGCACCTCGCTTACCTTCCCATCTCTGTGTTCATAGATTTTCTATTAATTTTAGGCTTTAAATTAATAATTTCTTGAAGGATGCAGCTGCTGCCTCTATGTGTTTTCTTTGAAACCTTAGTAAAGACTTTAATGAGATAACTTGAGAGACTAACCTCAGTTATTAATTTGCATCCTGAAAGAACTTCATATTGGCTTCCATCTCCTTGTAGTCTTCTTTGATCATCAGACTGAATGTGGAAATATCACTATCAGCAGTTAGCACAGATGTCCTATTAGACCCACATTTGGTCACACACTGCCATCTCCTCCCTACCTGGCAGCCCCAAAATGAAATTCACAGCTAAAACCGAAACACTTTACAATGTCTGGAGACATTCAAACCTCCTCAGAACTTGAAACAATTCCCATGAAAGTACCTTTTAAGTTTAAATACCCACCTAGATAGTTATATGTGCACATCAATGCTTCGACTAAGCAGAAACAGGGTTAAGCTTTGCTTCATAAAAGAAGCAGTGCTTTACGCTAGGAATCCAAAAGCTGTGGGGAACATGATGCATTTCATGCTGATGCAGATCAAATATGACAAAACAGAATTTTGTCATATTCTAGACACATACACACACACACACACAAATACAGAAAAAGCCTTTGCCTTTCTTTTTTGAAAAACAAATTTTCTCTGTTAAAATTTTTCTGTGTAAGTAATTTCTCTGTGAAATTATTTATGCTTCAAAATACGGGAAAGCACATCCAGCTGTACTTTCAGTGCTGGGGTCCTAAATAAGAATTCATAGGAGAAGATCATGGGATTTAGTAGATAAACTAAGTCCAAAATTTTGGGATGATATTACCTACAAAAAACCCAACCAGCTAAACAGAAAAAAATTCCAACAAAATGCAATTTCTTTATGACAAGAATCAATTGAAGACATTTAGACATTTAAATTTGGTGATGGAGAAATAACCTCATGATAGTCTATGTTAATTTGGGAAAAACATCTGAAAGACATTGGAAGCCACTTGAACTGCCAAAGAAATGTCCTTTCTCTCATTTATCCTAACATTATTTTGACAGAGTAGACTGCAGACTTGAAGCTGTCTGGAGGTAAAGCCATTGCAATAAGCGACTACGTAGTGACTAGATAGGTTTACCTGTAGTTCTTACCTCTAATGTTTGTCTTCAGTGCTCCAGTGAGCTAATTTCCTCATTTGCTAAACTAAGATGATTTTGCACACAATTGATAAATGATATTCTATAAATTGATTTGTCTCTCAATGAAAGAAAAAATTTGAAACACTACAAACAGCAGGTGGGATTTCCAGAACTTGCCTTAGAGCACAGAACTATGGTTTTAAGAGAGTCCTAGAAATGAGGAGTGGGATAACAACACTCATTGATTTTCTTAGGCAGAAGAGCAAAAAATGTCTTGATTGTCCTTTTTTCTTTCCCCAAAATAAAACCTCTTCCCCCCACTCCTTACCCAAATATCACGTTGAACCAAATTTGTTTTTGTTTTTGTTTTTGTTTTTGGTTTTTTTTTTTTTT
>VXBL01001165.1:206582-232431 GCA_013400195.1 Aramus guarauna | reverse complement strand
TTTTTTTTTTTTTTTTTTTTAATCCATGTATATATAAACAATGAGGATAACTCTTGGGGAAAATATATCATGTGGGATCTGTCACCTGACAGAGGTGAGGCTGCTGCAGCTACATGGCCCAGATACAAGCAGTAGCAAGGCTGAAGATGTATTCCAGTAGACGCATGCACACAAGCATACATATGTGCCACATATACACATATATACATGGTTGGCCACACAGATCAGAGACAGACACTCAGATTTGCTGAACATGAGCTGGACAGATCTGCTGGACCTTAAGCTGGACATGACCCATCAATGTGTGCTTGCAGCCCAGAAAGCCAACTGTATCCTGGGCTGCGTCAAAAGCAGCATGACCAGCAGGTTGAGGGAGGTGATTCTGCCCCTCTACTCTGCTCTTGTGAGACCCCATCTGGAGTACTGCATCCAGCTCTGGGGCCTCCAACATAAGAAGGACATGGAGCTGTTCGACTGAGTCCAGAGGAGGGCCACAAAGCTGATCAGAGGGCTGGAGCACCTCTCCTATGAAGACAGGCTGAGAGAGTTGGAGTTGTTCAGCCTAGAGAAGAGAAGGCTCTGGGAAGACCTTATTGCAGCCTTTTAGTACCTGAAGGGGGCTTATAAGAAAAATGGGAACAGACTTTTTGGTAGGGCCTGCTGCAATAGGACAAGGGGTAATGGTTTTAAACTAAAATGAGGTAGATTCAGACTAGATATAAGGAAGACATTTTTTACAATGAGAGTGGTAAGACACTGGAACCAGTTGCCCAGAATGGTGGTAGGTGCCCCATCCCTGGAAACATTCAAGGTCAGGTTGGACAGGACTCTGAGCAACCTGATCTAGTTGAAGACGTCCCAGCTCATTTCAGGTAAGTTGGACTAGATAATCTTTGGGGGTCCCTTCCAAGCCAAACTATTCTATGATTCTATGATTGTGTGATTCTGTGATCACTCCCACAAACACAGACAGCACCTTGTCCTGCTCTCCCTCTAGCTGATCAGGATAGAGATCACTTAGTGGGAATATATATACCTATGTACAAGGCAGATCAGCAGCTGGGCTCAGACACTCTGTCATGTGAACGTCCCAGACTTGTTGCTGGCACCTCACACGTACAAGCACGCACACACACACAGAGCTGCTCCAGATACCCCTGTCCCCATAGCCAGTGCCCCTGTGCTCTCATCCTTAGCAATATACAGGCACTCATACACCCTTAGGGACCCACTCATCCCCCTGGCTCCAAGGCCACTTGATGTACTCACTGGCTCCTTCTTTGCTGGTGATCACACCTACATCTGCACACTCACATTCGCTCCAGTCGCTGCACAGACACACAGGCCCTCTGACCATGGTCTGGCTCCAGTTGCTGCACTCAGACCCCCATGTACACATTGACCTTCACCCAGGAAAGGGTTAGAGAGGAATTTAATAAGTGGATAGGCACAGGACATAGCCAGAGAAGCATACTGACAAGCCAACTATTTACATGTGGCTGGCCTTTTTTATGCCTTTACTCTTCTACTTCCCATGTTTGCTTCTCTCCAAATCACCTAAATCTCTCCCTTTTCTCACCTTTGGTTCCTCCTCTAAATGTCCCATAATGACTCCTATGCAATCCCAACACCCTCCTCCCCTGCATCCCATCATGCATCCCACTACCTGGCAGCAAATCCCACTTAGTGCCAAAGGGGATCTGGAGAGCTGCTCTAGGTGACTCATGGTGATGGTTTGACCACTGGACACAGGGGCTTGAGGCTCCCCTGGGGCAGCCCAGACATGATGTTTGCTTCTCAGGAGTCCTTAATTCAGCTTCCACCTTCCATTGTACCCTGTGATGGGCCTGGGAGTATCTCAGTAGGTTATTATTTGGGCTCCCCTCACTATCACTGTCTCGGGGCTCCTTTGTGTGTGTGCAATGATCTTTTATCATAGCTAAACTATCAATATCTTCCTTTGACTCAGGTGACCCTGCTCTTTTCCAGGATGTGAGGCAATTGGCTTTTCTTCCTGTCTTTGGGAATTTGAACCTAATTTCTGAAATTTCCAAACTTCCTTTCCAAGTACTAGTCTTTTGTTTTGTTTTGCTTTGCTTTGTGAGGTTTTGTTTGTTTGTTTGTTAGGTTGATTGGTGGCTTTCGCCCCCCGCCCCCCTTCATATATTTTGGTGCTAGCAAAGTCTGGAACAGTCAGCAATTGTGTTTATTCATTTCCATTACTTTTTTATCTCTCATTTATTTTTCAGCCAAACTAATTTAATTAATTTAACATAACATCATGAGGATCTTGGGCTGACCCATAACTCCCTCCTTCATGAAATCATTTATTCATTGAGAAAACAAACAAATAAATCCTGCCAAGTTTTATTTAGCAGTCTAAACCTGTCTAGCTTTTTTTTGGCAAACTTATGACAGGATTTTAAAAAATGCTCTGCACTCTTAAGTTCATTGTATATACAGTTAACTTTAACAGAATTTAGACTTTGGGATTTTACTGAAGGTAAAATTATTTTTTTCTTGTTCATTGATGTTATGGAGTGAAAACATAACTAGCCAATATATTATCATACCATAGTACAAGGTCTGCCAGCCCTATTCCTTCGCTTATTAGTTAGCAAAAAAGTCCTTTCACATTATGAAAAAATTTTGAATGACTCTGAAGTGGAAGATTATGCCCATAATCCCTCCAAATTAAAAAAAAACAAAACAAAACAAAACAAAACAAACAAAAAAAAAACCCCACAAACATTTAATCATATGCAGGACTCCATTTGTTTTCAGAAAGGTTAACATTAACCTAACTTCATCATAACATTAAGTGCACCACTAAATCATGCACATATTTTACATTAGACATGCTTAAATGTTAAGCTGTATAGAAATTACCTGCTGGTACAAAATCTTAACTTTGTAGTTTAAATTATCTTATGCAGTAAATGCAGATTTGGGAAGTGGGGTATATAACTTTAAATAGTTGTGATTTAATTAACTTTTCACATACAGTTTATTTTAATGTGAACAATTCTGTTTAATGAAGATACTGCTTGATAAATTTCTGCAGGAAGATTTTCGCTACCAGTAAGCTAGCAATTGCATGCAAATATTTTTAAGTAAAGAAAACATCAAGATAGTATTTAGTCACAAGAAAAAAGTGTTAAAATGTAAATATTTTCATTTCTTACTTGCAGGGCTTCAGTATGCTAGTACAAAGGATTACTCTATGGAAGCATTTACAGCTAGTACTGTAAGATAAACCTAATCAATCTTCACAGAATACGGTAAAATAATAAAAAAGAAATATTTGTATTTAAATTACACATGAAAATATTTTGATATATCTATTTTTTCTGGTGTCTCCTTGTGCATAAGTACGGAAATGAGAGTATGCAATAAAATCAGCCTATAATTACTTTTAGCTGTTCCATTTTGGTGGTTACTTATCATTATTTCAGTGTAAAATATAAGTTTAAAATAAGTTCAAGCCAAATCGATATTTGATTTCCTTTCAAATCAGAAATTCATAACTGAATTCAAGAACCAATAGAAAGAAAGATAAAAGTTGAAAATCTTCTGATATTCATGATTTTGCTGGATTATCTTCTGTTTTTATCCATGGGTACTGACCTGCATTTATTCCCAGGTACTGCTGTGTGTACTTGGAAACTGTGGTTATGGAAAAAAATCAGGAAGAGCTATGCAAGAGCACAAGAGGCTGTGATAGTCATGAATCTTGGGATCTACCAGAACGGACTGAATTACACCTGCAAAATAATTTCTGAGGTCAGCTATGGACCAGGGGTGAAATAAGTATATGGGGGTTTTTATTATGATTATTGTGTCTGATCCCACTCTGTTTTACCTGCCTTATTCTGTAAAAATATTTGGTTGCTATATACAAAAGGATTGGGATAGAGCTGCTTGGATAAATCCTGCATTAGGCATTTAGTTCGATGCACTGTCTGTTCTATTCCATTGAAGAAAAAGACACTGAGTAATCTTGATGTCTCTGCTTAAATGCAAGAAAGATCTGTTCTACATTACTGTTATTTCACTAGAACATGTTTCTTTTCTTGTGGGTTGGCTGTTTGGTTGATTTTTTCAATAGTCACTTCGGGGTACTTTTTGGCAAATCAAACAAATGTAAATAAACACAGGTTTGCATGCCTATTTTAATTTTGATTGTAGTTCTCTTACTATAAAGCTATGCATTACCTGGAGAACTCGTGTACTCTTCAGTCTTTCACACACAAGCTGACATTTTTTTCCACGGCACCATCACGTATACCCTTCTCTTGCTCTTACGAAAGCCTACTGAACACCCTTCCACGCTACGGTGGACACGCTGTGTTCTCTCCTGCAGGGTTAAATGCTGCAGGATGGCTGGCTTTGACATTCCTCTGTCATTCAGTTCAGGGAAACAGCTTTAAATATGTCAACAGAGGTTCATAGATTACATGACTGAAAAGGAATTGAATTGATCTAGTAGTGCTGGTAGTTTAAAAATATATAAAGTACACTTCTGCTATAACTAGTTACTCCAAAATGTTGTGGCATAGTCAAGGAATTCTGTGTTTTTAAATTGACTTGCTCGTCCGTATTGAGAATATTGAATATAAACTCCTGTGATATTATCGAATTAACTTTTACTAATCCTACTTATAAAGAGATTTACTGCAGAGAGGAGAGATCAAAAGGTTAATTTATTGGAGGAACTCTCACTATCCGTTAGTAAAATGCATAGGTTAGTACAATTCCAGACATAAATCAGATATCTATACGGAACACCACATTAAAGTATGCCAGTCCAACCTTTGCTTCCAGGGAAGACCTTTTGAGGTTGGATTATTATGCTGTAGCAAAATATGCTTGACTAGTCTCAATGGACTCAACGCATAGTACTATTTTGAGACTGCTAAGAAATCCCTGAACTAATTTTTCTAGGATTTAAGCTTTACCTCCCCACCTCATGGGTTGTTTATTTAAATAAATTTAAGCAAAACGTAAAAATAAATAAACCAAAAGTATATGCCAGGATGTTTGTATCAAATGTTGAAGCTGCTTTACATAAACACATCTATATGATTTAGGAATCTAATCCTTCTCATGATTTAGCCCCGGACAGCAACTAAGCACCACACAGCCACTTGCTCACTTCCCCCACAGTGGGACGGGGGGGAAAATTGAAAGATTGAAAGTGAGGAAACTCATGGTTTGAGATAAAGACAGTTTAATAGGTAAAGCAAAAGCCACATGCACAAGCAAAACAAGACAAGGAATTCATTCAGCACTTCCCATGGGCAGGCAGGTGTTCAGCCATCTCCAGGAAAGCAGGGCTCCATCACACATAACGGTGACTTGGGAGGACAAACGCCATCACTCCCAACACTGCCACCCTCCTGTCCTTCTTCTTCCCCTCTAGCTCTTTATATGCTGAGCATGACGTCATATGGTATGGAATATCCCTTTGGTCAGTTGGGGTCAGCTGTCCCAGCTGTGTCCCATCCCAACTCCTTGTGCACCCCCAGCCTACTCGCTGGTGGGGTGGTGTGAGAAGCAGAAAAGGCCTTGGCTCTGTGTAAGCACTGCTCGGCAGTAACGAAAACATCCCTGTGTTATCAACACTGTTTCCAGCACAAATCCAACACACAGCCCCATACTGGCTACTATGAAGAAAATTGACACTATCTCAGCTGAAACTAGGATAATTCTGATGAAAATTAACAGCCTAGAGCTCCTAAAGCACTAGTATGCTTTTGAAAATGTTGCCTATGACCACTCAGATGTGAATCCTCTGAAATGATCTGCTTGTCTAGGTTACAATTCTCTGCATCGAAAAGCAATTGTGTTCAGACTGGCTTTTGTAGGTAAGGACTGTAATTTAGAAATGCACAAAAGTGATTATAAATTGTAACTGACTTCAGGATGTTAACAATGTGCAGTGTTCATCCGTGTCATGCTAGAATATAATTTCTCTTATGTACAAATCTTGATGCTTTGTCCTTCAAGCATTTCATTCTAAAATGAATAAATAAGATATTTTTATAAGCCAGATTCGATCTTATATCTGTATTACTGTAACTTAATTCTACTAACAGATCATTCCAGGAATTACCTAACTTAAAAGTCTGTTTCTGCAGTATTGAAATACTCAATTAAAGTAGAGCATGGCAATAATGAGTATATGTTTTTAATATGAAAAATCCAGCAATTGTTTCAAATTCCCTAGAACAGCATGAAAATACTTCACCTTAACACACCAAAATGTTTTTGTGTGGGCTGACTTCTGTTGCATTGTGGACCTCCTACACAGTCCAGGACAGAAATCACGGTGATGCCATAAAGATTTTGGCAACCAACATCACTGTTCCCCTGGAACGCTGAACCGCAATGGAAATATGCATCAAAAAGGTGAACTCACTCAAGCAAACACTTCAGATCATATCAATAATTCAGAAACTGCTGGCTTTATTTTGGAATGTTTTTTGGGATGAATTTGGGAAATTTACTAAGTTTTGAAACTATATAAAGAAATTTTTTTTTCTTCTCTTCTGAGCAGTTGCAGGATGTCCATAGTTTGCTCCATTGCTAGAAAAAAGCAAGAACTGAAATATCCAAACGTTCTGCAGTGGATATTTTGAATGCTGTTTGGCTTTACTAATTTTTAAGCATTCATTAAGTTAAGAATTGGTATTCATGGCGCTACCCTACCTGGTTCAATTAAAACAGGAAAATCAACTCTCAGAACAATCAATTTGCTCGTACTTCAGCAGTTCCTGGAGGTTTCCTATGAAACTGGACTTCCTTGGGCTTCATACTCCTTGTTCACAAAGAAATAGCCTGTAACGCTAGAAAAGGCAAAGAGAAAAAGGCTAAAGGACAAACAAATAAAAGATACAATGTATATCTTTTTTATAGAGAAGCACCTGACACTTAAGTGATGGTATTCTCAAACACTTTAAATGACATATTGCCAAAGGATGCACCTACCTGTGTCCCTGCAGTTAGATCTGGACCCCTGTGCCTTTACCCAGAGCTGGATAACTGTTACGGCCACGCCAATGTGCAATACAATGTGCAGCATATGTCCTTTAGCAGAATATATTTGCGTGGACACACAAGCATACTTTGAAGCTGTCTCAGTTTCGTAAGCTCAGAATGTGGGTAGAGGAAGCTGGGTCAATTTGTATCCATCTCTGTAGACACACGCGTCCAGGTTCTGGGGAACTAAATACTGATGCTCTATGTCATCGCGAATTGTAAGCTATCTCTGAATATCCATACATAAAGTCAAACTAGCTCCTGGTTCAAATAGCCTACATTCAGTCAAAAACACTTAAAAAAGAAATATTCTAGCCAAGTTGTTTAATGTTTCTGAATTCCAACAATTTTTTGCCTTGAGTCTCTTTCTCTGCAAGGCCAGAGTTAAATGGAAACAAAGTAGAGTTGCATACATAGATAAACTCTCACAGATTTCTGGCTTGAAGTCATTTGAATAGCTCACCCAACAATACAACCTTCAGAGATGATATTTTCATAAATATCATCAATTTTGACAGACATACAGCAATCCATGTCCAAGTGTGAAAAAAAATTGCAAAGCCTCCGAAAACACATGCAGAGTTAAAGGGCAAATTACTAGTCTCTATGCAGCGCTAAGTAGTACGAAAATAGGTAAGTCACAGAACATAAAAGAAAAATAAGAAACACAATTTCTGATGAGATGACTCCTGGGCAGATATCTCCTACACTGCACACACCATCACCTCCTTTCCATCAGTGATTGCCAGAGGAAAATAATCCCTCTGTACTCCAGTAATCAGTAGTAAAATGAGAAGAATGGGGCCAACATCCTGTGGAAAATGGGAACAGGAAAATAGGTCACCACAAACATAATTTTCTGGTGTTATTCACATGTGCAAAATATCAAACATATAGATGTATAAGCTTATATGAAACTTTTGAGATGAAATGCATTTTGAAAAACATCCAATCCATTATGTTCTGAAAAGGAATTCTGCTATTGCATTTGTACAAAAACACATTTATGCAGGAAAAATTAAAGCAGTTCTCCCAACACCTACACTTAAGAAGGCTCTATTTAGTTATTAGATTAGTAATAGCGTAATGGGAAAGGGAAAGAACTAGATTATACTTAAAAGAAACATCACAGTCCCAAAATAACAAGAAAATGACAACTAGTTGCAATGAGGGAAACATAGACAGTATTTACAAATCTGTAAAAAAAAACAACATAGAAAAAAGACAAAGAACAAGCCAAAAAAAATCTTTTGCATCATAATGTGTATAACATTGCAGTGTTTGTAACAATGCATTTCTCTGGTGAAAACAAAAAAAAAAATCCTCAGTGTAAACATATAGAAGTTTAATACCTAAAAAAAAAAAAAAAAGCAAACTCAAGATAAGCAAAATTTGAACCATTTCAAGGACAACATGAATGATGCCTGTTCAAAGAAACTGAACCTGGTGAACCTCAGGACCCCAGGGAGCTCTGAGGCTGCTGTGGTTCCCTGCTTAAGATCCAGTAATAACGCTGACCATATTTCCCTAACACACACGTGCGAGTAGACATGATTGACCACGAGCAGATAAACAAAGGCAGAAGAGCAGTGCCTTTCGATGCGCCAGATACACACAAACAGTGCTCATACAAATGACACAATTGTCCTGACCTTCTCCAGGCTGGCCCAGGCCTGGTTCCTCCAATATCCAGCTCCAAGAGCATCCATCCAGACTACCTGCCAGCTAGTCTGACTTGAGTTTGCTGGCATCTCACGCACACGCAAAGCGGGATGGGCACTCACACCGTTCTCTCTATGGATAGAAACAGGACTAGAATTTACCAAGAAGCAACAACAACGTGTGCCATGATCACGGCAGGACTCAGACAAGTGCACTGACCTGCAGCTTTTTTACATATAGACTGCCCTCTACAATTGCCCCTCTTATCCATTTTTTTCCTCCCTTTTCTGACATTTCATCTTTCCCCTAAGAAGGCTATAACATGTTTTACACATTCCCATAATCCCCTTAAGCATCTCATAAGAAGTTTTACACACTCACACGATCCCCCTTAAATGTCCTATAGTAAGTTTGCTCTTTCACATCAGATCCAGGATACTTGTGTTTCCCTTCTGACCTATTACAAAGTTGTGGTTGATTCTGCCCAAGGTCACACCTGCCTGGTGCCTTTATCAGCCCATCCAGAAGCTGGTCCTTGGTACAGACCTTGTTATCTACTGCTCCTTGGGGTTTCTGGATCTGTGTCTTCAGTTTTTTGCTTTTCCTGTTTCTTGCCTTGGCCTTTTAACCACCAGATGCGCTTACTAAACAGATGTTCTACGTTGCAGCTATCCTTACAGAATCGGGTGTAGCATTTAGCCTAACTCTATTCTTTTCCTTCTCTCTCTGACTTTTCTGTGACTAGATTCAGGCATTTGGGAGAAATTGTAAAGTGAGCAGAAGACAAGAAGGGGAGGCACATATTCTGCAACACACATCTTCCTGCATACCTATGTCCCTTTGCTATTCATCAAATGTATCTTTCAATTTTCTGAATCTTTCACAAACAAGGACCACTTCAAAAATATGTTAGAGACATTAGTTGTCCTCTTCTTTTTAACAATAAATGACAATACTAATTATTTGCTGCTGTTGAGTCAGATGATTTAAATATTTAATTCAGCTGCTTACCTTTTACAAAATTACTAGCAAGGCTCAAGGTTCACTCAAATTCCAGAGACATTTTAGTTTCGAAAACAGAGAACTGTCTCTGTATTATATCAACTGTATTGCCTGTCTCACTGCCTTTCTTTCCACATTCATGAAAAAAAAACCAAAATTGCAAGGCAGGAACTTTTACAAACCTTTTCCACAAATGTTGTAAATTGTGTATCAGCATTTGCTTTTCAGCAAGTTTGTTTTCCGCCAAATCCTTTATAGACAAATTAAAAGGTTTCTTATCCTGAAAATACACTTATAAACAAACTACCTGCAAAAATAGCAGAAATCTATCTTCTTACTTGTTTCAAATAAAATTAAAAAATCATTGCTATATTGAATCTTGTCTATTAAATGTTCAAAGACCTCAGTTTTACATCAAGCATAAACATTCATTAGCCAGGCTGCTTAAAAATGATCAGACTCTAAAGATCAGAAAAGCTTGTTTGCCACAGTATGATCACTGTTATGAGTATCTAGGTGCTGCAATGGATTAAATGGCTAAGACTGGCAACTGTAATTTTTCCTTAAGTAGCTTACCTAAAAATAAATAAAATGCAACAAAAAGATGCACAGAGACTTTGATCTTGGGCATATTAGCATGTAAAAACTGCTGTTAAAAGCACCTGACCTTATGTAGATTACTAATACAGAACATATAAAACCCACAAGAAAACTGATTCAGATTGCTTTTCTTGACATCCAACAATTCAAAAAAGCAGTCAGTGTTTTCTGATGTGTCCAACTGTTGTCTCAGAAAAAATGTAGCAGGGAACAATTTTACAATTATTATGTAAAAAATTTCCTAGCTTTAAAGTGCCTTCAGTGTGACTGTTTGGGTCACCAAATTTTTCCAGGTGGATTCTTGATTTCTGAAGTTTAGTGCCTTTTTCAGTTTCTTTTCTTTTATGTTTTTGAAATGTATTAAGTAAAAAGTGTCAGACTGTCTTCAATTTCTTTCCTGTGTTAATTATTGCTTCAATGTCTGGTACAATAGTTATTTTAGAAGTGACTGATAAAAGATTGCTACTGACTTCTACATGCTTTGGGTGCCTTAACATTTGGGCATGTTTACAGTGGGAAATGCGCATTTATTTGCTTTTGAGTAAGAATATTAGTATTGCAGAATTCAGAACTACCGCATGTTTGTAACCAGACTGTTCAGCTGCTGACCTGACAGTAACTGTTTCTAAGACACGTCATCCTTACTCTATGGAATATTTTGCAAACTGTAATTAAGTGTTTGGTGCTGATCAGCAAAATGATGTGTTTATTGCATAGTCTGTGCCTGCTTTCTAGACTTCATTTTTTAGAACTATCATTCCATATTTCATTGTCATTCTTTTTCTTCCTCCCCCCCCACCCCCCCTACAAAACTGGACCCACAATTGGGATTGAAGACTCTTAATACCCTCACAAGATGAAAAAATAACAAATTAATCCATTAAGGATAATAATAATGAAATACTTTAAAACCACTATTTAAGGTTTCACTTAATTGAACCATTCATCCCAATATTGCAAGTCCAAATCAAAGTTCATGCTTTACACTTTTTGTAATAACTTGATAATAAGGTATATGAAATTATGACAAAAAGAAGGGGAAAAAAATCTGCAAGAGAAGCACGAATATGGAAAAATGATTGTATGAGATTTCCTTTTTATTCAAATGCACTTTTACATATCCTATGGAAACCATTTGAAATGTATTTTTCATTTTATTAGCCCTAATTGTGTACCTGCATGCTCCAGGTAAGATTTTGAAACTCTGAGCTTTTCAGTGGACAATTCTCATGCATTTTGACAATCCCAGCACAGAAATCAACAATGACTAAATGCTACATTCAACTGGGACTACCTTGTATTTTTGAAAGGCTTAGTACTATCCACTTCAGTAAATGGATTTCAGCTGCTACTGTAGAACTGCAAAAGAATAAAAACCTTTTTTCCTACAAATATTTTTGGATTTGAGCAATGATTATTGAGGTTATATATCTGTCCACTTGCGTACTTGAGTTGTCAGTCAATGTTCTAAAATGTATGCCTGCTTACATATTCTCAGTGCTAAATCAATCTAAGCAACAGATGCTGCTTTTTTAAAATAACAGATAAAGATTAATGATGGAGTGAAATAAATCAGTGACTTGATAAATTCTAAGAAATGTTTGATATTTATAATTAAATTAGAAATTGTATTAAAAAGTTACATTAATATTCAAATTGTCTGTTATTACAGTTAAGTATCATCGAATATTATTTTAGTCAAGCTCAGACAAATTATTTTATTTTTCTGACAATTGCTATTGTGGTAATTGTCACTATGTGCAGTCAGGCAAATTAGTTTCTTGTTGCAACTTCAGGAAGTAACTAAGACATGATGATAATGACCTTGGAAGGGCAGATTTCAAAAGCAGGGAAACATTGCTTTTAGTTTCACTAATATAATGAAGAGCAAAACAATACCTTTGCATGGAAAGAAACACAAAACATACCAGCAAGTTAAAACCATGTAGTGAAAGGGTGGTATGATAATAAGGGATTAATGGCAATACATTTTGGATGATAGTAAATTGTTGCCTGGTGAAGCCAGCACTGAGTTAAATAAGTTTTTTTCTAGTTAAAGGCAATAAGTAGAGCTTGCTAGAAAATAATTATTTGGTTTCCTGACAGTTTTCAAGTTCAAGATTTGTTTTATTCTGCTTTGGCATGAAAACAAAGCCTTTTAAATGCTACTGCAAAATGGAAGTGTGTCAAAATATCTGCTTCATGTTGAAAAGGTCAACTTTTTGATGCAAGCCTTTCTCTCTTGAGTGTTCGTTCTCAAACAAAACTTTTACACTGAAAATTTTGTCAAAATAAATGCTTCTGGAATGTTTCTGAGAAGTGTTCAGCTTCAGCAAAACATCTTGTTCAGATGTGATTGTTTCATAAGTAGCCAAAATGTGAACCCTTGTGTCCTAGAGATTTGTGGTTCCTTGCCTCTAAACTCCCTCTAATTCACCCCACCATACTGACTGTGTCATCCTTACCAAGAGACAGAAATCTTTGTTAGTTCATGCTAATTTTCTCTCCTGCATGGATCTGCCCAGGTAACTGGCTAACTCGCTGCTACCAGAAGAAATGGATAATCACAGAGTTCCCACAATTTTCATTTCCAAGAACAAGGAATTGAGTGTCTCTCTTCAACAACCTATTTAGGGGAGTGAAGCAAGGGGACAAGGAAGGACTTACCTTTGAGATTTTTTTTCTTGGTACTTGGTTAAGACTGGTGAGAACTTATTGTGAGTGACTGATAGATAGCATGATCACACAAAAAGGCAAATTAGGGGAAAAATATTTGTGAAGAATGCTCTTATTTCATCATTACTAAATCCATTATTACACCTTAGCATCATGTACAATGCAAATATTTTCACTTGATTATTATACCATTTATGCTTAAATATCAAAGTAATATTGCGAACGCACTCAAGAAAATGATGACTTCTGGACTTTGCTTGGCAGTAGGAAGGTGTAATAAACATCACTCACAGTACAGTTATGGGAAAGGTATGTGTACTTTTGTACTACTTAAAGCATTGATATCTCTTTGTATTTTGAGGACAAGATTTGTCTCCCTGAAGAAAGCAATGAAGTGCCATAAGCACAGACATATCTATATAGCTGGTCCTATCTTATCAGTGGCTGATCATCTCTTTAAACACTAGGCACTAGATGGTACCAGAATTACGGCTTAAAGTCTCAGTCTAATCTATGCCATACTGGAATGACGTATACTGCTCATATATGTTGCTTAAATTATGTAAGAACACAGGGGTTTCCCTGACTGTATTTAAATTATAACTGTGGCTAATCAACATTTCTGTAATGCACTTTTTATCACTTTACCTAGTCATAAAAGCCACTCTTGCTGGCATTTTTCTTAGCTCCTCAACAAACTTAGTTTTCAAAAGTGAAATGGGGGAAAAAAAAAAAAAAATAAGCAAAAAATCAGTGACTTGTGGTCAGGACAGCCAGTGTGTTTCATGATAGGTACTTGAACCAGAGTGCCTGGTATGTAGTAAGCAGCCCAAAAGAATACTTTGTTGGCTTTTATACCATCAGTAAAACATTCATCAGACAAGAGAGACAAGGAAGCTCTGCAGTCCGGAAGACAGAGGGAGATATAAGACACTGAGGGCATTTGGAAAAACAAAGTTTGTACCTTTGCTTCAATGAACACTCAATTATTTGTATGAAATAGAATAGCTCTGAATGAAGATTAAGGAAATTTTGCTGTGAATGTCTATCTACCACAGAAAAGCTTAGTGGATGGGTTATTCCAATGGCAAGGAAGAGATTTGAATACACATCTTTCACAGCCCAAATTAATGACCCATAAACCATGATTTTGGCTTTTCTGAGAGAAGAATCTCTCTTCCTCAGATAATAGTTCCAGACTCACCCAGGAAATAATTTCAAAATATTTTGTGGAATAGAAAGAAACATTTTTACCTAGTTCTATATATATAAACACACAGAGTCATGTCACTGGTAACATCTGAAATATCAGCCCATACATTCTCTAACTGAACAGACACGTCTCAGATGTAGCCCCTAACAACAGGGTGATCATATTAAAACTGTCACATCTAAAGCTCTGTGTTTCAGCTATATTTAGCACAGCATCACTCCTGTAAGCTTCGTATATAGGAAAGAAATCTGTTTTTCTCTTGCTTATTTTCAGCACTGCATGCCCCACAGCAGCAAACTAACACTTCATACAGGCTTTTTGTTTTATTGGGCCAGATGATGAAACAGCAGCATTCAATATAAACAGAGAAGAATGGTGCATAGCTGAGATCCAGCCCAGAAACAAGCAAATTATGGAGTGCTCCTTGAGTTCAGCTTCCCATGTGTTCATTTTCAGCAGATCTGTGAGGCACTGCAAGCTGACAGGTGAAATCATTTGCCTCATAGATCATGAATGGAGCTACAGTAAGATGAATTGTATGCAAAATAGCAGATGGAAAAATCAACAATACATGACATACTGAAGCAATGAGAATTCTGCAGTAGATTAGCAAATTCACTGAACAAAAATAATATGGCAGCTGCATTTCAGAATATAACAGAAGGAGATGTGATAAAATAAGCTTAGATGAACATTAAATACATTGAAGACATGATATATGGGATATAATAGATGACTGTTAATTCCAGAAGGTCAGCGATTCCTGAAGGTGTTCCTTTTAAAGCATTGTCAGTCTAGCCTGTTGTGCTAATGTCTGTTCATAGCCATTTTGTCAGCTGCTGGAAGCATAATGAGATACCTGTACCAGTATCCATCTCCTGTACAGGAGTGGAAGAGATGGTGAGAATATTGTTTTCATCTGAAACACTAACAGAGCACTTAAGACTAAAATCCTAAGACCTAATTCAGCAGAGCATCCGTATATTCTCTTTGATCACTCATGCAGCCCATTTTCTGTAAGCTGGTATGTTTGACTGTAGTTATACTGAAAGATTAGTTTACTATAGTTTCTGTCAGAATAAAGTATTCATTTACTGAATGTAGTGAAAATTCAGAAGTGGGACAATCTATTTTTTTCCTGGAGTGAGGTATGAGACAGCACTTCAGAGCTATATTTAAGAACTGCTGAAGACAGAGAACAGCATTTTTTACCTGTTTATTCTCCAGGAAAACATACTGCTACTTCTCCTATATGTGCTGCTACTAGAGTGGTGCTGGAGCTCACATTTCCAGAAAGGTTACTGCATATGCATCCATCGCTCACGTTCAATACATCATCTGCATGTCTGGGGCAGAATCATGTGCGTGCCACTGCTTTTGTTTAAAGCTCATTTCTATCTGAGAAAATTGAGAGCTTAGGTCACTGTGAAAAAAAAATGAGAAGCTAGCATCCTTTTTCTGTATGAATAAAATGTGACATTGGAAGATGGCTACATTCCTTTGGAGCTGGTGGAAGTAGAAGTCCTTTTAAAATCAGGATAAGTGTTGCTCGCTTTTTCCTAGTCCTTCCTTGAGTAGGCAATCAGGCAATCAACCAAACGCAGCCTGGTTGTGAGCCTGAGCACTGTGAGCAGGGGTGTAGGGCTACATCCTGAATGCTTTCACATTCCCATGGCTTTGTGGACAGGACTCATGCCTTTTAAAACATGTCTTCTGCCAAGATGGAGGTCACTCCACCTCAGAGAGGGCAGGAAGACAGCTGATACTGAGGAGGAGGAGGAGGCCGACCCTTTGAGGGGTGACCACAAGCTGGAGAAACCTCCCTGAGGGGCACAGAAGGACACACAACACTTTACACCACTGTGGGGTGAGGTCCCACCATGGGGCTAGGGCCAGGCTGGAGGAGCAGCTCTGAAGAAAAAGCTTGGGGTGGGGGTGGTGGTGCAAGGGGGAGTAATGAGGGGTGCCATCAGCAACCTGGACCACTATTCTTGCCAGTTAGGGCCTCTTTCAGGCCAGAAGTCCCCAACTCACTGTGAAGCCACAGTTGGCCACACATGTTGGCCGCCATCACAGCAGCATCCTGATGTTAGCAGCCAGGTGGACGGCATGAGTTCTTTATAAAAAACAAGATTTCATCTAGAGCAATAGAGTCCTCTTTCATAACACCCTTTAAACCTCTTAGACAAAATGAGTAGGTATGTTCAGATGAAAGCAGTACTGGAGGCATAAACCATGGTACGTGAAAGAATGAGCTACTATTATTCTTATGTTAACCCAACATGGGTTTCAAAGAAGAATGGGAAAGTAGACACCCAGTTAGGCTCCTTCATTAACATCATTTTAACCAAAGACAGCAAGGTTGCCTTTGAATCTGATAGGAAATAGTTCTTACCTGCTGCCTCACTTCCATATCTACCAATCTGGAATGTCTCTGTGGAAGTTAACAGAAATACACTTTTGTGAGAGTTGATCTATGCCAGGTCTGAACTGAGAGATCTTTTTCCTTCAAACCCTCATCACAATTATGTTCACTGTTAGCATATCTGTTTTAAGCTCTAACAGTGGAAGAAGGTTAGACCCCAATATTTCAGTAATAAACTTTGCACTAGGAGCTTTAAAACCTGTTTGCAAATGAAACAAGTTAGGAAAAAACCTTTAATCCAGAAAGTTTAAGCATAGAGATAAAGGGAGCCGGGAACTGCAGGTGCCTTGCCTTGAACACTATACAATACCTCATTCAGGCTGCTGAAGTGGATGGTTGATGTCATTATTTTCTGCCCAAAAGCCCTCATGAAATCATTAGTCTGTATTATATCTAAATTGGTCAAACACAGTTCTAAAAGTGAAGTAATTCAAAGTGGACAGTCTGAAAAACTTAAAAATAACTCTCTGTTAGGGAGATTTTATGACCGAAATAAATCCGAGTCTAAACCAAAAAAAATAGACTATAAATTGATTGAATTTTACAATTTTAGTTATCTGATAATAATCAATATAACTGTTGTATTAAATACATAGCATATAGTATAAAATATACCACGTGTGTGTATATATATCAGTACAATACATACCATGTATACGTTGTGTGTGTATATATATGCATACGCACATAAACATTATGTATATAGTAAAAAGAATCAGTATGATTGACTCAATATTCAGAACAAATGACTGTCTTTAATATTTTTAGAAGTAAGAAACCTTGTAACTGCATCCATCTCTGTCTTGTCATACCTTAGCTTTGCAACTCTAAATCTTTCTCTGGGCCCATAAGGCAGAATTTTTGCCACTGCAGGATTTTTTCAATGCCCAACAGAGGCATGGAATAGACAGGATGTTCTTGTTTGAAATCATTAAGAAATAGCTTATTAGAGTCTTAAGGTCCTGAACTTCTGTGATCTTGATTTATGTGATTGAGTGAAAAAGAGAAACCTGTGACTTGAGGGCAGGCTCGGTGCTAATCGGGGTGCTCAGATGAGAGTGAATACTGCACTGATGTGGAACTCCATTCCATTCCGCCAATTTTACCTTGTGAGAGTGTCATTAGCTATGATGAACTTTGCTTTATAATCACTCCCAGTCACATTCACTAATGTATTTTTTTTGAATATTCCTTTCTCGCACTATGCTGATGCTACTTCACTAACCATAGCAAGAGACAGCGCTAATGAGTACAAGATGGTATTTTAACTGTTGTTTCATATAGACCTCTTCCTAGTGAGAATAAAGAGTTGTTACTGGTACAGGGCACAGGTAACAAACAAATCTACACTCTGTCAGCACTGTTGGGAAGTGCTACTGGTCACAAAATAGACTAATAAAAAAATATTTTATGCGTGTATATATGTATGTGTACACATACGTATACACACTTACACTTATGTATATCAATGCAATGACCATGTTTGGGAATAAAGGAAACTGAATAGATGTCCTGTACCTTCATATACCACTTTGATTCTGTACAGTATAGCCTTGGCTACATCAAGGATAATCAAGTTCTGTCAGTCTGTCATTAATCTCTACAAATGTGCTGCAACTGAGTAATTACTAAGCAATTAAATGCAACCTTCTACCTTTAAATAACAGTAATGTTGTGACACAAACCTATAAAAATAGGAAATTAGAAGATAAGGGTAGCAATAGGTCCTTTACTCACATTAATATGAAGAACCCACAACCGTATGAATTAAAGAAGTAATGACAACTTTAAAGCCATTTTCTTCTAGATAAAGTGCTTATCTTTCCTCCATTATTAATATGTGGAGGCTTTTACTAAGTAAAATATTCTTTCTTTTGAAAATAAAAAGCACATACCACTTGCTCACAGAAAATGGCAAACATGGTCCCTTTGCAATTTTTAGTTACTTATGGCCTCCCCTCCCCCCATTTAATTCAGATGACACAGTGATCTCAAAATATAGGGGAAAATGACATTGTAGATTTTTTCTCATTTAAGGAATTTTGCCCTACATATGTATTTCTTTCATGGACAATAGAATCTCTAAGACAAGAAAAAGTAAACCGATAAATGAAATCATAGTCGTTTGTGAAATCTAGATTGGCTCAATGAGCATGACATCAGGTATGCAGAAGTCTTTACTCAGTGTGCTGGAATAATTTCCATCTGCACTCTGTGCCTAACTTTGAAATGACGGCAGGTCTTACTGGAGAACTGACATGTCAGCAATTTCCAGTGAATTTGAAGGGAAAGGGTTAGGTCATAAAGTTTTTAATTTCTAAATAACTTTGAAGCATCCTGCCCAATTAATAGAAATTACAGTCATTCACAAACTCTTATACACATATTACAGTTGGCTTAGAGCCTAAAATTGGATACAGGAGCAGTTTGTGCTAGGCTTGTACAAACATGCAAGAGTCCCTTTTTCAAAAAATTCACTGTCCAAGTAAATGACTTAAATAGATGTCAGAGGAGAAGGAAAAGTAAACCATTCATTCTTGTACAGGTTTATAATTTCACTGATGTCAAAAACCATGAAGTCCTCCTTCCAAAGTGCTGCTAAGACTCCAAATGAAAAACTGTGTTTTCATTGGGCAAGTATACTTCAAATGAGATGTAGAACAACTGAATGAGTCAATAGGACCATAGTGAAAAATTAGCTAGGAAAGCTTAATATGTTTTTCAGCCTCAAGAATGATGGAAAAATGAAATTATATTAGACCTCAAGTACATGAAAGACTTCCATAAAAATAAGGAAGAAAACAGTCTGTTTTCCATGGCTACTTGAAGCCCTTTTCAGTTCTGCAGTTCTGTGATCATTGTACACTTCATCATGGCACTCAGGTCTTCCCAGTGCCAGCCCTACTGAGCACCAGTCTATCAGATCACACTATCTTTCTTTGAAAGGCCTCTGTGAAATGTCAGAATAACCTCTATTCATCCCACAGCATTTGGATAGTTCAAGTCAGATTATTTGGAAATATAGGAGCAGAGAAGTCATCTAGTGTCAGTTCAGTCCCTTCCTACCTTAAGCACCATAATATACAAATTCCACTTGGAAAGTTATCTCCAACCTAAAGGAAATATTCAGGACTTTTTTCGTTGGTAATTTCCTTGGGATGTTAAAGTCAAAATTTTATTGGTAGTAAAATCTAGCAGTAAGAGAGTAAGATTTAGGAGTGATACAGCAACCTTTGTTTTAACCTCCAAACACATTCATGGCCATTTTATACCTGATACTGGATTTTAGTTGCAATAGCTCTTCACCGTCTGTCATACCTGCCCTGTATGTGATGACAATAATCATACCCATTCTTAACCTTTTTTATTTCCCCTGCCTAGGCAAGACAATCTCTTTAATTTCCTCTTGTGCCATAATCTTTTTATTTGCTCCATCCCGGTGTGCGCTCGTTCCATATTTGTCAAGGCAGGCCATCATCCTGGAGGAAGTCCAGTGCTGGTTGAGCATGGACAACCCCATGCAAGCACAAAGGTTGCTGGCATAGCTGGACTTCTCTCACTGCTCTTGCCACTACCTTTACATTTGTGCCCGTGGGTGAGAGGAAATGTCTCTGGTCATAGCCACAAGGAACTGAAAAGAAATACGAGATTGTGTTGAGCAGTTAAATGCCTTGCTACCACCTTGAAAGAGGAAACTTCAGAAAACTTTAGCAGTTCTGTGCCACTGAAATCTCTGCTGGTGATACGTGTTTGGCGATTTCAGTGAGTAGCTTCTTTGAATACAAAAATGAATTAATGAACAGAATTACAAGAAAAGGAAAACAAGATGACAGACCCTACTACATTCACTATTGAATGATGCCGTATAAGAAAGGCATTCAGCTGGTTTTCACATGAGAATCACCTTAGGCTGACTTTTTTGCTCTCAAAGCTAAGACAAAATTTGGACAATAATTTTTTTGATAATAAATCAAGTTTGGATGTTAATTAAGATATCACAGAAGATGCAACAAATTTGTAACATTCTCTGAGGCCTGAATAGAAGTCCATGTGTCTTTACAATAAAAGATGAAAATATAGGAAAATTATTTTATCTATGAAACATGGTACCAAAATTAAAATAATGTTGAAGTGGACTGTGACAGAATCTGTAGGATTTAAACTTAGTTGTAGTTTAAAAGTTAAAATATAGACAAAGCTAAAATGCTGGAAACTAGAGTGGTTTTTAAAAATGGAATGTATTGAAGTAGAGTGATATGTGATTAAGATGAATATTCGGAGAAGCACTTTGTTATAATTGGCATTAGCATAGGAAAAAAAGCCAAGTAGTTTAGAGTTTTAAATGGAAGCAATTTAAATCAAGAAATATCTGCTTGCTATTTTAAAACCTTTAAAAATGTTTTCCTTTTCCACTGGGAAATTGTTTAGAATATTGAAAATAAGTTCTCCGTTAAACAGACTTATTTTAATCTTTAGGTAAATTAATGAATAAAAATAAAAGTACAAGCTTCACAACTACTGTGGAAGTTAGTTTCTATGCATTCGACTAGTGACAGGCACTGTATTCATCTGTCTGGTTTTAGTCTCATTTATTCTTAGACCAACATATCTATGTAGCTACCTTAGTCAATAGCTACTCTGATATGTAAATCTGTCTGAATATATTGAGGAACTGTAAGAAAGTTTACACATCTGAATATTTACTTGATTTCTTTCTCTAAAAAAAAAAAAAGCATTAGGTAAGATAGTATGAAAGTTGTACCTCAGAAAATAAACACAACTTAAGATAACCTTAAAAACAAAAATTTGCTTCTGATATTGTGCCTGAACAATCTTTTGAAATGTGACACTATTCAAATTTCATCTGCACTGATTTAAACAACTTAAATCAGAGCAGAGCATGGAATATGGTCTCTGTTACATCATATCTCCATGACTGATACTTTCTAGCACCATTTCATGATCAACACCATTTCCTTCCATTCAAATCAGCAGGTGGTCTGGGAGATGACATTTTGGTGACCTGGCTGTATTGTGTATTCGTTAGAAAGGTGTGAGAAGACAGCAAACAAGGAGGTATGGCAATGGATAAAACTGACAATGAAACCTAAAAATCTATCCCTTTTCTTCTTAACTCATATATAAATTTGCTTTAAGTGTATGTCAGGTCTATGACACATATTTAGTGCTTCTGTGAATTTATGTGCAAAAGAGACAGTACCAAGGTAGGGTGGCAAGATTTGAATCTTAGTCTGAAGAGCAAATCTAAGAAATATTCCCAGTGAATGCTAGTCCAATGTCCCTGCTGCAATAAATGCTAGTCCCTCGCAGTCAGACAATTATATTTTTAAATTGAAAGAGAAAACAAAAAGAAAAAAAAAAGTGGAAGAAAAAAAAAAAGTGCAGCATTAAAAACAGATGGGTAAATCTTTGATTTTAGGCCATAACCATTTGTCCTGGTTTCAGCTGGTATAGAGTTCATTTTCTATCTAGTAGCAGGTATAGTGCTGTGTTTTGGATTTAGGATGAGAATAATATTGATAACACACTGATGTTTTGGTTGTTGCTGAGCAATGTTTACACCAAGTGAAGGACTTTTCAGCTTCTCACATGGCCCTGCCAGCAGGGAGACTGGGGGTGCACAAGAAGCTGGGAGGGTCTTCGGCTGGGTTGGGGGGACATGGCCAGGACAGCTGAGCCAAACTGGCCAAAGGGATATTCCATACCATATGACCCTCCCTGGCCAGGGGTTTAGACTGCAGCTCAGGAACCAGCTGGGCATTAGTAGTCTGTGGGTGGTGAGCAATGGTGCTGTGCATCGCTTGTTTTGTATATTGTATTATCATCATCATCATCATCGTCCTTTTCTGTCCTATTAAATTGTCTTTATCTCAACCCATGAGTTTTATTTTTTTCCTTTTCCATTTTCAATTCTCTCCCCCATCACACTGGGAGGGGGGAGTGAGTGTACGGCTGTGTGGTTGTTTTAGCTGCCTGCTGGGTTAAACCATGACACCATTGAAAAAATATTTAACTCACACTGTAAGTTAGCTTTATAAGAAGTACATGAATAGCATTACTTTCATTTTTAATGTTGTCTTTCTAGCAGTTATCAATTGATACCATTTAGAATTTGTCATTCAAAACTAGATCAAAATGGCAAAAAAGTGGGGTTTTTTCCTCATAAACATATTTAATATTCATACATAATTCAACATGCATTTATACTCTGTCTAGTGAAGGGAACATTTCTTCTTAAACAGGCCTTTGTTTATCTTGTATCATACATAGAATTCTAGGACCAGGTTATACATAAAAAGTCAGAGACTTAACAGAACTCAGCCATGTGAAGAATTTGTTTTCCCTGAACAGGGCCTTTAAAATCAGAGTTAGTTGATTAATTTTCATGTTTTATGAATTATTCATAATTTAATCATTAACAACCAAATACAGACAATTCTGAATCTAGACCAATATTACAGAATCCATTAACTGGTCCATCAACGCAATACAAATTCAAAGCTGCAAGAAATAAAGTAACATATGTAGCGATTTCCTTGGGTTTTATCCAGTTTTCTGTTTCTGCTGGTAGGTTTGCATCATCAAAATAAATAGAAAACTTGTTATATTGCTTTGTTTTGTTACAATTACAAAGATGCATTTTTGAATTTCATGTTTGAAACTCCAGCAGGCACATATTGCCTGAACTGCTTCAATGATATCTTTAAAATATTTTTGCTTTTATTTTTGCATATCTTTTTCCCCCTTTTTTTTTTTTTTTTTTGATAGAGTAAATGTTATTTAGACAGAAAATATGGCTGACTATGAAAAAGATATACTTAACACCAGCAGGTTTATGAAAAATATTCAGTGCTATGATAACAGAGTTAAAAGGCTTCAGGACCACAGATAGCTTGAAGACATATAGATCCATAAGCAGAGCAATATGGAAGTAATTTACCCTGCCGCTTGTCAGGTATACTAACTTACAGCCAACTCCTTACCTCTGTGGGGAGGTTGCTTACCAGCCCATAAGCCAGCTACTTCCTGAGGAATTTGCACTGGTAACTGGAAAGATCAAAACTTTTTTAGTTAAATTTAAGTATGTGCATTTTAATTTACTCTCCACAGTGAAGGTTAAGCTGGATATTAGGAGAGGTTTGACCATCAAAGGAGAAATGTTCTGGAGTGGACTTTCATTAGCAAGGCAAGTATATGTATGTCTATAAACAAAAATGCAAAATGTATAGATTTTCTATATGTATCTAATTGAGAAGTCGCTTTTAAAGGTAAACTTCCTTGCTATATTCTCTAGAGTTAACTAAGGAAGGTTATTTTGAGTAAACGTGTATTTCAGATGTGCATTTTAAAGTATAACTGTAGTACAATTGCCAGTTAACATTATTTCCCGCAACTGAATTAACTGAGCAAGCAACTGAGTCTAAAGTGAATGGTACATTTTCATTTTCTAGACCTATAACTTCTTTTCCTTTAATACTTAGAAATATTACTGCACTTCCTTCCCGCAAAAGTAGCAGTTGAATATTTGGATAAAACAGCCTGTGCTGTATTAATGTACCTGTTTATTAAGTGCACTTACCATCAGAGTATGATTTCAATGTGCAGCAGTCTATGAGTTTGACTTCAAAGCATCAGGGTTTGACTGCCTGGACTGTGCTACATCCTGATACTACAGCCTGTCTAGGAACGCCGACTAACACAGATGCTGTTCACTTTCCTCAAAAGTGGGATCAGATTTTACCTGAAATTCTCAGAGAGAATATTTTTGATTGCTTAAAGACAGATTTTCTGATGGTGTGCTCTTGTTTGCTTTCTGAAATTTCATAAGACAAAGGCTAACTGGAAACAAGAAGTCTACTTTGTGAAAAATATCCAAGTTTTGGAATTCAGTGTTAGCCTTTATTGGGATGTGAGACTTCTCAAAATAGCCTGAAGAAACTGCACCCAACAGCTGAAAGTTCAGTAATCCCAGATCGCCTGGAATACAGGACATTTAAGTTTAAGCTCCTACTCCACATTAAATAAATCTGACACTTCACTGTGGTCATTCAATATCACAAAATCATGTTCTAGTAACTAAAATGCTGAATTATCAGTGTCAGAATGCTCCACTCCCTTCCACCTCCCTTCTTCCCTGTCAGTAGTGGTTGAATGAATAAGCTTATGCTTGTGTGTTCAAGAAAGATTTCAGTCCTGGTTATCTAATAGTCTAGTGATTTGAGAACACATGGGTCAACACATGTTCACAAATTTTTGCCTCTGATCTGATACTTTTTCTTGGAAATGGCTTTAAGTTTTCTTTTTTGTTTGTTTGTTTGAGGGGGGTTTACTTTTGCAGTTTTTTCTCAGTGTGATGAAAAAAATATACTAAATTTCTTTTCCAAAGTTAAGATGATGAAAATTATTATAAAACAATAATGGAAAAGTTTGATTAACATTTTGTCTTCAAAAAGAACTTAAAGACTATAACCAAAGAGATAATTGTTTGTCTCCTGTTCTGGGCAAAGAGACTCCAGATCACTAAAATCAGAAGCCTTTGGTTATCTAAGGTTTTGAGTCTTTTGCAGTCAGATGGACCCCTGCTCCCTCTCTCAGTATTCACTATTCACTCTTGATACCATACAGAAACAATAAAAAATAGCTATAACAATAAAAACAGGTGATGTGACTGGAGTTAACAACTATTAACCTACTATTGTACAAAGGAGCAACAGCTTTCTTCTGTTCTGACACAGGAGAGCTTCAGTGGCCAACATTTGCTGTCTTCTGCAGCACTGTAGAATTGATACGATAAGACTGAATATTAAATTGTTACCTGTTAAAATGAAACCTTTTTGTTTCCTTTTCCAGTCTGGTTCCTTGCCTTGACTCCCAAATGAATACTTTCTTTAAAACCTGTGAGCCACAAGTCCCATACTTACAGTCCTTTTCCACCAAACATTGTAATCTAACCTGTCCTTTTTTTTGCACAAAAATCTCTAGCAAAGTTCTCCTGAAATATATTCAGTTTAGCTTTTTCCCAGGAGGCCCCACTCAGATTGCCCATCTTGGCTTTTCGATGGGGCTCTCTCCAACCTCTCCTCTTGCCCTGTTGTGTTGGGTTTGCATGGCAAGGTTTTGGTAGTGGGGGGGCTACAGGGGTGGCTTCTGTGAGAAGCTGCTAGAAACTTCCCCTGTGTCTGATAAACCCAATGCCAGCCAGAACTAAG
>VXBL01001165.1:172729-206354 GCA_013400195.1 Aramus guarauna | reverse complement strand
TCCCCCTGTACTGCTGTGGGGGAGGAGGTTGAAGCTGGGAGTGAAGTTGAGCCCGGGAAGAAGGGAGGGGTGGGGGGAGGTGTTTTAAGATTTGATTTTATTTCTCATTCCTGTACTATGTTCTGTTTTTAGATTAATTTCCTCTCTAAGTTCAGTCTGTTTTGCTCGTGACGATAACTGGTGAGTGATCTCTCCCTGTCCTTATCTTGACCAACAAAGCTTTTTGTTATACTTTTTCTCCCCTGTCTAGTGAAGGAGGGGAGTGATAGAGCGGCTCTGGTGAGCACCTGGCCCTCAGCCAGGGTCAACCCACCACATCTGTCTTTTAGGTTCATCCTTCCAACCTTACCCTGATACCGGAGTCCATGTCTACAAGTCAGCTGGAGGATCTTCACTCCTTTCAATTCAGATTGTCCCAGAACTGCCATATGCTGGTTTTCTCCAGCTGATTAACTCAAATTCCTCAGAAGAATCACAGTCCTTTCCAGAGACTCCAAACAGCTTTTTCAGCATGTCCTTCCAGTCTGCCTTTCTGAGATGAAGTAGCCTTGTGTATCACTGCTGTGAAACTGGATCCCACAGGGGTGAGTTTTAGTAATATTTGTAGGTCTGATGGAGATGAACAGAGTGTTGTTCACATGAAGAATAACTTGGGGATCCAAGACATTGGAAGGCTTTCTCCTAGGTCTTAGAAGGCAGCCAGGAGTACGAGATCTGTCAGGGGCAGATGTAGTAACTGGCTAAAAGCAGTTCTGAGGAAAGTGAGAATTATTGAGCTGTGGATAAGGTTGGGGTTTGCCATGGATTAAAACTGCTTCTATTGCTGCTGCCTATCCCATCTGCAATGCTAGAGTAGTCACTAGTATGGGCAGGGTGAATGACTCTTCTCTGGTACCCTTGGTGAAAACCAGGAAAAACTCCAGCAGTTATTCCTGTGGGATATAAAAGAAAATAGGTCATGAAGACTGTTTTTCTTAGTCCCCAGCAGTACCTCAGTTGCTAGTGTCTTTACAGCCACTATTTTTTTATATGATTTATTAAAGATTTTGATGACATTACAAGATGGAATAGGAAAACTTTTGAAACCTTGACCAATGTTGTGGGACCATATAATCATCTTTTTCTCTAATCTAGTTGACAAATTGGCATTTTGGGGCATAAGCCTGCTGCAGCTTCAGTTTCTTGATAGCTTTCTACAACTGTCTCTGAAAAGGTATTAAACACACATAAGTAGAATTTCATAATAATATAGAATAATATAGAGACAGGGAATATAATAGTTCTATTTTAAAACTAGGAGTTAAACTATTTCACCTAGTTGTTTTAAATCCTAGTCAGTACAATGGTGTGTGCCTTGCTAAAACAAAATTATAACCTGTTATTATAAAATCCAACTTTTTTCAAGTGCTAATAATATAATAGAAATTACTCGCTTATTTTTATAACTCAACAGAAGTAAGAAATTAGAGTCTAACTATGATTATCGGTCCACCATTTTGAGAATTTTGCCTGTGAACATTGATACATGTTGCATGTGCATGGACACTTAGATCATTTGAATAAATACTCAATTAAAATTAAATGCCAAAATCTGGTATGCAATTTTATTTATAAAGAAACATATCTTGTGAAAATGGACACAAAAGCTCTTCCACAAAGTATATGCTGATGCTCACATTGCAAAATGTTGCCAAGGGACACTAAAAAAAATTTTGTTTGTTTGTTTATTTATTTTTAGTTTGATTATATATTTTTGTCTGCTGTTTATCTGTTTACATTTACTGAATTCATAAGACTTTCCTCAGGTATTTTTTTCCCAATTAAGCAAAATAATCTTGCTTGTGACTATGTGCAATACACATAAAAACAGACTTTTACTTAACTGACTCATTAAGAAAGATCATTTGCAGGCTCTGGGTACTGAATCACAACTCTACTGCACTATTCTTATTTGCACAGCACAGATCAAGGAGAATCTAACAGTAAATTATGCATTTCAGCATTGTCTCCCCAGTCATAGCCCTGCTCCTAACCATAACAATGACATCCCTTTCTGCCCCTAGCTAATTAGGAACCATTCAACCAACACTCAGTTGCTATTATTAATGCATCCTGCCAAACTAGAAAAATGTATATTTTACTTCTTGGTTCCAAAACCTAATCCTAAGCATCATAACCCTTCTTAAGTCTTATCACAACCCTAACTATGATCACAGCAGAGACCCAGACATCAGCTCAATAAACAGCTGAAAGTTCTACACTTCCGTATATAGAATATGCATTCTAGCTCTGTGTATCTGGCAGGATCTAGTAATGAATTATGCATATCTGTCCCAAACTTTAATCCTACACAGAAACAGAACCCTGGCTCTGCAGCCTACCCAGAAACTCATTAGGAGCTATCTATCCCTGTAGAACTCTTATGCTGGTCTCCAGAGATTTATGGAGTATGGAGCAGTCAACCAAATTCTCCAGCCATTAATCAAGATATGTGGAGGTGTAATGGATGGCCTCGGTTTTTGCTATTAATGAAGTAATCTACATTTTGTCTTTTTAATATTTGTCTGTTTCTTCATAGAACATATCAGCATAAACATTCACTCACTTTTTAAGCAAGACATAAGGAATACAGCTTCAAGGAATTCTAGTTGCAAGTCTGTGGACCTGCAGTGGAAAACAGGATATTTTATACAGCGTGGATTCTCTGCTCTGTAGGACAGTTGTTTACCTCATTTTGTTTGCCCAGATATTAAATCAGTTTCTGTGACATCCTTTTGTCAGTGATACTTGGCTAGTAAAGGTGATGGATGGTGCCATAAGCTATCCTGAGCTCTTTCATTCACTTGCTGAAAGTGTCTTGACAAAGTCAGAAGAAACTTGCTGAAACAGCACCTAAACCATAATTTGAAAGAAATACATGGGCCAAACCGTGTGATCTAGTGTTACAGTTGACATTTTTTCTGGAATTCCTTTTCATGTGTATCCATTAAATATTATTGAGTTCAGCTGAAAAATAAATTAAAAAAAAATCTAAGAAATAGTTACCAGAGCAGTGAGAAATATTCTTGCAAGTCTCTTTAAAAGAAATAACCTCATGCTTTTCTTCAAACGGAAGAAAAAATGCAAAAGCCTTAATACATAATTTCATAGAAAATGTACTACCTTTTCATGGGGGTGCATGTGTGTGTGAATGTGCACATACACATATTAGAAGATGATGAAATTTCATCTGAAAATGAACCAACAAGATTGAATACTTCTGATTTAAAATGTTATACTAATCAGCATCTTTGTCTTGCTGATACTCTAGCTTATCCTCTCCTTAATTTAATTTAATTTACCATGCCACGCTAAGGTTCTTCTAACTCAAGTGACACATAAAAATAACGTTAAACAAACTGATAAACAGCAAGAGTTCTGATGAAATCCTATTCTGGTGAAAGGAACAACGTATTAAATTCCTATTATATGGTAGCACAAGGTCAGTTTGCAGGTGCATATTTTGCTGGCTCTTTGTGCTCTGCTTACAGCAATAACACTGACTCACATGACGATAATAGGGCATCTTTTACACATATGCTATATCAGCTGTGAAAAGAACAGCAAATGCCACAGAGCAGCAGCATGACATTTGTGGCTCAGAAGCCTCTTTAGAAGCTGAAAGAATGACTACATTAGTAGGGACATAGGATTACCTTTGCAAAATGATACCTATGCAGCAACTGTGTCCTTATTTACCTCAGGCACTGGAAATCACAGAATCACAGAACGGTGGGGGTCAGAAGGCACCTCTGGAGATCATCTAGCCCAGCCTCCCTGCTAAAGCAGGATCACAGTGCAAAATGTCTGTGAGACTCGCTTTAGCATCTCTCCTGTTTCCTGAGATCTTTCTCCATCATCAGCTTTTCCCAACTATTTCTTCCATAATTGAGAAAGACACTCCAATATTTTTTGTCTTTCAGGGCAGCCACAGCTCTAAGGGGAAAGATGACCAGCCTGCACTGCTCCTATACATTCCCTTGACTCTACTTCACATATGAGAGAGGGTCAGCTATGCCCAGCAGATGTGTCCCATGTGTATAAAAATAGTACCCAAAGGTCTGCTGAATAGCCAAGAAGCAAAGGCTTTGCAATAAACAGATATGTTCTGGGATTTCGGGGGTGGAGTGGTATTTTTATTCAATAATAGAGTTTGGACAATTGGTATTTTTGAGGCATATACTAATTCTTTATGACTTCTGCCATGTGACAGCTTTCTTATACTGTGTTGTTGAGCTTGACTCCAAAGTTTTCACCCCAATTTCTGACTTTCGATATCCTATATCTGTTGAACTTCGTGAAGGGACAGTTTGTTTTGATGTTTGTGCTGGAAGGCATTATTCACTCAGTCATTCTCTCCTTGAAAATCATGCTTGACTGCAAAGGTGATTTATGAGGGATGATGAAGATCTGAGCAGCTCAGGAATAGAGAACCTAGCTCAGCAACATCAAATTAAAACATAGTTATATTTCCAAATATTATTTACAGTGCCATCTTGTGATGTTGACAAGTAGTGTCTGAAGTGAGCTCTTGAAGCTGTAAAAATTTCTGTAGGGCAGCAGAGTTCAGATTACAGAAGTTCTGACAGTAATGAAAAAAAAATGTTCACTTGTATGTCAGGGAGACTGCACTGGTGCCTTCTTTTTTTCCAGGACCAGTGAAACACAGGCCAGATTTCTTACCCATTTCAGTGCCCCTGGTTGATACATGAGTGAGTCTGCTGCTATGATGGAAATGCCCCTGAAATTCAGACTTGTACTTTTTCCATTGGTTATGGAAAACCTGTTGTGAAAAGCACCTTAGCTCAACAATGAATTTTAGGTACAAGTTCTTTTTTTTACTTTCTTGAGTAAGTACTTTCTTGAAGGGACTTAGTATTATGCTTAAGTCCTACAGTAATTATCCTAACCCTACATGGTGCCACATGGAGTACAATTAATCTCAAAAGTAGCTGATAGGTTGGAGCTAATTAGAATTTTGGCAGTAAGACTCATCATATTAAAAGAAAAATAGACAGTATTGCATGGCAAATTGTTTCTCAGTTAACACAAAACATTTAACAAACCAAATAGCTATGAGGAACATAGGTAATAGTAGTCATTTGAATACAGTATTTTTAATCTTAACAATACTACTTCAGAAATTCAATTTTCACAAAGATGAACCGGAAATTATTTTCTGTGCATTCCCTGATAATAAATGGTATAGCTGGTCCAAAATCTCACAGCAATTATAAAAAGAATTTAATGTTTGATTTGTGAAGTATTCTCTCATTTGTAGCTAATCAACCTTGCTAGTTAGTTGAAGGCCCTTAGGCCCAAATCCACAAAGGGACTCATATATAGAAAAGACTATTTTAAAACAAACCTAATTATGCTGGATTGTAAGATGAACTTGGATTTCTAATAAGACCACATCAGTATTATCTTTCTTTCTGCTCAACGTCATTTGGACTCCAGTGGGCATCAGAGCAGCCACAGGTCATTATGCACCAAAACCCTGGAGCTAATGAGAGGTATCTCCTGGAGAAACTGTCAGTAGCTGTATAAACCTAGGATATCTTAACACAACTGTAGGCTAGTAACAAAGATTTTTGACACTTCTATTAACAAAAAGAAAGATCACCCAGTTCAACTATAGTTTGTATTGTCAGTATATGTCATCTTTAACCCCAGCCAGCAACCCCACCACACAACCACTTGCTCACTTCCCAACGGCAGGATAGGGGAGAGAATTGGAAGAGTAAAAGTGACAAAACTCGTGGACTGAGATAAAGACAGTTTAACAGGTAGAGCAAAAGCTGTGCATGCAAGAAAAGCAAAACAAGGAATTCATTCACCACTTCCCATGGGCAGGCAGGTGTTCAGCCATCTCCAGGAGAGCAGGGCTCCATCACACATAACAGTTGCTTGGGAAGACAAACGCCATCACTCTGAACATCCTCCCCTTCCTTCTTCTTCCCCTAGCTCTTTATATGTTGAGCATGACGTCATATGGTATGGAATATCCCTTTGGTCAGTTGGGGTCAGCTGTCCCAGCTGTGTCCCCTCCCAACTCCTTGTGCACCCCCAGCCTACTCGCTGGTGGGGTGGTGTGAGGAGCAGAAAAGGCCTTGGCTCTGTGTAAGCACTGCTCAGCAGTAACGAATACATCCCTGTGTTATCCTTATATAATATAACCTTATAACCTTATTAACCACTACCACCCTTCACATCCTTTGATATAATACACAGATATCATTCTCTTAGTCTATGGACCACCCCTGTAAAATGTCCATAAATGACCACAAATGTCCACAAAATGTTCACTGAGTTCATTTAGCCCATGACTTTGGGCTCCCTCTGTTATGACAGTCTCTCAGGACAGGAGAAGTGGTGTGTTGCGTGGAGTTACTGGGTGCCAAAGCTGGCTCAGGTTGTCACTGCTGTGCTTGCACGGCCTCTTGTAAGGCTTGTCCTGCACTGGTTCAAGTAGTTCCTGCTGTAGTAATTCCTATAACTTGCAACTCAAGTCATGGGTCACAACAATTTAATGGTATTTCCATTACAATCTCCACCCCTGGTACCTTTGGGCCAGACCATCAGATTTAAAAGCAGCACACTCTAGTTGCAAGCTGACAGCTTATAAAAATCTGTTCCAGGCATATTGTGTAGGGGTTATTTTTCAGATGTTATGACACACATTTGTTTAAGATGATTTTTAAACCAGGACTGGAATTTTTAAGAATATGCAAAATGATTGCTAAAGGAAATATTTTGATCAGAATTACTTGTTTTCTTCTTTCTCAGACTCAGTGGATTTCTCAGACACTTCCTTTTTCTTCTCATATATCCCAGATTGTTGAAACTTCTGAGAAGTGCTTTGAGTCCAGTCCAATAGCATATTGCTGAACTAGATTGTAATAATAATTAATGATATTTTGAAGTTGTTATAGTCACACAGCGTATTCCTTTTAGAGACAAATATTTCAAGTCTGAAGAATTATTTGCAGAGTATGCAGTGCTGAACAATAGGAAATGTCCATGGAAGAGCATTTAACAAACTTTAGCTCAATATATTCAACTCATATTGATGAGAATTTGTAGCAAAACCAGTGACTTACTAAGACATAAATCATGATATCACTCATTCTTCAGGAAATATAATTTTATGAAAAGGGATATATTAACCTGGATAATGAAGTGGGGAACTAAACTTGGGCACTGTAATATTGGTCATTCAGTTATAACAGTAAGAGCTAAGGTAGAGATTTCTGTCACACAGTTTTGTGACATTTCAGCATAATGTTCCATGGAAAGATCAAGGTACATTAGCATTTACATTTTACAGGCTGCTTATTTGGAACACGACTTGGACCAGATATACAGAAATTTAGCTGTGCTAATATAAAATTTACTGTCTAAATATTTTTTAATGTTTTGAAAATATCTTTCTACTAGGAAAAATAACACTTGATTTAAAAAAATAGCACTATTTTTGACTTAGAAGGTTATAGACACAAAGAAGACAAGGAAGGACATTCTGTGTTAATTTCTATAATTTCATGTATGCTGGTGTTTCTCATTTTAAAACTCTTACATTGTATTAAATTGTATTAATGGTGTGGGGGTTTTGATTTTGTTTTGGGGGGTTTTGGTGTTGTTGTTTTGTTTTGCTTTGTTTTTAATTTGTTTTATATATTCTGAACTGGGGAGCCAAAAAAAAAAAAAAAAAATTTAACTTTATTGCAAGATACCTGAATTTGACACTGCTGCACAGTTGAATTTCAGTCTTTGTTTAGAAATTTAGGATGGATAACACCAAGGATTTAAAAGTTCTTCACTGAGATGGTGGTCAAGCACTAGAACACGCTCACCAGGTAAGTGATCACGGCTCCAAACCTGTTCAAGAAGTGTTAGATATATGGTTTAACTTTTAGGTCAACATGTGTGCACTCAGGAGCTGGACTCAATGATCCTTGTCCCTTCCAACTCTGGATATTCTATGATTCTATGATTCTATTTTTATACAAGCACTAAATTATATCATGAAGTCAATTCAACCATTATTAAAAGCAGAATAGAGGAGGTAGGTTTAAAGGGGCTGTGATAAGGAAATGTAGTGAAACAGAGTTGTTAATTATTATACTGCTGCTCTGTCAATGCATTGACATCACACTAAAACAGGACTCCTACAGTAATCTCACTGTGAAAAAAACAATTGTTAAACTATAATAATTGTACTAATTTTTTTTATAATTCATTCTTTAACACATGTTTTTCTCCTTCAGCAACAAGAAAGAGGAAATTTAAATAACGAAAAAGGCACATTATCTGCTGTACAGGAATGATATTTGCACAACGTTTTCTGGTGAACAACATGTACTACAGCTGTAGTTACTACATATACCACTGTCATATATACCGGTGGGTTTTCAAACCTCGGTCGTTGTGTATTATGGTCACTGGGAGGATACTGATCACAGTGAGCAATGGATCAAACTTTATCAGCCTTATTAAGTGTTGAGAAATCCTTTCCAAAGTCAGTACATCATAGTAGCAGACTTTACAAGCAATATAAAATAAAGATATAAAATAAAATAAATATATTTAAAAAAATATAAAATAAAATAAAGTCTGGCAGTGTCACGGCCTGATGTATCAATACTAACAGTGCGTACTGTCAATTAGACGTTCCTAATTGTATATAAAACTCAAACCGTAACATTTCATATTGAATGAAAAATTTCACAAATGTTGGTTCTTCAGTTTCCACCCCCAAAGGCACTTCCAGATTACATACCTTATTTCAAATTTTTAAAGGCATTGAATATCTAAATCACTAGTATTTGCACATGAGAACATATTTGAAGCCCGAAATAGACTATTTACACATATATTTGCATAAATAGCATCTGATGACTTCTTTGTAAAATTGTGGTGAATGTAATTCAGATTTTTCTGTTTCTTTGACACAACTGATATTGTTCCATGGTTTTGGCAAATTCCAAGCCACATTGAATTTGTCCTGCTTTTTCATGGTCCTTGACCTCCTGTACTTTGCATGTAATGTATCTCTGAAAAGGTATTTTCTTGCTCTGGTTTTACAATCTAAAAATTTTAAAAGCAAGAGGACAGAGTGAACCACAGACTATTCTCAATGAACAATAAAGGTGAGTCTACTTTGTTGGGCAAAGGTGGAGAGTTTAGCCTTATCATCTCAAGCAATATTGTTTACTCTTAAGACTAAAGCATGGGTCATGGCCTATTTTATTTACCTGTTTAAGTGTGTCCTTAAAGACCTTCTGCAGGTGATGTTGGAGATTCCTGGACTAGAGCAGAGTTAATGATACTCTAATCTTGCAACTAGCTGTATGTCTAAGTACCTTTTATCTTCAGTCTCTAAGGATCTTCTAGCTCCAAAATAACTTTAACAACCTTTAATATTAAACACAAAGAATGATTTCTAATAATGCCAACAAGAAAACCAAGAGAAATTTGGTTTACCATCTCGTGTTCATCAGTTAGAAGTCAAAAACCGATCAACCAACCAACCAACCAAACAAACAAATCCTTTAATTTAGATCAAATATAGTGAATGCTTTATTTTACCATGTTCGTTCTTTTAAGGGCAGTACAAGCCAGAGAACAGGCAAAGCAAAAATTTTTTAAAATGTCATCTCTCTTTACCTTTCAAAGCTCTGCATTGTGACAAGGAACTGCACACATGCAACATGCATTTTATTTCTTACTCAGGAGATACAATTTATTGTGTATTTCATTCCAAATTATTTCTAAAGGTAAGAGAATGTGGTTGGAATCTGAGCGCAAAGAAGCTCCTTTACTTTTGAACACAGGTATGAATTAAGACCTCAGCCTTTGTTTATCAGAAAAGGCACATCTGGTGTGAAAAAGAGCCAAAACTACCATCTGCCCTTCACAATGGTGGCTCTCAGTTTTCATTTTATAGGCTTTGGACCGCACACTAAAGGACTGGAGTCTTCATCTCCATTTATTCGGTTTCTCCTTATCTATTTCGTTTAGGATCACTCTTATTTTTTACATATCTAGTCACTTGCAGGTGATTCTTGCTTCCATAAACTTGCTAACACAGGTCTGAAATTTTTAATATAATATAACAAGTATAGCTTATCTTTAAGTATAGAAGCCTTGACAGACGCTTTGAGTTATCAGTTAGAAATGGAGTACATTCAGGTGTTTTGTGTATAGGCTGCAGAAGATCATAATCTCTAGGAGATTATAATTGTCAGACCTTGAGAGATCAAACTTGTTTTGGAGAGTTACAGCCACTATTTGACAAAAAATTAGATTTTCATTTCCCCTCCCACCTCACCCTGATCTGCTTGATTGTTACTGTGAAAGTAGCAGTAAGATTGCAATTTCAGAACAACTAATTTGTCCTGGTTTTGGCTGAGATCAGTTAATTTTCTTTCCAGTAGCTAGTATAGTGCTGTGGTTTGGATTTAGTTGAATTTAGTTGGATTTAGATGAATAATGTTGATAACACACTGATGGTTTCAGTTGTTGCTAGGTAGTTGTATTGTCTACACTAAGTCAAAGACTTTTCAGCTTCTCACGCCTTGCCAGGTGCACAAGAAGCTGGGAGAGCACAGCCAGGACAGCTGACCCAGACTGGCCAAAGGGATATTCCCTGCTGTAGAACGTCACGCTCCAGGTATAACTGGGGAGCCTAGCTGGGAGATTTCACTGCTCAGAAACAGACTGAGCATCAGGTGGGGTTTTTTCCCTTCTGCATGCAGTGAGCAATTGCACTTGTGCATCGCTTGTTTTATATTATTGTCATTGTTATTGTCATTGTCATTGNAGCCAAGGCCTTTTCTGCTCCTCACACCACCCCACCAGCAAGTAGGCTGGGGGTGCACAAGGAGTTGGGATGGGACACAGCTGGGACAGCTGACCCCAACTGACCAAAGGGATATTCCATACCATATGACGTCATGCTCAACATATAAAGAGCTAGGGGAAGAAGAAGGAAGGGGAGGATGTTCAGAGTGATGGCGTTTGTCTTCCCAAGCAACTGTTATGTGTGATGGAGCCCTGCTCTCCTGGAGATGGCTGAACACCTGCCTGCCCATGGGAAGTGGTGAATGAATTCCTTGTTTTGCTTTTCTTGCATGCACAGCTTTTGCTCTACTTGTTAAACTGTCTTTATCTTAACACACGTGTTTTGTCACTTTTACTATTCCAATTCTCTCCCCTATCCCGTTGCAGGGGGAGTGAGTGAGTGGCTGCATGGGGCTTAGCTGCCAGCTGGGGCAAAATCATGAGAGAGGGAGAGGGGTGAGTGAGTGCCTGTGTGGTGCTGAGTTACTGGTTGGGATTAAACCACAACAAGTTTTTTTTGGCACCCAAGGTGGGGCACAAAGGGCTGAGGTAATGACAGATCTGACCAGAGCACGTTAAAACAAATTTGTTATAAATATTTATTATATTAATTTAATCATCACATCCTTCAATAAAATATATACATTACATTTTACTTACATGTAAAACTGCCTTCTAACTGGCATCTTTACAGCTCCTCCACAAAGCCTGGTGACATGCTTATTCCTTCCACACCTTTGCGTGGCTTGGGCCAGGCTGATTGATTTGCTGAAGCAAGGAAACAATACGGAGTTGAGAAAGCTTAAAATAATAAATTTTCTTGATTAGCAGTACTGTATAAATATCTGATTTTATCTGACTTGATGATTAGCTTTCTGAATCCAGTGAAATCAATTCAGTATTTTGTTCAGTCTTTTATAATCCTTTCTTAGAATACTGACAAGTCCAGCAGACAAGATTCCCCAAATGGTTTGTTTCTAGAGATGACTGGAAATACAGTGTTAAACCTTTTTCCTTTTGTCCTTTATTACTTTTGTTTTCATCACTGAAATCAGCTGATCAAAACCGAGCTGTTTCACAGGATGTGTGATAAACTTCCTTGCAGATCTCAAAATATTTTTGTTGCACTATCGTGTTTCCTTCTTAGTTTGCCACTTGATAGCAACCTTGGAGCCCTGGAAGCTGACAGCTGGGTCTCCTAAGGTTCCTAGCTCCCAGATGCCTAGGTTCAGGAGCTCTGGAAGCTCTGGCATTGGGCATTGCTTGCGGAAAATGTCCCAGTTTGCATTAGCTTTATTATTCCTTCATCACTGGATAGATGCCATGAAACAGGAAATACTTGCTATCAGATAATAAAAGTTCGATCAGCTTTTGATTTTTTTTTATTTTTTTTTTTTGGGGGGGGGGAAGTTTCCAAAATTTTGAAAGTTTTTGACATAGAAGAACATGACATTGGTAATCTGTTGTTTAAACAGTATTCATTTCTTCATCTTTATTACTGGTATAATTAGTTGTATGATGCCTACTAACCTCACCCTAATCAACACCTTTACTAAAAAATAGTTGCTTATGTTAGCAATCTACAATCTAACTAAAAAGATTTTTAAAAAAAAAAAGTGGCAGACAGTGCTTTACTCCCCAGTTTATGCACAGGAAACTGAATGACAGCAAGCTTAATTGCTGTAGTCTGCTCCGACAAGAAAATTCTGGCAGAATTGCTATTGAGCCTATATTATATGAATCTCACTGCCATAAAACATGAACTTTTTATTCCCACTGTATTCATACCTTCTACAGGCTAACAATGCCCAGTCCACTCAAACCTTCTTACGAGGGCAACCAACAAAGGTACGTCCAATAATTCTGTTAATTCTTTTTTCTAAATCCTCTCCTCTTTCTTAATTCATAACACACAACTGCTTGTACAGCAATTTCCTACTACATTTTGATTTACAGTCAAATAGCTTCCATTTTTTTACTAGCCCGGGTTTCCATTAATTTTTATGCAATTTGGCAAGTCCAGCTTCATAAGTGAGATTCGAATAATCCTACAGAATGGAAGAAAGAAAAAGCAAAACTACTTATTCAATTACTGATATTGAATACATGCATTTTTGTCATAAATTTTAGATACATTTCACTTGCAATAGATGCTAAGAATAAGTAATGCTGGTCTCCCTTGGGGCTAATATAAGCTTTGTCATGCAGAGAGGCCTATTTACTGAATAGTTTAAAATTGACCAATTTGTATTTTTATAGCAATATTGAGATTTCTGACCTATATTTAAGAAGTCTGATTGCACTGATTTATTTTCCCCAAATACCCATATTCTCTTTCCATATTCCTCTTTTTAGCAGTGATGTCTATGTAAGTCATTTTTGCTTGAATCTGGTCTAATTTTCACTACTGCCTAGTTAGTGTGGGTATGTCATAAGTGATAATTTATTTAAATTTTTAATAAGCATATTAATATAGAAGTAAAAGTAAAAAACAAAACAAAACAAAAAAAACCCCAACAAACAAAAAACAACCAAGTATTTTATTATGTATTCATGTTTTCTCTTTGGTATGACCAATATAGAAATTCAGTGGAAAAAAATATACCTTCTACTAGAAACTAGTTAAAAATTCCTGTCAGCAGACAACCTTATAATATTAGTAAAGCAACATTAAATTGCCTTGTCTTGGGTGGTGGTGGTTGGGGTTTTCTTGTTTGTTTGTTTGTTTGTTTGTTCTTACAAAAAAAAAAAAAAGTGTTGAGTGGCCACACTGGAGTGTGTCTGTTTTGTGAAGTAAGTTTTTTCCTTCTGTCTACCTTCACAGAGATGGAAAAAAATCAATTAATGACACTTCAGCATTTTGAACCACAAGGATTCCTCTAAACCAATTGATATAGTTTTGAATTGTATGAGTTTTCTTTTCCATCTGAAGTTTTGTTTGAACTCAAATTGATGTTCAGGCAAACCCAACAAATTATGATTTTGGGAAAAGTATAAGGAAAAATAATTATCTTAACTAGTCCCAGATGTGATGAAACATTCTAAGCTTTAATAGCTTTGGGAATTCAGTGTGAGTCTAGATCTTTGTTAGGCTTCTGAAAATCTAGTTAAGGTTTTGAGAAGGGATGAGTATATTTTGCATGCTTAAGTTTATAGGGATAGATATATCAAAATACATAAAAAGGGACATGATTTTCTGCAGTTCATCTTGATGCAAAACTACTACTATGAAATTAGATTGCAACTTCTATTAATCTCATTAAAAAAAGAATCAAGCTTAATGTGTAATCAATTAACCAAGAGAGAAACAAGCTGCTTAGCACAAAGAGATAGTGAGAGGCAAGTCAATTAGTATTTTTGTTAGCATTGTCATGACTAGAATTAGGTATGGCAGTATAGAAAACTAATATAAACAAAACAATACAGATCATAATCGTAACTTTAAAAAGTTAATGAAAAGGAAAGAAGTTTTCTTTATCATGAAAGTGAGACATTTAGGAAGAGATCACAGAGGGATGATTTTAGCTAGGTGGGACTCCTACAAAGATCAGGAGAAAAAAGAAAAAATTGAAGTTGTTCTGAACGCCTACTGTCAGCTCCCTTTTAAGATGAAATAAATGGAAATACAATGAAAAGGTTCACCATATGACACTTTCATGGTCATGACTTGGCAGATTGACAAGAACTTTGATGTTCAGAAGCCTGAATTTGAAAGAGGGAGAGAGTGACAGTAAAAAAGGGAGAAAGGAAACCACATCCTGGATGGGAAAACAAATCTACAAGACAATTCATCTGGAGCACCTTTTTCCAGGAATGGGAGGGAGAAAGGGAAGAGGAAGGGGGACAGGGAAGAGAGGAAATCATATGCTATGGAAATACAATATGAAGCAAGTTTTGAGACTTCCAGAAAATATGGAGATAGAGTTAAATACTCGGAAGATTTTTTTACCCAAGAAAGAATGTTCCAGAACAAATATTTTCTTAATTATATTCTTTGATTTCTTTGTTGTTTGGTGGGGGTTTTTTATTTTGTTGTTGTTGTTTCTTTGATTTTTTTTTTTTTTTAAAGCAACCCCACATAAGAGTAAAAAATGAATCCCACTTATGATTATCTTTATTACGTCTACAATGTACCCTACTGTGATGAAGATACATCATCCATCACATAAAATTCCTTTTTAAGACAAGTCTGTATCGCCAGCTTTTCTACTATCTGCTGGTAATACAAAACTGGGAGGAGTGGTCAACACACCAGAAGGCTGCGCTGCCATTCAGTGAGACCTGGACAAGCTGGAGAGTTGGACAGAGAGGATCCAAAGGAAATTCAATAAGGGCAAGTGTAGGGTCCTGCACCTAGGGAGGAATAACCCCAAGCACCAGTACAGGTCAGGGGTTGACCTGCTGGGAAGCAGCACTGCAGAGAAGGACCTGGGAGTCCTGGTGGACAACAAGCTCTCCATGAGCCAGCAGTGTGCCCTCGTGGCCAGGAAGAGGTGCATTATTAGTAGTGTGGTCAGCAGGTCGACGGAGGTTATCCTCCCCCTCTACTCTGCCCTGGTCAGGCCGAATCTGAAGTACTGTGTCCAGTCCTGGGCTCCCCAGTTCAAGAAAGACAGGGAACTACTGGAGAGAGTCCAGCAGCAGGCTACAAGGATGATAAGGGGACTGGAGCATCTCTCTTACGAGGAAAGGCTGAGAGAGCTGGGTCAGTTTAGCCTGGAGAAGAGAAAACAGAGAGGGGATCTCGTCAAGGCTTATAAATACCTAAAGGGAAGGTGTCTAGAGGAAGGGACCAGACTCTTCTCTATGGTGCCCAATGACAGCACAAGGTGCAGCAGGTACAAACTGGAAGACAGGAAGTTCCATCTGCATATGAGGAAAAACATCTTCACCTTGAGAGTGACAGAGCACTGGAACAGGCTGCCCAGAGAGGTTATGGAGTCTCCTTCTCTGGAGATTTGCAAAACCTGCCTGGCCATAACACTATGCAGCCTGCTCTAGGTGATCCTGCTTTAGCAGGGGAGTTGGACTAGATGATCTCCAGAGGTCCCTTCCAACCCCTACCAATCTTTGATTCTGTGATTCTCTGATGTATAAAAATGGATACTGAAAATGTGACAGTGCTATGCCAGAAAAATTCTGCTTTGTAGGAAGCTACCTTGACTTTGGTTCTGTCTTTGGGAGAAGTGGTGTAACCATGTTACCTCAATGTATTGGATCTCCACTGGTGACTCTGCCAAAACAGTTTACAGTGGAGTCTCCTTAGTACAGATATGGCTTAAGGAAGCTGATAAAGGAAAATAATACATTAAAAAAAAATTATTCTGAGGAAATCAATAGTGCAATAAATAAAAATTATTTGCATGCTTTTATATATATCCACTGAGAGAAACCTAAAGAGAGAAACTGACACCAAAAAGGTTTATCTCCACTTTGGTACCTTTGAACCCTCACCCCCCTTTCATTGTTTGGTTCACAGTTCAGGCTAAGGAAACTTCATACATCTTTTAAGATACATCTGCTTGTCTAGGACTTCAGGGGATGATTCAAGCTGATGAGAGGACCAGAAAGAATAGGTGAATGTCCACTTTATTAGTGAAGAAAAGAATTGAATGAAAATTGAACCTGTCAGTCTTTGAACATACGTATCCACAGATGTTTTGAAAGGAGGGGCAGTGAGATAAGCAATGATGTCAAGGGGAGAAGGAATGTAAAAGTTAATTTATTGACCTCAACAATTTCCTTGAGAAGTTCAACAGAAATTGAAATTAATATATAAGGATGGTCCTCCAGAAACATGAGGGACTTCTGCAGTTTTCTGTTTCATCACCATCTCTCAAACCAATGCATCCAATTAGAAATAACAAATCCAATAAGAAATAATTACTATCTGGTGAGGTTGGAAGAATTAATACAATGTCTTGTAGAAAGGAAAATTGGTACATGACAGAATGAGGCAATATCCTTTCTACAGTATGAGAAACTCGGACCCACCAATTTTTTTTGCTTTAATAACTTTGAGTTATGTGTAAATAAAACTGCTAGAAGAGAAATATAACTAACAAGTTTGTATTACAGCATCCTTCCTATTGTGATGTGATCTTGCCCAAACATGTTTGTATTGTAAACTAGTCAGGATTTCATCTGACTACAAAATCATGCGGCAGCTCATAGGAACCCTTGAAAACCAACAGTGTCCTAGGCTGCATCAAAAGAAGTGTGACTAGCAGGTCGAGGGAAGTGATTCTGCCCCTCTACTCTGCTCTCATGCGACACCACCTGGAGTACTGCGTCCAGCTCTGGGGGTCCCAGGACAAGAAAGATCTGGAGCTGTTGGAGTGAGTCCAGAGGAGGGCCACGAAGCTGATCAGAGGGCTGGAGCACCTCTCCTGTGAGGACAGGCTGAGAGGGTTGGGATTGTTCAGCCTGGAGAAGAGGAGACTCCGGGGAGATCTAATTGCGGCCTTCCGGTACCTGAAGGGGCCTACCGGATAGGTGGAAAGCAACTGTTTATCAAGGGCTGTAGTGACAGGACAAGGGGTAATGGGTTTAAACTGAAGGAAGGTAGATTTAGATTAGATGTTAGAAAGACATTCTGTACTGTTAGAGTGGTGAGACACTGGCACAAGTTTCCCAGAGAGGTTGTGGAGGCTCCATCCCTGGAAGTGTTTAAGACCAGGTTGGACGGGGCTTTGGGCAACCTGGTCTAGTGGAGGGTGTCCCTGCCCATGGCAGGGGGGTTGGAACTAGATGATCTTTGAGGTCCTTTCCAACCCAAACCATTCTATGATTTTATGATTCTATGATTCTATGAAATGCGCAGCATTTACTAGGCATCAAAACTTGATCTTAAAAAAGAAGTTTCACTAACTTAGAGATATAAGACTGAAAATATTTAGTTTTATTCAATGATTTTATTCATTTGCCTGAAATGAAAAATCTGAAAATAAGCTCTAAATTTCTGGACTATGTCAAAATCTCTTATTTAAATTTCCATTAAAAATGAATGAACCAGAATTCTTGAAGTTTCAAGGAAAATGTGATTATAGCTACATTAAACTTATCTATAGCTGCGATGTTTATAAACTAGGTCTTTAGTTTATGACAGCATCTGACCTCTAGCTTAATATTTATTCCTTTATTTTCTTTATAATTGGATGAATTTCTGTTGAGCTCAATAAATTTGCAGTTCATTAAATAATTTTGTACTTAGGATGAGACATTCGTGAACCTGAAGTACTTTGCAGAAGTAAGGATGAAATCTGACAAACAATTGTGAGTACTTTTTCATAATTTAACTGATATTATCTGAAACCCTGGTATTATTATGATGTAGCTCTGATTGTTTTGCTTTACTGTATGAATTCTTCTACTACGTAATTTATTGAACAATGGCACAAAATTTTGGCCAGCCTTCCTTTTCAAAGGAGAATAATACAGCTCTTGTTAATTTCAAAAGTAATTCATGTGTTCAGCCTTTCTTTCAGTTATTGAAATAGTTCTAAAGCAGTACTATCCATGCATGTGAAACACATCTGTTAACAGTGGGAAAGGTTCTTTAAAGTTCTTATATATGCAATGCAAAATTGGACACATTCACAGTATTAAATAAAATATGCATATTAGAAATATAGTAAAGAAAAATTCCGTATAGATAGCAATGACAACTTTTAGGCTTAACATCAGATACTTAATGAATAATATTGAAAACACAGGGGGAAATTCTACTCTTTAATAAACATTTATTCATAGAAAAATGTTCTGTGATACAAAAATTAAATGTAGAAACAAATTGCCACCAGTTATGACTACCAATCAATTTGAAAAGAAGCTCCAATTTCCAGTTTCAAATAAGTTACACTTACTTGAAGGAGGATCACTAATAGATATAAATTTACCACTGTGGAGAACTTGGCTTATATTTCTCATTCCAATAACAATTTGTAGGACTGCAATAAAACTTCAGTAAGACATTCTCAGGGTTTTTTTGTAACCTTTGTGATGGCCACCATCCCCAAAATGTCAAAATATAGTGGAAAGGTAATTTAGAAAAAAACTAAAAACACTCTAAATGCCAAGATTGTCATCTGTACTATTAAAATGTCATACATGGTCTCTATGGAAGACTAACAACATGCATTAATATGATATTTGTAGTCTTTACAGCCTGCTAATATACCAAAAGGGAGACTTTTGCAAAAATCTTAGCAGCTATACCTTGTAAAATGTTTACAATGTAAATTTATACAGCAGCTGAATTTACTTTCTTCCCAACTTGATGTCCAGTTGATTTACTCTATCACTGCTCAACAAATGCTCTGATTAAGGATGTCATCCTGTAGTTTCTAGTGGAGTGTGTCTAAGAGCAAAATATAAATGAGTAGCAGAATCAGCCCTTCAAAGTCCCTCTTTCTTCATCAAAGATGTTCATAATAAAATAAGTTAACATTCCTTATGTAGCATATATAGCCAAAAGAAAGGTCCATTAGGTTTCTTGAAAGCTCAATCATTTGAGACCTCTCTGCATTAGGTAGCAACCAGAATATTTCCATGTTCTGAAAAAATCTCCAGAGGGGTAAGATCCCAATCCATTAGAGTGTCATGATTGAAAGCAATGTAATGATTCTTAATTTCATGTAAATGAGAGATAACCCTCTCTGAAAAATCCTAAATCATTGTTCAAATAGCTTAACATCAAGTATTTTTATGTCTGCTTTTTCTGGTTTTACACTTTTATGTTGCAGTTATATTTCCAGTTTCATGATCAGAAATTAAAACATTTTTGGTTTTTAGACTAAGCACACTGTTTTCATGTAGGGCTTCTCCATTGTTAAGTATCAAATGAAAATGACAATCATGGGAAACAATAAATTTAATGATATCTGCAGATGAAACTTTTGGAGTATCCACAACTCATGGCAAGTCTGGGATATGGTGTTTCAGCAAGTAATGTCAAATGGCAAGATAAATACAAAATCCTCCCAGACAGCATTTTTTAGACCTTCTGACGAGAAGTACATAGGACAATACCCATATTCTAAAAAAATCCCTATTTCCCCACCCACACTGTTCAACAGCTAAAACACCTTCATTTATGGAGTCTATGTGAAATATAACCATTATACTACCAAACTGCAGATTATGGAATGTAAATCACTGAAGAAATTATTTTTCTTCTCTAAGAAAAATCTAAGGTTTGGGTCCTAATGACATCTAAAAGTCTCTGAGTTAAGACTGAAGATCTTATATCTCTCTCAGCTCCAGATTTTTCCTCCTTATTTAATTCTAATTTCTTTAATGTCTCACTTGGCATTTTGACAAGATTATGCAAAATATGCCCTAATTCAGTAAATGCTTTTTGATAGGATCCTCCACAAAACCATATGGAAATCTTTTACATTTCACCACTCTGAGCTCTGCTTTATAACAAAGTTCAAACTGTAGGGGATGAGAATACACGAATATTTTTGTTCCCAATGTCAGTTGTCATAAATGCACATTGCATTTGGTGATGCAGATGCCTACATACTTCTCTGCATCTGTATCTAGGCTGTAGAGGTTTCATTTTGTCTGCTGGAAAGAATGAGCACTGATAATTTGGGCCATGAAAATACTGTTCTTTTTTTCGTCTCCCTGAGGCTCCATTATACAAACCTCCCCTATGGTTGCGTTTTTCTTCCATATAGTGATACGTGATTATTCACAAATTGAACCAAGTTTGTTAATAAAATTTTTATAATCAGAGACTTGTTTTCTACTGTTCAATCCACAGCTGATTATCTTTAGCCTTCTGCCTGCATTATATCTGGCCTAAGTAATAGAAAGCATCATTTGCCAAATAGGAACATTCACAAAGTCTTTCAGTAATGGGTTTTGAGGGTAATTCTGTCTCTTTTCCTTTTTCATAGAGTCATTTGAGTTTCTTTTCAAGTAATGATCTCCTCAGTTTTCTGCAAGACATAAATATGAATTTAGATATTATTTAGATAGCTGCTGTTAATTCCTTGATAAAGTTTCCTGATTTCAGTTGCTACGGTGCCTACGCTAATTATGTGAAGAAATACTGTATATGTGGAACACAGAAAATACTGAATGTCTTATCAAAATTTTAACAATAAATTCAAAATGAGGCAAAAAATTATTATTATTATGGTTGCAATTATATTAACAATTTCAGTCTGAATCACCCAACTGCAACTTATTCCCAATAATAATATACTTACGACAGATATATGCAGTCTTTCCAGTATCTATCCCTTTCTCTGCTGGTCAGCTCTCTTCCAGTATGTCACTGGGTCCTGAAATCAACCATCAGCCTTTCTCAAGGGGAAAGATGTCAGGGCGAGCCCTCAGTGCCCTGAGTTCTTCAGGGTCTTTTGTTAATGTTCCTTTCTCTTTGGTTGTAGTTCCACTTGCAGTTTTGTTTTTTTTTCAGTCTGTTTGACCACTCGTTTTTCTTGTTGACCTTCAAGTTTAGTTAAGTAATGATCACTTAATATTGTTAAACCTTTATCATATACAGTGTATATGGTCTGACAAGCCCTTGAGTCTTACATCACTGAGTTAATGAAAAACCTATGCTTTGTGACTAGCAATGGTGATGCCATACTTACTGGGCTACAGTGGAGTCAAGATTAATTCATAGACAAATAAGAAAAAAGAGGGTAGAATGAAACTGTTAGGGAGTCTAGGTTCTTGCTGAGTTGTGTATAAAAGCAGAAATTAATCTCTTAATCAAATCTTAATCAACTCTTCATTCTGGTGAGACACAAAAAATCATCATCTGCAGTATTTAAATTTGTACTTTATACTGTGGATCAAGTAGTGAATGGATAACTTTTAGCATTGGTCTGCAATGCACATTAGGTCAAGTTTTCCACAGTCACACCCTCATTTGAACATGAAATGAATCAGCCAAAATTTTGAAGTACATCCTTGCTGGGGTGTCCTAGTCTTTTCAATTGGGTTTGATGCTCATTGTGCTTAAATGACTGTCTCCAGATCTAAGCACTGAGATGTGGCTACTGAGACCATCCTCACGATGGTCCTCACGAAGCTTTCATATCATTGCCTAACACATATTCAGGATAAACACAAGTTTAGCATTTTACTATAAACCCACAGATTACTGCGACTTGGTTTCATTGGCAGCGATATTTCAGAAAAGGTAGGAAGATGTTTCTACAAGTCCAGTAAATTCAGCCCAGTTTATTGAATCCTCTGTGATGGCAGCAATAGATTCCTTATTCCCAATTACTGCTAGATGAGCATGCTTCATAAGAATAATTCCTGTCAAGATAAATGCAGGAAACTGGAAAAAAATAAGTTATTCTTCTTCACCTTTATCATTCAAAAAGAGCACAGCATTTATTTCCTTTGTAAATGTCACAGAGAGATTGATGCTCAATAGGAAACTTCCATGGTGATCTTTCATTTCTGCACAATTGTCTTGAGCTGGCTTATAAACATTGGGAAATGGAAAGTATTACTGATCAAACTGTATTGGCACAAACATGGTGCTAGGGTAATACATATATCCTCTTTCCATTTCCTATGACAGCAACTTAGGAAAACTTAACTATTCCAGCACTTGCCAAAAGATTAGGGAAGACTTCATTAAGTGCTGGATTTCAGCTGCTTTAGGTATAGAAGGTGTCATCAGCTCAGCAGTATTTGTGCTGATTCAGCTAAAAAGGCAGAGCTAAAAGCATTAATTTACTTTTAAAAGTGTGCTTGGAAGCAATTCTGTTTCAGAAATAGGAGCAAAGTCAGCTGAAAAACTGCAGTCAAATTCTATTCTAAAATGAAATAAAAAAATCAATTTCTTGTAAATTGTTGTTATTTATGGAGGAAAAGCTAATACTGTAATAATTCTACTTCTCTCATGGTAAAACTAATTTAGTGTATTCTTTAGCATTAATGCCTTTTAGGTGGAAATATTTAACAGCTAACCAGTTTTTTAACTTAAACCTGTGCTGAAACTGAAATACTGTAAATTTCCTCCCTATACTACTGTATTTTTCCTCCTAAAATGACTAAAAGAAAGGAAAAAGTTTAAGAAGTTTGAAAAAAAGAAAATCCTGTAACTCTCTTTTTTAATAAATCTCATCTAGTGAAAAAAAAAAAATCACTAATTTATCTGTCAAGGCAATTTTTTATCAAGGTAGAGAGCTTCTCTTCTTTACAATGCTTACTATCAATGGCTTTGCTGTAAATCATTCCTTGCTCATCTCACAGAATTTGTGAGTGGTTTGGAAAACTGTACATAGAGAATGCACAGGCACCATTCCATTGCACATTCTTTGTTTCAGGTTCATTGAAATGGAAGATAAGCACAGATGTGGCAGGGAAGCTTTCAAGGATAAAAACATCAGCATTGATAGTGAAGCATTTCCAAAGTGTCATCAAAAGTAAATTTGCCTGCCCTGTCCAGTCATGTCTGTGAACTTCCAAACTGCAATTGTGTACAGAGTGACTATCTACTGCGATTACAGGTATGAATGCAAAATGTTTCAGCAAACACAAAAGAGAAATGAGACAGAGACTCTTTAACCATTTTCCCAACTTATTAGTAAGCCACTAGTTCAATAGATGAAGAAAGCTATGCTTTTAGGACACTGAAAGAAAAAGACAGTTGTAATGCACTTGCTACTGAAGAACTATGAGAATATACATATTATGAATATATAGAAAAGTCAATATTTTAAAATGATGAAAGCTTATCATAAAATGATACTTTGGAATGAGGGAAGAGGAGATCTACTTGTTTTCCAGTTCATCAAATTTGCACAATTCTATCGACAAAGGCTCTTTCCACCCTGTTGGTCACTTTGGAGGAAAGTTCCCCAGCCAGTATCTTTTTACTAAGAAAGTGTTCAGTGATGCCAACTTCTTATCCCTCTGTGGATTACTTAAGGCAGTAACCTACAAAAATACTGGTGTGTGTCCTCCTTCCATAAATCTATTGCCAGTTTGATGAGATTTTAGAGGGCACACAAGGTATGCTTTTCAGATCCTCAAGGAACACACTTATTTAAAAAGAGAAGAGGAATAAAACATGAAATCTCACTTCTGCTTCCACACCCCTCAAGAACTCATTTGAAACAGAAAATGCTTTACATGTTTCTAGACCTGGTGTCCTTCCTGCAACCATCATTTGACTCTCAAAACCAAGGTAGAGAGGCACTGAAATAGAATCTACAATATTTTTCATGGAAAATCGAGTCCTTTATTCCTTGGTAGTTTTCCTTTCTGTGAAATGAGTGATGCCTCAAGTAAGATATACTGAAATCCTACAATCTAGATCTCCATCTGTGCCATCATACATAGAAAGCCATCTGCTAATTTCATGTACAATCTCTACCTTGGAAACACAAAAAAGATCTTTATAAAACCAACTATCTTCTAATGTTGGGAAAGTTGACATTTACCAATCATTTCGGTTTTCTATCATTAAAAAAAAAAAAAAAAAAAAAAAAGGATCACTTTCTTCAGTGTATGGATTGCTCTATTCAAAAGGGAAAAGTTCCTTTCAGAAGGGGAAACAGAAGCAGTTAAGTGAACTTGTGGACATTACAGATAGACCTCCTGTCTACCTTCCTTTGAAAACAAACAGTAGAAGAGAGATATGGAGGAAAATCTGGGTACCATTATGTACAACCTAATGAAAACTTCTCACTGGGAACTGGAAAAAAAATCCAAAGACAACAAACTGTTATAACACAGACAGAAAATGAGATCAAAAACTAAAATAAACAAACATTGAAGTAATGTCTTCAAAATATTTTTCATACTGGAAACCCAAAGCAGTCTTCATTTTCAAATGTGGAAATTAAGTTATTTATCAGAGGCCACATAGAAGTTTAGGGTTGGAGTCATGACAAAGCTTGAGAGTTAATAACCTTTCATTTTCTCTCAAGCAATACAGTTTTCTTTTGGACAGTGTCACAGGTCTTAAAATATATGATTAATACAGCACATTTTCCATGTTGCATTTTGACATATGTATCCTGGTTTTCAGCTGGAATAGAGTTAATTTTCACAAGAAGCTGGGAGGGGGCACAGTCAGGACAGCTGACCCAAACTAGCCAAAGGGGTATTCCACACCATGAGGACATGCTCAGTTTATAAGAGGGGAGCTGGCATCGGATTCCAGTCGGTGAGCAAATTGCAGTGTGTATCATCCGCTTTGTGTATTCTTTTGTAGGTATTGCTGTTGTTATTTTCCTCTCCCTTTGCTGTCCTAGTAATCTGTCCTTATCCCACCCCACGAGTTTTACCTTTTTCTTCTGATTCTCCTCCCCATCCCACAGGGTGTGGAGGTGTGTGTGGAGAGTAAGCAAGTGGCCACATGGTGCTTAGCTAAGGCTGGGGCTGAACCACAACAATATGCTACCACACTGACCTTCCTTAAACATCTATAGTTTGGGTTGTTTTTCCCATTGGCAACAGAGGCTGGGTCTGCTTTAAACATTCATGCAACATTTCGTTGCTTCAGTGCTTTCTCTGCAAACTGTCTTTGGGGAAAAAAAAAAAAAAAAAAAAGTCCACTACTTAACATTATTCTAGCAGAGAAGGATTTAAAAATTGATAGCAACAGTGTTTCCTACTAGGCTGTTATTTTTACCTCCTTGGTAAATGAAACTATGAAACAGCCAATCTTAATTTCAGGGATGTGGGAGTATTAAAGTGCCTGCTATCTGCAACCCATATGAAATCACAAGATTTATGCATGGGTGAAAAGGCAGATAGGAAGGAAAATAATAGGAAAACCATTTTAAAAAAAACTTTTCTTAAGAATGTTACCCCTTAATATAGAAATAAACATTTTTTCTCAAGAAAAAAAAAAGTCTATTTTGGTTTTAAGCCATTGCTTATAAATTTCTTTTGTTTACAAATGCTGTATGCAATGGGTTTGTATTTTTGTAGAAAAAGAAAAAAATTGCCCGTATACCACAGATTTTGCTTTTCCTTCATAACATACTGAATGAGGTGACACAATGGCCATGTTCTATAAAAAGCAAAATTTTCTGAGTTCTTACAGGAAGTTTAGAAACCATGTTCACCCTCCTCTCCAGTAATTATTGAAGTTGGGTGGTCATGACTGTCTAACTATTGAGTTTATCTTGTCCATCTGTCTGCATGACTGTTTCACAGCCAGGTGACTCAGTTCTGCAGCCAACAGGGGACAAATGCATGGACCTTACCATACAGATAGATTTTATAGAGGCTTACCTTGCCTTTTATTATTGTTTAATAAATAAGTTACTATTTAATTTTAATGTCTGAAAGTCATGAAATTTATGTGTAGCTTTATATAGAACTTGATAATAGCAGTCATGATAAATGATGCAACATCAAATATACAAACAAAACCTGATATATTCTAAATATCCCAAGTGGTTATAAGTCTGTTCTGTGCAGCATTGAATTGTTTATTTATTTGGTCCCTGACACTGCAAAAAATAGATATCTGAACTTCTCTAAAACAAATTCTGGAATGAGATCTTGGCTTTTGTCATGGTTATCATATGAATATTTTAACTTAATTTGATTTAAGAAATAGGGAAAAAAAAGCAAGGGACTGATGAGATGAAAAACATTCTTGAAATAAAGCAATTCTTGATCTCTTGAGATTCTGAAAAGGGGAATCTTCTGATAAGAGGAAGAGTTGATAGACTAGATGGATACACAAGCTTATGGAGCATGAAGAAGCAAGATCCTATCTGGTGATATTAAGACTTAAATAAGAGAGATAAGCATGTGTAGAGTATCCATCATTTTAAATGCTTTGTTTCCTCTGTAAGAATAAATAATAACACTTTGTCTTAAAGAGAACTGTCTCAGCATGAGATATGACTTGTCTACACTTTTCATTCAGGAAAGGAAAGACTTAACCCAGGTCTGGAGGACCAAGGGAGGGAGCACTTAAACAAACTGGCCATACACAAGTCAACAGAATGTGATGGGATGCACCCTCAAGTGCTGAGGGAAATGACTGACAAGGACCTTAGGGTCCTAATGAATACCAGACTGAACATGGGTCAGCAACGTGCCCTTGCAGCAAAGGTGGCCAATGTCTTCCTGGACTGCATTAGAAGGAGTGTTGCCAGCAGGTCAAGGGAGGTGATCCTTCCCTTCAGCACTGGTGAGGCCACACCTAGAGTACTGTACCTGATTCTGGGCAGTACAAAAGGCACATGAACAAACTTCTTTAAAGTCATGATCAGGACATTATTTTTTTCTTGGGGTTTATGAAAGTTTTTGTTTTTTTGTTGGTTTTTTGGGGGGTTTTGTTTGTTTGTTTGTTTTGGTTTTGGGTTTTTTTTTTGTTTTTTTGTTTTTGTTTTTTTGTTTTGTTTTTTTTTGGAGCGGGAGGGGAATTATATTAAAGTTTTTCAGCTTTCTGAACTGAAGAAAAAGTTTAAGGCAACTAAAACACAAAAAAGTTGTGCAGAAAAGCTTTTTCCCAAACAATTCTTTGTTTTCTCTTCCCTGGTCCCAGAAGCCTTCAATAATCTCTTTGGATAGTAGTTATCCTAGAATTATGTCAAAATGAACATATTTTTCTCCAAGGTATACACTAGCTTTAAGTCCAAACAGTAAGTATCTGTACATATCTTTTCTTTTCCTGAAAATGTCCTACATATTTTTGAGTATAAAGAACCTCTAGCCAAAGTACATTGCTTCTTGAGATCAAACTTCTATTGACATCAGTAAACTCTGGATTTTGCTGAAAGTCATCGAAGTTCAATACATCATTTGATTCAAAATAACAAGTCAGTGTGTCAGACACCAGTGGACCAGAATTTTTGTTTGGTTTTGGTTGGTTATGGGTTTTTTTCTGGTTGGTTAGTTGCTTGGGTTTTTTTTTCTCAGAGTTATGGCATGTATCAGCAGGCATTCTCATTATGTATGTGGTTGTGTGCAGCACATATTACTACCACGGTAAACTATCAAAATCATTGTGGAAGCATTTAAACTCTTTACTAAGCTATTGGTTTAAACCTTATTGTAGAGAATAAAGCAAGGATGTTGGTTTCCTTTGAAGTACTCTAAAGATAAGGCTGTTGTATTCTTTCTTTCCCGAACAGAGAAAATCTACATGACAGCAGAAACTGAGGAAAGACACTGATCCTGTTTTTAATGAATCTGAAGAAAAGGAGTCTGGAAGATGGTTTTGTCTTCAACTGTCCTATTCTTCTTCTCCTTTGCTTCCTGATATAGCAAATGACATAGTAGAGTCTCTGCTGGAAAGGAATAATGGGAGATCACTTGCCTATACTCCTTCTAAAAGGACCTAATATTTTGCTAGTAGTGGAACACATAAATTGTAAATGAATGCAGGGCAAATCCTGAGCCATCTATCCAGTTTATCTCTTACTCATCTCTGAGCCTACACAGGTGAGTGAGGTGAACTTCAATTACCTGACTGCAAACAGTAGCAGCTGAGACTGTGATCCCTTGTACCTCCTCCTGGGAAATGTGACCCTGCCGCGCTTTGGTAAATGTACACTGCAGCTGCTGAGTGGGCAGCTTGACAGCACACATTGCCTCTTGACATCTGGGGAGTCATCCGAATCTATCAGAGGAATGTATTTCTTAAAATGTACACAAATGCTTTGTAGCTGACCCTCCTTGTTCAGCACGGTAAAAGCAGTGTAGGAGTTTATGCGATCATTAAAACTAAGCAGAGCACTTGCTCAGTCAGCTTCAACTTCTGGGTTTTGTCCTGTCCAGTTTTGCCCTAATTCATTAAGAGATTATGGGCCAGACTCTCAGTTCATATAAACTGGCTCTACACTTCAATGAGACACCCATTTATACCTATTAAAATGAAGTTCCATTGTGCATCTCAGATACATCAATTGTTTAAATTATTTAAAATTGAATTAACTATTTAGTTACTGTCATTAAGAGGTAAAAGACTAAAGAACATATTAATACAGACATGAATGAAGGATAGGGGAAAAATGAGGGAAAAGTTAAAAGACTTGAGATGAAGCTGATATTTTTAAAAAAATAGTTATCTAGAGTATATCTACATATACTCTAAAGACTCCTTGTATCAGCAAGTCTTGAACTGTTGAAATATTATTTATTAAATCAAAGATGATTGTTATGTTTAAATTCATGTTCAGAAAAAGGAAATTGGTGATTAGTTCAATACTAATAGCTGCAAACAAGGTCATATATATTACCAGATACTTTCCATGCTCTCAAAAAAAAAAAAAAAAAGGAAAAAATATAGAAATGGTTTGTTATAGCTTATCCTGTTACCTCCACAGCTTTGTTTTTGTGATATTAGGGAAAAAAAATGCATTTTTGGAAAAGGGAATGGAGCTCAATTTAGTACAAATGAGCTGTCTAGGAATGAATGAAAAACCCAAAGAAGTTGTGAAATAAGTTTGTTACAGAAATATTCCCTCTTAAATATGTATTTGACCTCAAAAACTAAAAGGAATAAAAGATTAATATTTTTTGCATTCACTTATTTTTACTTTGAAAATTCATATTTTGATTATATTGGGTTTGCGTGGCAAGGTTTTGGTAGTAGGTGGACTGCAGGCATGGCTTCTGTGAGAAGTTGCTAGAAGCTTCCCCCATGTCCGACAGAGCCAATGCCAGCTGGCTACAAGACAGACCCACTGATGGCCAAGGCCAAGCCCATCATCATGGTGGTAGTGCCTCTGGGGTAACAGAGTTGAGAAGGGGAAAAAAATGCTGCACAACAGTAGCTGGTGAGAGGACTGAGAATATGTAAGAAACTCTGCAGACACCAAGGTCAGTGCAGAAGGAGGGGGAGGAGGCGTTCCAGGCACCGGAGCAGAGATCCCCCTTTAGCCCATGGAGAAGACCATGGTGAGGCAGGCTGTCCCCCTGCAGCCCATGGAGGTTCATAGTGGAGCAGATATCCACCTGCAGCTCATGGAGGACCCCACACTGGAGCAGGTGGAGGCGCCTGAAGGAGGCTGTGGTCCCGTGGGAAACCGACGCTGGAGCAGGCTCCTGGAAGGACCTGTGGAACTGTGGAGAGAGAAGCCCACACCAGAGCAGGTTTTCTGGCAGGACTTGTGACCCTGTGGGGGACCCACGCTGGAGCAGTCTGGTCCTGAAGGTCTGCACCCCGTGGGAGAGACCCATGCTGGAGCAGTTCGTGAAGAACTGCAGTCCATTGGAAGGACTCACGTTAGAGAAGTTCATGGATGACTGTGTCCTGTGGGAGGGACTCCATGCTGGAGCAGGGGAAGAGTGTGAGGAGTCCTCCCCCTGAGGATGAAGAAGCGGCAGAAACAACGTGTGACGAACTGACCACAACCCCCATTCCTCGTCCCCCTGTGCCGCTGGAGGGAGGAGAGAGAGAAATCAGGAGTGAAGTTAAACCTGGAAAAGAAAGGAGGAGTGGGGAGAGGTATTTTAAGATTTACGTTTTATGTCTTATTACTCTACTCTGATTTGATTGAAAATAAATCAAACTAATTTCTCGAAGTCGAGTCTGTGTTGCGCATGACATAATTGTTGAGTGATCTCTCCCTGTTCTTATCTCGACCCATGAGCTTTTCATTATATTTTTGCTCCCTTGTCCAGCTGAGGAGGGGAGTGATTGAGCGGCTTTGGGGGGCACCTGGCATACAGCCAAGGTCAACTGATCACATTGATATATCAATATAATTTATTATGAGTTCTTTTTTTTGAAAAAATCTTATTCATTATTTTTATAAAGGGTTTTTTTCTGTTTTCCTACTGGCAGCACTTTGAAAAATCTAGGCAGAAATGGGAAAGTTTATCAACATTATTAAACTTGTTTAAAAGTACTTGATATGCCTGATATATCATGGATATACATATCTGAATATTTATCTTTATGGGTACTACTGGACATACTTTCAGTTTCAGTTTTGCTACTTTTCAAGAAAGCCATCATCTTCGTTAGTCTCAGGAACTGACTCTAACCGCAGTATCATCAGCATGGGGCCTGAGGAAGAAATTGCTATCAGCAGTTAACATTAGTTTTATTCAGTTAACCCACAAACACCTCACTCTGGATTGCTCTTCCATTCTGGTGGACAAGGCTTTAACAACCCCCTGTGTGCTCTCCATGCATCAGACCGCACATTCCATGAAACCAATGAATCAGACTAGCCAAGCTCATATAGAAGAAAGAAAGAAAACTGAAAGACTGAGCTGTTAATCGGAGATGTAAACATGCAAATGAGAAGTGCTGATGGATATGTGTTGTCTACCCTTTCTCCATGGTTACAAGAAATAAAGCTGTTTTGTTATATCCTTTTTCCCTAATCTGCAAACAGCCTTGTGAGCAGCAAGAAACATCTCTGACAGCAGGACTGCTACTGAATGGAGGATACAGCAGAATCTGAAACAATGGCTCCTCTGCCAGAAGTCAGACGCCGGGTCCCTTCGTTCCCTGACCATTAGCATTTCCCGATGCAGTGTGTGCATCCGTCAAATCTCAGACAGTGCAAGTCGGACTCAGGCAACCTGCTCTGCCTCAGACACCACTGCAGCCAGGCCTCTCACTCATACATTTTCAGCACCGTGCTCTGGCTCTGCTCTCTCCCTCCATTACTCCATATGTCAGGCACATACGTCATTGGCCAGATATGCAACTTACCAATAATTTCTGTTTGCTTAGGATAAGGACATCATGTAATGGAAAAAAACATGGTTTGTAAGATTTCACACTTGGCTTCACTCTTAAGCTACAACCTAATTTTGCCATATAATTTTCCCATTCTCTCCTCATATGGCCCTTCAGTCATAGGAGAAAAGGATCTTAATACATTCTGCAACAAAAAGCAGAAAGATATCATGCAGAAGAGGCAATGGTCTGCACAGTTCCCATTGCCCAACATCACTTTGATTTCAACCTACCCTTTCCTGGTTTTGCTTCATCTAAGTAAGAATTCCTTTAAGGTATTTTCTTTTCATTTTATATCAGCAGCTAGGAAAACGTAGCTGAGTCTATAAATATCCTATATTTGCCCAGCACCAGTGCCCTGTAACATATATTGAAGACGAATAGTTTGGAAAAGGATCAGTGTCTGAGCCAGTTCTTACTCAAAACCATGAAAACTGCATTTTCCTCTGGAAATCCAATATTGGAAATAATCTGTTGCATATTTATGTGACAAAAAACTGTGCAAAATATCTATGACATTCTCTGATAAATGTTGGGAGAACTTAGGGGATTTAATACCCTGTGCTTATGTATATTAATCATTAGAGAACAAAAGGATACACCATAGCATATGAAAATTATATCAAATATCACTTATTAGAGAGGAGGTACTGTATCAGACTGGAACTTCTTTTCTTTAAAGTGACACTGGCTCTCTTTAATTTGACAGACATGACCCTTAGACAATGGCAAAAAATGCAATAATTTTTCCATTACTATTACAGGTTGTAAAATATTTCTTGAGGACAGTAAAAGATATTTCCCCTTCTCTGACTGTCCATAGTGTGCAGCAGGGCTGTTCACAGAAATGAAGCACTGAGATTTAAAAACTGTAAGGACCCAACACACTCTCAGTAATAATTTAAGAACATTCAGAGACCAATAGCAGGAAAAAAACGTTAACAAAATCTGTCAAAATACATTTGGCCTTTGTGATTTATAATTTGTTTTTCAAACTATGATCACACCTACTGTCTGGCCTTTTGAATTCCTTTCATTAAGTCGTACATTTCTCATTGTTATTTCTTTGAGTTAAACATTTCTTTGAAATGCCTAAATGCCCCACTAGGCTTTCCTACACTTTTTATTGAATGGGTGGCAGGAAAAGAGACTGTTATCTGCTAATACAGTTTATTTGCAATAGCAGTAGAGGCTGTCTATTGGCATTTCATGTGTTGATCATGCCTCCTTTTTTTCTTACTTGTTCTGATGAAAATTGGAGAGTTAATACTAAATGTTGTTATCTGCGGGCATAAAATCTACCAGATATGGAGATAAATGGGGCAGTCAAGCTTTTTTTCAGAGCCATTATTATTGAAACAATTATCCTAAAAATGTAAGTCAAATGGATCTGAGCAACATAACAAGAGATTTATTTTTAAAACAAACAAACAAAACCCCCGCAGCTTTCTGAAAAATTAAAGAGCTGACTAAAAATTTGTGCTGATTTGAATAAAAGAGATAATTTATAAGCTATGTGGGATGTCACATGAAGATTGGTGAAGATTTTTAACACTTTATGATTTGTGGTATGGTTTTGCAACTGCTAAGTGATCTGATCCTCAGAAAGTGCTGCATATAAGTTCTCTATATCATTACAGCTGTATATGCCATTTGCATAAAATTCTGTATGAGAGTGGTTAAATACTGGAACAAGTTGCTCAGGGCTGTTGCACAATCTTCACATTTCAGCTGGAGTTGAGTTAAACTTGAGCAACCTGACCTGACTTTGGAGAAGTTTCTTTCTTTCAGAGGTTCTTGCCAATCTAAAATGGTTTGTGATTCTAAGTCAGTAATAAAATTACTATGGTTGCCAAAAGTGGTTAGCTAGCACAGTCACTGCTAAGAGAAGAAACAGCTGATGTAACAAGGTTCTTGGAAATTGCTGTATTTACTTGGTAAGTAAATCTTCCTCCTCTGCATGTAGGGTGATCACGCCACACAAAACATTTCCTTACTGAGTTTCATGATTTTGGTTTGTTTTTTATTCCTCCCCTCCGCCCCCTCCCCCCCCCGGAAGAATTTATCCCAATAAGTTTTATC
>VXBL01001165.1:159772-172703 GCA_013400195.1 Aramus guarauna | reverse complement strand
TTCTGATTTTCTTCTAGGGGTGCAACTTTTTCTTCCTTGGCAACTTTTGATTTACCGCAGCTTTTTATCTGCCTCTCTGTAATTCTTTTTGATACTCTTTTTATATAGATGTTCTATTGAACAATAGCCAGCTCTTGAATTTATGAGTCAGCCTCCCTGAAACTTACACTGTGAAACGTACATTGTTTGGTGAGTCCTCCATGGTTTTTGTAATTGCTGCTATTTCTTTCAATCCATAAAGAAAGTGAACTCGTGGTGGGGGTTTAGTTTGTTTATTTCCTAAATGCAGAACATTCTTCCACATCCTATTTAAGGGTTGTGTGGTGCAAGAACTGAAACAAAAAAAACCCACAGACAAACCACCTCAGGATCAAGAGACTAAGGCAGAAGCAGCAACAAACCAGCATCAGAAGATGAGATTTACAGAAGTCTTATGTTGGACACAAAGTGTACCCATTAACTGCCTGGTTTCAGAACTCTTATTTTGAGGGAACTTGGGAACTTTCCTTGTCAAAGCCAATTAATCTAGATCATTTAATTATCATTTCCAAGTTTATGGCTGTTAATTTATGCTTCCAGTTACAAGTAAATTATAAACCCTGTTTCTGCAAGGATAGCTTGTCCTCTGGATTGGTTTACTAGAGATTTCCTGTTAGGATAAAAGGTATTATACTAGGTCTGGATATGCCATTTGTGTGACTAATATTGAAATGCAATATACAAGTTCCAGCTCCATTTTTTCCTGGAGAACAGTAATGTACTGAATACTGTAAAAAGAAAAAGTCAGCAGAACACTGTAAAATATTTATTTATACAGCAAGATTGAAGGACTTCCATCCATTCAGTTTAACAAAATGAGTATTACCAGGTTATTTGCTTCTAGACTATACTGATGTAGAAAATAGAAGCTTGATTAAAAATAAAAACAAAACCAACAAAAAACCCCCAAACCCAAACCAAACCAACAAACAAAAAAAGAAACTGTTTTCCTCATTTTACTTTTGATTAAAAAGAAAAAAATAAATTAGAATTTGTTATTCTACACATTTAGACTAGAAGAAAGATATAGTAAGATATACCTGTTTCTTGACCACTGCCATGACTTAGTAAGTTTTCATTGATCTCTTTAGCCATGACAGTTTCTAAAAGTTATTGGTTGGTTTTCTAGAAAACATAGACCTGAGAGAGTATTTCCAAATGAAGTTGCATCAGGACAATTTAACATTAGATGAAATAATATAGTTAGTAGCAAACACTGATACACAATGGTTACACACTTTTAAGCAGAGAAATTTCTCAGTGCCTAGCTTGATCAATCAGAAAGGTGACTGTGTGTACTTCTTAATAATATCGACTCCTGAGTTTTCATATAAAAAATAACTGGCCAGTTCTCACAGGTTCTAACCCTTGTGAAGGAAGGAAAGAAGAAAGAAAATAGAAGAAATTTCTCTTAAATTTCTAATACAGTTCAAAAATATTTGTTAATTAATTTTTTTCATTAAAATTATTATTTCTGGAACCAAATAATTAATTTAAGACACAATTCAGGAAACAGCATTATAGAATAGAGAATTATTTTAGAACCTTTTACTGCAATGTTTTGAGACTATAAACTTTCACAGACATGTCTGAAAGTACAGCTAAAAAGCAAGCCTATCCTTAGTTTGAGCAAGTTCATAATTATATATGAATTGCTCACATAGCTCAAATTTTTACTATTATGAAATCCACAAATATATGTTATTCACTATGCAGCTTCATTTTTTATAGACAGGAATTAACCCCTACTTGCTTCAGGCAGACTAGGTAAAATTGAATTTGCCTTGAAAACAGCAACATAATGAATGGGAGAAATGTACCAGATGTGTTGATTTCACATGTCAGAATATGGGTTTATATGCTGTAATCATCCACTCCAGTGTGTAATTAGGAAATATTTTGTTCATATATTAGACTTTACAGAGCATTCTAGAGATAACTGACAAACAAGCTTTAAAAGGTTTGGAAACTCCTCTGAGATAAGCACTATACCTTCAGTCTAGTATGTTCAGCAGTAGAAAACAACCCCTGCAAGAAATGATGGGCATAAAAAGAATGAAGGATACTTCAGAAAGTATGTAAGAGATAAAAAAACCCCTCTTCCTATAACTTAACTTTATTAATTCTATTTTTGCAAGGTGAATAATTTCCAACAGTGATGTTACAGTAGCAGAAGGTCTGAAAATTTGTAAAAAAACCCTAGGTAACCTTGAGGCTAAAATTAGTTGCAATCCTTGAAATGATGACTATTCCGGAATTATGATAAATAGATAAATACTGGGTTTTTAAGAAATTATTTTATGTTTGGAAGTCTTGATGTTTAAGGTTGTGAAGGTAATTTCATACAGAGTCATACTGTAGAACACTGTCTCACAGATAAGAAAGAAAAGCAAAGATTATTTCTGGGGGGGGGGATTTTAAAAATCATTATGGTACAAAATTTGCCAAAACTTTCTAAACATTAGAATTTTCAAATTCCTTCAGCAAGTTTGCAGATAACACCAGAATGGAGGAGTGTCTGATAAGCCAGATGGTCATGCTGCCATCCAGGGGGATCTCAACAGGCTGGTGGAAGGGTATGACAGGAACGTCATGAAGTTCACCAAGGAGAAGTGTCAGGTCCTGCACCTGGGGAAGAACAATCCTAAACACCAACATAAACTGGAGGCCATCCAGCTGGAAAGCAGCTTGGCAGAAAAGAACCTGAGGGTCCTGGTGAACCCCAGGTTGAACAAGAGCCAGCAACATGCCCATGCAGCAAAAGCGTCAAATGGTATCCTGGGCTGCATTAGACAAAGTATTGCCAGCAGGTCAAGGGAGGTGATCTACTTAACACTAGTGAGGCCACACCTGGAGTCCTGTGTCCAGTTCTGGGATCCTCAGCACAAGAGAGATAGGGACATGCTGCAGAAAGTCCAGCAAAGGACCACAAGGATGATTAAGGGACTGAAGCATTTCTCCTGTGAGGAAAGACTGAGAGAGCTGGGTGAAGACAAGGCTCGGGGGGATCTCATTAGTGTGTTTAAATACCTGAATGACTGTTGTAATGAGAACAGAGCCAGGCTCTTTTCAGTGGTGCCCAGTGATAGGACAAAAAGCAATGGACTCAAACTGAAACACGAGGGGTTCCCTCTGAACATCAGGAAACGTTTCTTACTGTAAGGGTGACTGAGCACTGGCACAGATTGCCCAGGAAGGCTGTAGAATCTCTCTTCTTGGAGATATTCAAAAGCTGCCTGGACAGGCCTAGGCAACTGGGTCTAGGTGGCAAAGCTTGAGCAGGGAGCACTGGCGCAGATGACCACCAGAGGACCCTTCCAACTTCAACCATTCTGGGATTCTGTGAATTTTTTTTTTTTAATAATTCAGGTTAATTTATGTATTTTTTTCTATTTTCATAGAATTTGCAGCAAATCTAGCCAGTTTGGTGACGTAGAAAAAAGTTATGAAAGGTTTACAGAGTAGGGTAGGAGGAAGTTAAAAGTTGTGAGTCATTTGTGAACACAAATTTCAGTTTCCTTTTTTGAAATTTTGTCACCCGAACTTCAACACTGTAAATTAAGTCATTACAACATGAATTCAAGAAATCAAAAGAAAAAGAAGTATATAAGCATGGATATCTGAGTGTTTTCAGGTTTCAGAAAACATGATTCAGATTCAGGCTCAGAATTTCAACTAGTACAAATTCTTTGGGGTATATTTGTTCATGGTAAATCCTTAACTTCCAGTTAATGTCATAAAAAGCTTATATATGTGTGCATCCATGACACGTAATTGACAAAAGGTGGCAATTGGCTTCACCCTATTCAGCTTTCACTTTAAACTGTGGTGCTGCTAAACACTGCTCTCCAGTCAAAACCAGTAACTGGTGTTTTCCTTTTGCCTCTAATAGTTTGTCATGATGGCTTCAATTGTTAAGATGCTTGAACATATGTCTTAAAGTGCCTTGAAAGTTAACTTGGCATGGCAAAATGCTCTAAAAGTGCAAAGGATTGATTCCACTGGTTGTCTCTGACATGATAGACTACCTTGATTAAAGCTGTCAGTTATCCATGCCAATCATCTGCCATATTTCATATATCTATTTCCAGCCTGGTAACTACAATATGTGTAAAATCTATTTGATCTATTTGGAATAACCATTCATATTCCTGAGACACACGTATCTTGAGCTGTCGTCGAAGACTTCCTGAAAGTTACTGCTTGTAAGTCCCCTTTTTCTTCTAGTAATCAGCTATTTTAAAAACAACATGGCAACTGAATCTCCCAGAATTACCCAGATGTACCATTCTCACTTCTAACAAGTGTCTCAGGAGCTGAATAACAGACAAAAGAAGCAAGATAATAATTGTGCACCATCCTCTCCATTTTTGTTGTACTGCTGGTGCAGCAGAGGAATGACTACTAGAAATCTGTGCCATAGTCAATGGAGCTACATCCCTGAAAGCCAGTGACTCAAAATGTGTTATCTTCGCATTAGAGAAATTCTATCTCCTCCTTTAAGTTTTTGCCTTTAAAGTATTTATCAGTTCTTTAAGATGAGGAATTTGTAACCCCTTTCTGACAAGCTTAATGCAAATTCTAACAAGGACTGCCGCTTTAGAAGTAAGCAGGTTGGTAACTTGTGTCTTTTAATATGAACCCCCAAAACTATTATTTTGCATTGTTACCATTGATATCAGTGATATACTTTGCCATTCATTACTTCTGCTCGATATTGAAAGCATTTCAAAGATGGTCAGCACTGACTTCATTCATTCTTGTACTCCTTGAGATTATTCTTATTCATACCAAGTTGTCTTCTCCTATTTTCACTGCAGAAAGAAATAGCCTTAACTCTGGACTCTAACTTGGAACAACTTGGCATCTTTGTGTAATACAAATTGTGCAGTCCAAGTGTAATCCTGTATGCAAGACACACGTTATTTTGCTTACTGTAAATGTGACAGATCAGTTGACTGAGATTTCTTACAAGAGAATCATCAATAATCAAGACAGTTGATTTTTGTTCTTCATGCTCAGAACTTGAGCCTTGCCCTGTTTTGAACTTCCATTGTCTTCGTTTGGCCTATTCTTAAGGGAAAAACAATAGGACCTTTACATTAACAAAAAAGATCATATAGATCAAAGTTGAGAGTGTTTTGGTTGTTGGGGGTTTGTTTCTTTTGTTTTGGTTTGGTTTTAATATTATTAGATATTTTGAGGTTCTCTTACTACACAAAAGACTTTAGGTGTATGTCCTCAATAAAGTTCTGTAAAGTGTCTTAGGTATATTGAAAGCCCGAGTCATTGTGGCCCAAACTGTCAGAGGTTTTTACATGTCAAACTCCTGCTTGTTTCAGTGACCAAATGAGAGAGAAAACGCCCCAATGCAGTAAGGCCTTCTGTAATTTTTTCTCCTAGCTTCTTCAGATACTGCAATGAAGTACCTTTTATGCTCATAGACTGCTATGGCCAGACATAAACAGTAAGAGAGAAGATTGGGAGAAATCTTTATCAATTTGCTACAGTATTCTTTTCACAAAGATTGAATCATATCATTTAAAGTAAATATGCTAGTGCAGGCCTCATCCTTTATGACTACTTTCAAAAATTATATACACTTACTTGTTTTTAAGGAGTACAATAAAATCATTGCTTTTGTTACTATATCTTACTAACTGTACTATGGTCATTTAATGAAGTATGCAGATACATACTTCATTATTGTATTATATAAACTGTGTTTTATAGAGCTTCTCCTGGGGAACATATTCAGGGTAATATTATTTAGGTGCCATTTGTGTTTATTAAGAATACTGAAAAGGGAACAAGTTATCTCAGCAGTCAATTACCCTTCTTCAGCACTTATACTGTAATTCTTATAATAATTGAGTCTCAAAGCATATAAACAGAAGAAAGTATACATTGTGAATTTTCACATTTTTTTGCTTAAAATTGTATATGTTTTCACAAGTACAGATGTGAAAAAATGTGTCCTTTACATATACACACACGCACACATACATGTATGTGTATATACAATATGCTTGCAAAGATATATAAATACATTCATGCAATATTTAGCACTTTGGCTTACAGTAGTATAATACCACATTCAAAGAAAAAAGAAACAAAAAGCATGTAACTTTACTCAGGGTGGATGTATGCATTGGTAAATTTGACATAAAAGTGTTAAAGTAAATTAGCCAAAATATTATGTATTTTAATGTTATGGCTAAGACTTGTAATTCACTGTCATCACAGAGAGGATACTCACGGGTTACCCAGCTATCAAAATAATATTGACTCTACACTGGACGTCTCTTTGTAAATAAGATACCTTCTTTGTTATAATAAATTAATTCATACGATAATGTCAAAGCAGTATGATTATTACAATCATTAAGAAAATGTAATGCTATGTATAATTGTCATGGTTTAAGCCCAGCAGGTAACTAAGCACCATGCAGCCACTTGCTCACTCCTCCCTCCTCAAGAGGATGGGGAGAATAATGGAAAACAAACTTGTGGGTTGAAATAAGGACAGTTCAATAGGATAAGGGAACAGAATCATAATAATAACAATAATATTAACAATAATAAAAATAATAACAATAATAATAAAACAAGTTATGCACAAATGCAATTGCTCACTGCATGCAGAAAAAAACCCCACAACCCGATGCCCAGTCTGCTTCCAAACAATAAGTCTGCCTCCCGGCCTGCCTCCCCAGTTATGTACGGAGCATGACGTTCTATGTCAGGGAATATCCCTTTGGCCAGTCTGGGTCAGCTGTCCTGGCTGTGCTCTCCCAGCTTCTTGTGCACCTGGCAGGGCGTGAGAAGCTGAAAAGTCCTTGACTTGGTGTAGACACTACAACAATCTGGCAACAACTGAAACCATCAGTGTGTTACAACATTATTCTCATACTAAATCCACAGCACTATACAGGCTACTAGAAAGAAAATTAACTCTACCTCAGCTGAAACTAGGACAATAATCTAAATAATTTATATATATTGTACTTTCATATTATAAACAAATAAATTTATAATAGTGCCTTTTTTATTATTTACAGCAGAGGAGTTTTAAAAATCCTTTATAAGGATAACTTTCTTATGTATAATTTTATGTACTTCACCACCTTAGGTAAGACCTCCTTTGAGTTCTTTGAGTCTCATTTGAGAAAAGTTTTATTACCTATGCTTCACTCAAGTTAGACTGAATTAGAAGGCTCCCATCAGACAACAAAAAATTGGGGGAAAAAAGATTTCAAAACCAGAAAAAACTGTACAAAACATTGATTTATTTACCTTTGTAGTAATCTTATTAGTATTAGCATGCAAGTAGTATGCTGTCCAAAAACAACTCCCAAATTGTAGGTGTATATTTTAGCCACGTCTCCTGATTGTTACCACAACTGCAAGACCTCTCAAATATTTTTCCAACATGAAATATTATGTGAATCTGACAATATGTAATTTATGAAGAAATACTTCTAAAGAAGTAAGAAAGGGTGTTCATAGAGGTGATTTCACAGGACAGCAGCATAGCTCAGAACACTTGGTATTCAAAGCCTCTTTCTTCCGTTGCATGGCATTTGTCCGGCACACATTTGTTTTTATTTTTAGTCCATTCTGTCTTGCAGAAACACTAAGCCATCTATCTTGAACAATATGGTTCCTATTATCAGCACCCTCTGGTACTTAAAACTATTCTTGCTGAAGTTAAATTAGCCTTAAATATCATAAGAAGCATTAGGAACTGGATGCCAATTGGGAACTAGGATAAAAAGTAAATTGATCAGTAAACACTTACAATACATACAATTTTCTCAAGCTGGACTGCATTATTGCTTTAGAGACTTTGAGCCTTACGAGTTCTGGCAAGAGCACTGTGCAATATGTAGCTTTCACTAGAACTATAGAAAGGGGTTCTTTTCTTGCCCTTGAAAGATAAAAAAAAATTAAAATAATAATAAAAAAAAAGTCAAATCAATGTGATGTCTAAGTATTAAATTCTTTCCACTTACTCTTTGAAATTCTTGGTTACATGGGTCAGACTGCCAATAAATCAGATGTAAAGTTGCTTGTCTATATTTATTTCAGTGGCATGCATTTGTATGAATAACTTTACAGAAAACATTGAGCCATTGACTGTATGAATATGGGCTTTGGTCTTCAAGCCACTGAAATTAATGACCATGGAAGATTCTCTTTTATTTCACTGGACTTTGAATTCATCTGATTGTACTCCACTAAGTACAGTAGCTGATGACAACAAAGTGTTACCTGCATGCCAGCCTGAGGCTGTTTGGATACTGTAGTCCTTACTAATTTTTGTGAAGCTAAACCACAAATGAACTCCATTATGTCACATTATCATTCAGACTCTGGCTTGCTTTCAATTTTGTATTTACTTTTATCAGCCATGAGTCAAGGGCAAACTTGGAACTAAGGATAGTTGCCAAGAGTTAAAACAGAACTTTTGTGCCAAACACAACTCCATTCTCACAGATACGCTGTTGCAGCAAGACTGCAGCAAGGTGGTGATATTGGGTTGTGTGCTTGTGTATGTGTATTTGTGTGTTTACAAAGAGAGGATCTAAATAGACTTTGGCTACACAAACATACGTTGGTTAATTTGATTGAATTATGATGTGTCAGCATATGAATTGATACTTTAGCTATCCAGTAGAAGATCACTGACCAAACAAATGTCTTTGAGCTGGAATAACTACATGAAAACATCCTGAAAGAAAACCTGAAGTGTCAGGATATCCCATAAGATATTTGAAGCCACCATCACTATTATCTCAAAAACTATGTATGTTCATGTTTTCTTTTTCCTATAAAACTCATAATTAAAAAATAGCAGGACTCACTGAATGACTTCACTGTGTTGCTGAAGGTGTGGACCTCTTTTGAAAGATTATCTTGGAAAAGGTGAAGGCTTAGTGTGATGTGAGAGTACAGAGGGGAGAGAAAAGGTCTTGCAAGGAGAAGCTACAAAGACCACAAAAAAGCCTGCCTTAATAATATTACGTAATTTCCCAGTCTTAGGAGAAAAGATGTATTTTATTTCACATTTAACTGTTTTTCTATGGGTGACATATTTAAAGCACACAAACTGATTCCAATAATTTCTCACCTTATTTCTTTTAAAAAATTAACTTTCTATTTGACAGAGACAATTATTTTGCTGTGATAGTTTTGTAAGTGACATTGTAAGGTCACTTTAAAAAAAAAAACCAAACCCTACACTATTATTCTTCATTATGATAATGAAATGAAACAAACAGCACCTAGAACAAAAAGTAATTAATATTTATTGGCAAAAGTTTCTCTTTTTTGATGAGGAATAATACTCTAAAACTTTTTATTCATTGGCTTGAAAAAGACATCATCAATCAAAACCAAGGTTTCATTGCTTCACAATGCTGAAAGGACATTTAGTTTGAAAAATCAAGTATTCTAAAGGTAAGAAATGACAAAATTTAACCTTTTTACAAATAAATATTAGGGTTTTTATTTCATAATCACTATTTTCTATTGAATTTCTGAAATATTCAGATTATTTCACTTATTTTTAGATCTTCCATATTCAGAGTATTTCTGTGCCTTACTTATTCCATCCCTCAGTAACATGAATATGGCAAGCACAGAAACACAGAATCACAGACTGATTGAGCTTGGAAAGGACCACAGTTCAACCAGTTGAACTCCACTGCTCAAAGGAAGATCAACTACTGCATGTTACTTCAGACCATGTCCAGTCAGATTTTGAATATCTCCACAAATGGAGACTTCACAACCTCTGTAGGCAACTTGTTCCAATGTTTGAGAACCCTCAGTTAAACATTATTTCCTTTATTCAAATCAAATTTCCTCTGTTTTAATTTGTGTCCATTGTGTCTTGTTCTATTAGTGGGCACTGCTGAAAAAATTCTGTCTCCATCTTCTTCATTCCCTTCTATCAGGTGTTTATACACACACTGATAAGATCATCTCCAAGCTTTCTTTTCTCCAGGCTGAACACTCTCAGCCTCTCCTCATACGGATGATGCTTCAGTCCCTTGATCATCTTTGTGGCTGTTTGCTGAACTTTCTCCAGTAAGTCAATATCTTTCTTGCACTGGGGAGCCCAGAACTGGACACAGTACTCATATGTGTCCCACCTGTCCTGAGTAGAGGAGAAGCATCACTTCCCTTGAGCTATTGACAATGCCCCTCTTAATTCTACCCAGTGTGTTGCCAGCCTTCTTTGCTGGTTCATGTTCAACTTCGTGTCCACTAGGGTCCCCAGGTCCTTTTCTGCAAAGCTGCTTTCCAGGTGCTTGGCCTCCAGCATGTATTGTTGTTTGGAGTTATTCCTCCCTAGGTGCAGAATTTGACATTTCTCCTTGGTGAACTTCATGACCTTCCTGTTGGTCCAGTTCTCCAGCCTGTCGAGGTCCCTCTGAATGGCAACATGACTTTCTGGTGTATCAGACACTATTCCCAGTTTTGAGTTGCCTGCAAACTTGCTGAGGGGACATTCTGTCCCATCAACCAGGTTGTTAATGAAGAAGTTGAAGAGGATTAGCTCCTGTGGTACACCACTAGTGACTGGCCTCCAGCTGGATTTTGTGTTACTGACCACAACGCTCCAGGCCCAGCTGTTCAGCCAGTTTTCAATCCATTTTACTGTACAGTGCACTTGTCTAATCCATACTTTGTCAACTTGTCTATGGAGATGTTATGCAAGAAAGTGTCAAAAGTCCTGATCAAGTGAAGGTAAACAACAGCAACTGCTCTCCCCTTAGCTGGGCAATATCCCCTCTGCCTAACTTAATCCACCACTTTTGTTGAAATTGTAGATGTCTAAGGAAACAAGTGCCCAGGTTCCTTATATAATTAAAGAAGAGACAGGGTGGACTGAAGGCCTTAAGGGACAATCCTGCTGCCTAAAGTTAGTCACTTGAATTAGACCAAAGACTGCAGGGACTTCCTAAAGCAATCTTTCACTGGGTACTGAAAATAAAGGTGTGAGATGGGTGCCCAAGACAAATGGACTACAGAACATCCAACATTAACAATTTTCTCATGTGTAGTTTCAGAAGTGTTATAGATGGAACAAGTCAGAGTCCCAGAAATGAATAATATTAGCCCAGCCCCAACATGGAGTCATTGAGAATTTAGTTGGTGAACTCTCTCAATTTTCAAGTAAGATCATCGTTGAATATATTTCTTATTTTGTTCTCAAGAGTGAAACTACTAGAGCTTCTCAGAGTAAGAGATTTATAAATATGTTTTAATATGGACAAATAAAATGTTTTATTTCCTGCTTTCAAACAGAAGTATTTGTAAAGTTTTAAATCACCTAACTGATATGAGTGATTCTGAACCTGAAGCAAGCACTTGGCATAAAATTTCAGCTAAAATTACTTAAAGTTATAAGTTATAAGTAACTTCCAATGTAGGTTTTTGGCAATATTAACTATTGTTAATGTAGTGCAGATTGTAATGGGAACTGTTTGTTTATATTTCTTGTGGCAGAAAAGTTGGCACTGTAGCAGTAAAAAAATGCTGCGGTAATGGAAACCTTGAGGAAGCATAAAGATCTCTCTCAAAAAACTTGAGGCAAAAGTATATTATCTTCAGGATATAATTTTAGAAGCCTTAATAAATGTAGCAGTCACTGTATAAATAAAAGGTTACTTTGTACAGAGTGAAGAAATTGATGAATTGATGAATGAAAACACCACGTCACTCATACCAAATTCAAGCACACACTGATATCTATGAGTAACTTACTTATTGACCAGTTTAAGTGTTTGCAAGACTGCAGCCTGTATAAGTAATTGAAAAGAAAAACAACCCACTACTATAAAACAATGCAAAATTATTCCTGTGTACAAATTAGTTTAAAAGAAAGCCACTGAAATGTTATCTACTTTAATCATGCATCTGTTCAACTCACTAGTCCATGCATGTCCTCACCTTCTAAAATATTCATAGGGTTGAAAGCTGAGGGAACCCTTTTTCACCTCTGTCTACCTGTTTAATACCAATGAGACACTGAGACTACAAAAAGGTCCACATGATGCTAAATGAAGTACAGCCTATATTGATTTTCATTAGGAAAATCAACTATTTATTTTTCTGACAATGAGAACAACACCTATATCAATGAGTTCAAATGCACAAGGCTCCATGTATTTGAGACCTAATTCTTTCTTTTTACACTGCCAACTGGTTTTATAAAGATTGTGATGCAGGAAAAAAATGTGCATCACGATCTGTCACATACGCATTCTTTAAAAAGCTATTTATATTTTAAAATTAAAACTGCCGCTACATCTTGCCTAACATTCACAAGGGATGCTGTCCTGAAGACATGTTGCGTAAGGCCTGATCCTGAAAGGTGGCAGTAGCAAATCCTCCTCCTCTTTTTCCCCTCCAGCTGATAAAACAAGAAATCTGTAGGCCTGGGAAGAATAAAGGCTCCCTTTTACCTTGAAAGCATGATGCAAAATGTATTGATGGACATTTGTAAAACACTGAACTCTACTGTATATAACTAACAGAAGGAATTTAAGCCAGGAAAAGGTGATCAGTGAGTCCTAAGTATGTACTAGAGGTAAATAATTAGTGAGGCAGTAGTAAAGTTCTGTAAGTAGGATCTCAGGGGACCTGTGGGTCCCATTCCTTGCAAGTCATGGAAAAGAAAGTGGGGGTTAGAATTCATCCAACATTCAGCATTAACTGGCAACAACTCTACAATTTAAGGATATTTGTTCCTCACAGTAATGTGTGGATTTTGTTGCTGAGAGGGAAGATCAATTATTTTTCTGTTTTGTTTTCATATGCAGGGCTGAAAAAACAAAAAAAAAAAAAAAAAAAAAAAAAAAAAAAAAAAAAAAAAAAA
>VXBL01001165.1:147421-159762 GCA_013400195.1 Aramus guarauna | reverse complement strand
AAAAAGAAGAAGAAGAAAACAAACCCACAATAAGCAAATATTTAAAGAATGTAAAAGGGAATTTGGTTTCTCAACTCGAGTAATATCTTCAGGACTGCATGATGCCATTTTCTCCATTTTCTCATTTTAACGTTTGATCAGATTCCTTTCTGAATATTGAAATCTTTGCACAGGTAAGTTTATTAAACGCATTATGTTTTTGCAAATACTATTTGCATGAATCAACATTTTTTAGTGCTTTGAATATTTATCATATCTCTAATTGCCATCAAATTATAAATTATAAAAGTTAATTCTTTCTGTAAGACATTTTTTTCTGTATTTATGACCCAAACTTTTTCTCACATGGTAAAATCAATTTCAGCTTGTGATTTATTACCATTTGTGGAGAGCAAGATCAATGTATGAATTATTTACAAAACAACGAGCAAACACTCCTAAATATTTTATTCTCGGTTACACATTTCACTGGCTTTAGTCTGGGTCATTGCATTATATTTATTTTTGTTATTTAAATGGTTGTCATGAAATTAAAATAAATAAAAGAAATAACCACAGAGAACATCAAGTGCATTTTCTGATTATCAGTGGGGATTAACATTATTTGTTATATCAATGTGTATCTGTGCAGGGATGGAATCTAGAGTTCTTACGTTCTCTGTCCTACTCAGAGATTGAAAGACCACATATCTCTGCAGATCAAAAGGACTCATTTCACCTAACTTTAATTGCCTACAATGTAGATATGAGTTGTCTAAGTGACCACTGTAGATGGTGGAGATATAATCAATAGAGTAAATAGGACAAAAGGTGATATTTACCTGAATCAAAGTAAATATCTTTGTGGGGCTGAGATGATTCGCTCCCTAAACTCTGGTAACCCTATTGATTAGCTCTCCACTAAATATAATAGCAGTACAGAGTACTTCTGCTCAGACATATCAGAACAGGGCGGATGTGGTTGCTCACATTCTAGATTAATCTTGTTCCAAATGTGTATATAAATATTTTTCATATAAAGAAACTCTAAATGATTAGGTTTCATACTGGAACTTGTACTTTTCCATTTTGGCCACTGTGAATGTGTTTGTATGTAGATATACATATGCATACAGATTTTTATATATACAAAATATTTTATATATATAAAAAATATGTATATATATTGTACTGAGTTTGGCTGGGATACAGTTAATTTTCTTCTTAGTAGCTGTTATGGGCTATGTTTTGGATTTGTGCTGGAAAAAGTGTTGATAACCCAGGGATGTTTTCATTACTGCTGAGCAGTGCNAAGAAGAAGGAAGGGGGGACATTTCTAGTTATGTTGTTTGTCTTCCCAAGTCACCGTTATGTGTGACGGACCCCTGCTTTCCTGGAGATGGCTGAACACCTATCTGCCCATGGGAAGTGATGAGTGAATTCCTTGTTTTGCTTTGCCTGTGTGTGTGGCTTTTGCTTAACTGTCTTTATCTCAACCCATGAGTTTTCTCAATTTTGTCCTTGTGATTCTCTCCCTCATCCCTCCGGGGGGAGTGAGTGATCAGCTGTGTGATGCTTAGCTGCCTACTGGAGTTAATCCACAACATATATACACTATATATTTATATATACACACACATTTATATTTTATATATATTTATATATAAACACAAATCCACTCATATTTCTGCATATATGTATACGTGCACATACACATATGTATATTTTTGTAATTTACCCTGGCAGAAAACGAGACAATCCATAAAGATGCATCAAGGCAAAACCTCAACTTTTTAAAGGCTGAATTAGAACAATAGAGAAAATTACTATGACAAAGGAGTTAAAAATTTCTAAGTGCATGCTAAACTTCAATCTGGTTTTAGATAAACATTTTCTTTCATTAAAAAAATCTAAAATGAAACCTCACATTTGGACATTTGCTTTGCTATCTGCATAATTAAATTCCTGTCCTCTAATGAGTCATGTTGTTATAGGCGCATCAGACTCAAAAATAGGTGGAAGAGATTACGATTCCTCTCTTTTGAGATGGACATGTTTTAAACTTTAATTTAAAGGTTTAGTTTAGAAGAGAATTAATGATAATCTGGGATCAAAATGTCGTCTTTTTTTTTTTTCTTTTGATACTAGAGAAAGCAAGCCAGCAGTGATGTGATGACTGCAGTGAATAATCTTATTTCATTATGAACTCAGATTGATGCTTCATCCTCTTTGACAAGATGTGATGATTTTTGAATATAGTCAAGGGTTAGAGTATCAGTTTCTGTGGATGACACCTTTGTTTTTCTAAGATGTATGACGATGTGCCTGGACAGATGATTTTTGCAAGGCAAATGTGACAGAGCATGAATCAAAAAACCCCCGGATATTAGTGCTCCATCCTATCTGTTGCAGCAAAATGATGATTTTTTTTTTTTTATCCAGATGAATTAAGTTACCTTCTTTTTGAATGTTGTCAAAGTATGGGAAAATATATAGTAGACTTAAAGTCTACTTCCAAAACAGTTTTCTGCTACAGTTTGTTTGTTTTTTTTTTTTTCCCCCCAATTCTTTGACCCTCAGTGGTAAAGAAAATCAGGAAAAGAAGAACATGTGCCTGTATTTATGTTTATTCATTTTGCCAAGAGAAAAAATTTGAAAAAAAATTTGGTGTTATTTTCATGTCGTGTAGCAATGTGATCACGTTCTCAACTTATACAACAGTCCAGGTCATTCAGTTACCCTGATACAAAACTGAATGGGTCGAGTTTGAACCATTTATGTGCACTTAGTTTGCTCATGATCTGCACTTAGCTATTAGCCTGCACTCAAGTGCACTTAACATATTGGCTTCTTGGCAGTATAGAGAGATATGATACCATAAATGAACATAGTGTTCACATGTCAAAGCTATAAATAGCACACATTAGAACTGTCTTTCTCATATTAATTTAAAAACATCAATAATAGGAGGAAAGAAGTCCTAGAGCTGGGTTTAAGACAGCTCCATTGGATCATATTTATATTATGGGATAGCTCTTAAATTTCTTTGGACACTAATTAAAAATTCTTACCCCCAAATTGCATAAGTATTATTCTAAAATGATGGTCATCTTTACATAGGAGAATCATCTGGATTTGTCCCCATAGGGTATCATCTGCACTCCAGAACAAGACCATAATTTTTCTATCATGTTGATCAAGTTACAAAATAGGGTGTCCTTTACAGTGTAAAACACAAGGTTCTTATACGACTTTGTGGATAGATTTCAATATACAGTCAGAAGAACTGGCAGGATTTATAAATTATATATTATAAATCAGCAAAAAAACCTGTATCCTTTGAGGCAAAAATTTAGGTAGAAATAATACTGAAACTTAGCACTAAGAGGATGCTGTTATGAAGTATGCTGCTGTTTTAAATATACATGGGCTTGTCTCACAAATGAAAGGATGTGCCAGAGAATGTCCAGAGACTCTAGAAACAACTGAAAGTCTGGAAATAACTATGAGCTTGCTCAGCTTTTACATATGTGAGCTACACAGGAATCTCATCATCTTGTAGATCAACAAACAGAAACAAAATGCTGAAAAATAAACAGCACAAACTTAGAGGGAAGGTGAAATATAGAGCTAATTTTGAGAGGCAATGCTTGTACAATTGCAGTTCTTGACTCCCACCTGAAACTTGTAAAATTCAGCAATTGCTTCATTGTGAAAAGACAATGAGCAGAAACATTAATGCAAAGAAACTTGTTATAATTATAGACTTCATTATCACCCAGACATAATAAAATAGATGAAAAAAAGTCCAGGAAATTTACAACTTCCTTAGTGTGTAAGTCTTATTAGTGCCTACTGTTCAATTATTTTACATGATCTGGATGAAATGCCTCAGGCACAGTTCACAATCATGACAATGAAGTTCTCATGCAGTAACAGTTCAAATTGCTGAGAATCAGAATCCGACTTCATCACAGGCCTTGGGACAAGACTATTATTGTTCCTCAAACCTTCATGTAGCCAATACAAGCTGGGAAAATGAAATAATGCTACTAATCAATTGAGATGGTTCAGTATTATATCCAATATACTTATCAGAACTAGTGAAATGGAAATAAATGCTTTTTTTTAGGTGTAGGAGTCATACTGTATTGCTTCTGAAGGAATAATAAAGCAACCAGGAATCTTATATATCTATTACTGAGCCAATTCTTACTTTTTCACAGTTCCAGGATGTTACTAATCTTACTGGAATATTAAGCAGCAGGTTATTTTTTTTCAATAATCCAATGGAAAGCATTTTTTAAATAAATTCCTTGAAAGAATTTAGGAATTTTGGCAGGGATAATATGATGTTTACAGAAAAACAACGGGATGCATCAATCAGGAATCCTGGTATGTATTCTGCTTCATGTTGAGATTTCTTCTAAGGATCAGCAATCTGACTACTAGCTATCATTACAAATATTTCACTTTCTGTCTAATACTGATCACTGTCATAAAATTATCTGTCAGTAACTCAGTCTCATAGATCTGTTCAGTAAAAGTTTTACGATCAGCTGTTCAAAAGGTGTTTATGTGACTTAAAGTCAAATTCCCATTGATTGCACAACAAGTGTCTTTCCTCAAGGGTCAGTATTGGGACTGGTGCTGTTAGGACAAGGGATAACAGTTTTAAACTGAAAGAGGGTGAATTTAGATTAGATGTAAGGAAGAAATTCTTCACTATGAGGGTGGTGAGGCACTGAAACAGATTGCCCAGAGAAGCTGTGGATGCCCCCTCTCTGGAAGTGTTCAAGGCCAGGTTGGATGGGACTTTGGGCAGCCTGGTCTAGTGGAGGGTGTCCCTGCCCATGGCAGGGGGTTGGAACTAGACAATCTTTAAGGTCCCTTCCAACCCAAACCATTCTATGATTCTATGATTTGCTGTAAGTATTTATTTATAAAAAATTAATGTCAATTATATACTGTGATATAAGCAATATACTCTTTTTTATTTTTGTTGTCATCAAAAACTAATTCTTTGGAAAACAGAAAGAAGCCTGACAAACTGTACTGCAAAAAGGAAATTGAACACAGGCTTCCAGAAACCACTAAGGACTTAGAAAACACTGAGGAGTCTTGTTTAATATCCAGCCAACTACTGAGAGTCAATTCAGTTAGTCTGCTGGGCAAGTAATGTCTTGCTGGTGCAACATATTAAAAGAAAACAAACCAGACTTTCTTACTCCACAATTCAGAACAGAATTGTCTTCCATTAGGAACAGAAAGTCTCCTTCTTGCTTTAACTCCATGGTACAAGGTTATTCACAGAATTTTTTCCCTTTTTCCTTTAAAAATAACATTCCAAATTATCTTTAGAAATATGATAGAATTCGGTTGTATTCTACAAATTGTACATCTATAGTGTTTACAACTGGGATTAAATAATAGATGAGAAAGATTAAATTGTTTGTAAAGGAAAAGTATCAGCTGACTATTCATCTTCTGGCAGGTAATATGTCAATGTATCGGGACTGTAATTTTTAAAATACCACTGCCACTAAGTAATGATGGAATGTGATATCAGAGTCACATTTGCTTATAGTTGTGTTGTCACCAATACTTTGGTGCACCTAACTGAGAGATTGTTATGTTTATAGGAAACATATTAAGACAGGCTGTTGAGTTGTGCATTGCAAGAGAACCAAAGGCTGGTGAGGAGCTGTGGTTGTTCTCTTAAAGTAGCACCCATTTCTTTGTTGAATGAAACGTACCGGAGTAAACATAAACATTCATGAGGGCTAATACACTTTAAAAATCTACTTTTTTTGCCCCTTTACTATGCATTTCTAACTGGACGGCTTTAAAACATGCTAATGAGATTTTAATCTTCCTGTTAGAAAATCCTTGACCCATTTATTTGACATAGTTTTTGCTGTTGACGTGTAGAACTGTTCACTCAATGCTTTTATTAAAAACCTGCTTATTTCCCAAAAGATGGATGGACTTAAAAATATGCCATTTTTAGTTCACATGTGTCTTAAAAAAATGTGAATGAACTTCTGTGCTGCTTTGTTGACTTTAAACTTCATAAAGCATAGGAAAGGAAATACTGTGAGGTAATATTTATCATTAATAAAAAATCAATGACATGAGAAAGGGTAAATATAAATCACAATCCAAATAATTCTGATGTAATTCAAGGTCATTCTGAAGACTAGTTCTGCCCAATCCTTCTGTCCAGGGAATTTAAAATCTCAGCACATTGCTCAATTCAAGATGTCCTTTCAGCATTGATTTCTTTATTAACAATCATAGAAGACTTTAGAGATAGTAAAAAAGTTATGCAGAATTAAAGTAATACTTTATTATTCAGTAAATGATTTTTTTCTGTTCAGAATATGTACAGAGTCTTAGTGTATAGTAATGGGAAAATTTAAAGCATTTTAAAATATAACTAAAATTAAAGTTAAGTCTGCAAGCCAGATCATTCGTCTTGTTAATATCTAGCTATGGTTCTCTCATAGAATAAAGAAGTTGATGTTTTGGCCCAGATGATGCTTTTGTAAAGAGGAACCTCTAGACCAGAAAATAGTATGAAGACCTTAGTTTACAAGTTTTCTGAAGTTAAGATTACTAAATGCCTCTCATTGAAAAAGTCACCCTTTATGGAAACTCAACGCACACCTTGCTATCATTCAGTATACACGAAAGATTAATTGAGAAGGAAAAAGGAAGACAATCTTTTCCAAGCGTGTTTCAAAACTGAAAATACCTTTGTTCATGTTTGTTCAACCATTAGCCATATATTCTTAATCAGAAGGAATTTGCTTCGCGTACAGGACAACCAGGTGATCAGGCCCAGTCAGCATGGGTTTATGAAAGGCAGGTCCTGCTTGACTAACCTGATCTCCTTCTATGACAAGGTGACCCGCTTAGCAGACAAGAGAAAGGCTGTGGATATTGTCTACCCGGACTTCAGTAAAGCCTTTGACACACTTTCCCACAACATTCTCCTGGAGAAACTGGCTGCTCATGGCTTAGATGGGCATACACTTCATTGGGTAAAAAACTGGCTGGATGGCCAGGCCCAAAGAGTTGTGGTGAATGGAGTTAAACCTAGTTGGTGGTCGGTCATAAGTGGTGTCCCCAGGGCTCAGTATTTGGGCTAGTTCTGTTTAATATCTTTATCAATGATCTGGATGAGGGGATTGAGTGCACCCTCAAAATTCTTCTGATGGGTTAGTAGAAATAGTATAAAATGACTGGCCAGTTGTAGTAGGACAAAACACAACAGCAGACCAAGAATACATAACAACTGTCACTAGCTTATTTATGCATATTTTTCATTCTTTCTAAATCACCTGTCTGTTTGCACTGATAATTCACACTGTGTATATCTTAGCAGGAAATGTCATAATAAAATTTCTGAGATTCATCCATAGCATTTCTAGTTGAGCCAAAGAGACATTAGTCTTAACAATTGTGCAAGAATTCATAAGCCCATACTAGAAAAGTTTGCTTTGGTTATGACCAAAATTTGGATTTCCCTTGTATTTCTCCATCTTTTTCTTTTCCTCTCCAGAAAAAAAGTCTTACCTTTTTTTTCAGACATGAAAGCATTCCTGGAAAATTATAGCTCTCTTGCAGCATGCATTATTCAAAGATGACCTTGATTTAATACATGATTATTCTGCTCAACAAAAAAGTTTGGATTAAGGATTGATCTATGGAGAAGAACTCAACTTTTCCTAATATGACCTAAAGTGCTAGAGCCTTTACGTTGCAGATTCATATGCATTGTGAGTTAAGTACAGCAGAAATAAGCACACAGGCAGTATTACGCAGGACTGGGAAACAGAGGTCTGAGTTCACAATTTGTTCTCAAGCAACACACAGACAAAGAACTGACAGCAGAAATTATTTACTGAATAATTTCAACAAATGGATACAGCACAGAAAATAATAAATTGAAGGAAAAATGATACCACAAAGAGTAACTCTCACAAAAACAAAACAAAACAAAACAAAACAAAACAAAACAAAACAAACATTTAACATCAGATATTATTATTTCCCATTGAAAAATAGGCACATACAATCTTGAATAAACAAATAGTGCATTTTAAATATGATCTGTTTTAACTCCTGTAGTTTGAGTTATAAGGAACAATCAGACAGGATTTTATAAGTAGTTCTACATTAACTTTAAAATTTTAGGCTACAAGAGGAATTTAGAAGTATAAAATAACAGAAAGTAATGGTCCTATGTGTTGAATAGCCAACACAGCAATTTGATTCAAGCAGGTTGGATGATCCAAAGCTGCTACACTCCCAAGATATTTTTAATCCTTTCTTAACTTCCCTTGTGTAAAAGGTAATTTTTAAACACTTTTTATCAGACATGTCTTGTAATGTCTAAAGAATTTGCATCTACCCATTTTCAGTGTATTTATCTCATGTCCATGAAAAACAGATAATTGCATTTTAAATAATGAACACTTTTATTTCATTTCTCCCCCATCTTGTCATTTATGGACTAAACAATTTCTGCTCTTCCAATCTTCCCTCATAAATCATGTTTTCTAATCTCTGGTTATTCCTCTGTTTTGTCTTTGTGACTCTTTCCAGTAGGTCCATGCCTTTTTTGAAACAAGGTAGTAAGAACTGGGCACAAAATTTCAGCTGAGACCTTATTATGAGTACTTCACATTTATCATATAAAATCTTCCTGTTAATTCATCCCAGTAAGATCTTGGTTTTTTCACAGCCCTGGGGGCTCGGTGACAGAAGTCACTGACAGGTGACTGGGGATCATTATACCTTTGTCATCTAAAGAGTATTTATATGTCAGCTGTGATACTACTTTAGGAACTCAAAAAATGATTATTTTTTTACTTTCTGCACACACATACACAATGATAACATGTGCACTGATTGTGGAAGTTGCACCATAAAACCTAAGTATTTATATCACACAAAAAATAAAGTTTTAGTGTTGCCTAGCTGGTGGCAAAATACAGGCATTATTCATTTCTTATCTGGAAGAGGAAGAAGGACAGAATCAGCACTATGGTGACTTGCTGTTGGAACCCACTGGCAGCAACATCATGTACATGAAGCAGTATGTGTCCTGAAAAGGAGAAAAAATAGTAATAGGTTTTTCAAAATATCTATACTTTTTTTTTTTTTTATTCAGGAAAAAAATACCAATTACTTTAAGAGCTGTATATACTGATTTGTATGATCAGAGATAGTATGTGTTTCATTGTAGACTGTATATTTTGTTAACAGCAATGAACAACAGCTAGAGCATTTTCTTTTCACCTGAGAAGTCAAGCTGACACAAGGAAAACTAAAAATACTATTTAAAATTGTACTAAAAAAATTGAAAAATGACCATAACATCATCTGTTTAGATTAGTCCATAAAGACTGCTACAAAAGATTACTTCAAATATTTATTCATGGTTTTAAAATTCATTATGGTGTTACTGCAGAAATTTAAAAAATGGCAATGTAAGAGAAACTCTATGAAAAAATTCACAGGGCTAAGACAGCAACTGAACTGTTTATGTTTGTAGGAGCAAAGCATTCTAAATATATATAAAGTTTTGGTGGTTTGGTGTTTTTTTTTTTGTTTTTTTTTTTTCCTTAGTTTATACATTTTAAGACCTGAATGTAAATCTGAAAGAATTAGTATTACTATAGCAACCAAGATCCAGTCCTGCATATATACTCCACAGAGAATAGTAATTTTTATCTTAGTGAGTAAAAATCAACAATACCTAACATGGATTTAAGGTGGAATAAAGAACACAGGAAACAGATTTTTTTCTGAATAAGTTCAGACATCTGAACTAGTTATCAAAACACCCTATACGATCATGAGGGATAAGTAGCCATTTCCAGAGTATAATTCAGTACCTACTAAAAGTACCTCAAATAGATTAGCTGATTAGCTGAGCTGTGTTCTAAAAATGTTGGGGGTTTGGGATTTTGTTGTGTTTTTTTTTTTCCCCCTTCAGTTGCTGTAAAGAGAAGTGATGGTGGCCAGATGTGGAGAGATTTACATTGTCAGCATCTCAGGTAACTGGAATCACAGAAAGAATGGTTAAGTAACTGCTTTATTGGGTTTTCTAAAAATGCACTTGTGAAGTGCGAGGGTTGTCAGACTGATACCTGAAACTGGATTTTCATCCAGGCAGAGAAAGTAACGGCAGTGATGGCTCAGGCATCCTCACGGGTGCCCTATGTGTGCTTCAGTGCTCCCTTGCTCTGTGCTGTGCACAGGAGGATGGACTGCTGCTGGACACTCGTTTCTGTGAAGTACATCTGCTTTCTACAGAATTAGTACTGGGTAGATAGCACATCAGTTAGCTTGCATTACATTCCCATTGAAGATCCTGTGAATAATATTGGGGTTTATGTCATCAGATTTGAACTGCCAAGGTGTCAAAATGCAACTAATTATGGGGTGGTGAGTGGCTACCAGTCAGAAGCCTCAGTTCATAGTACACAACAGTCATGAGGGAAAATGAAAAATATATTGTAAATAATTGAAATAAAATTATAGGTTGGAATTTTAGGTTGAGATAATTACCTAATGTAGTGTTTTGACCAGAAAATCTATTGCATCATTTTTCATTTTGAAATGAATAGGCCTTGAGAAAGCCTTTACAAGAAATGAGTTAATTTCACAAACTCCAAGTGTAAGGAAGTTCCTTTATTTCTTCCAAGAAAATTATTTAGGCCACTCCTAACATATTTAACACATCTTTTCCTTGCTATCAATGTAAAATATTTGAACATAACTCTCTATTATAATATAATGTGGTAAAAAAAACAAAACAGATTTTAAAAAAATAAATAACCACATAGACTGAATCTTGCTGGTACTATAAAGAACCAGCCTTTTACAAGTGAGGAATGATCCACAGCTGAATGGACTTTTATTTATCAAAATCTCGGCTTAGAAGGAGTTAAATGTAGTCACATTGATCATACTAGAGCACTGCTCCCATCAGTAGATTGATCAAAAAAATAAAAAGACTCTTGGCAACGGACTTGATTTGAAGTTCAGAAGCCAGGAAAAATAGTCTCAGTTGTCCACTGGGAAATCTTATGGGAAGTATTAGATCTTTCTTTTACTAGAATTTAAAATACTGCACAACACACCATAAAATTTATGAGGAAAATGTTTATATATCTTCTCTGGGTAACAACATAGTTCTTGTTCTCAACATAACTAGAATATTTTTTAATATCCATATTATTATTATTCACTGTACAGAAATATCCTTGCTTCTTAGTTCTCCAAATAATATAGATGGTATATTACATACTATTTAGAAGCCATTTATGGTATAAAAAGGCTTATATTTGAATATGATTTGACTATAAACCTCTTCTAGCAGCTGTTTTAAATAATATACTGTCAATTAGTAAAAAAAAAACAAAAAACAAAAAACCAAAAAAAAACCCAAAAAAAACCCCAAAAAAACTATTTAGAAATCATACATATGTAGAAATATCCAGAAATACTGTTTAACTTGCCAAACAATGTACATTTTTGAAACATGTCCACAGGCATCTGACAATCCATCTGCACTATGAAGTTACTTATTTATGCAAAGAATTACTTGATTTATTTAGAAAGTTAAAGCTCTTATAATTTTCTGGTTCCTTAAAATTATTTGAAAACATTTCTTCTTGTAGGAAGGAGGGGCTGAGAGCCCCGATTCATACAGAAAAAAACAGAGTGCTTTTTTGTTTTGGTTTGGTTTTTTGTGGGTTTTATTTATTTGTTTGGTTGTTTTTTTAATTTTCAATTGCCAATGAATTTAAAATAAGTTCCAGTTGTTGAAGCACTGTTTGAGTTTGAATTGCTTTTACAAATCCAAAAATGAGTGTGATTCACTAATCTTTGACATCTTTTCTTTTGCCATTTATATAATATTTCCCATGTTGATATATTAAGTTAAGATTGATATGAGATATTCAGTCATTTGGTTGAGCCATAAATTAATTGAAAGACAAGGATCTTAATTAAAGACAAAAACTTTCTTTGTATGATGAACAAAATCAAAAAATTCACAAACAAAAATTCTTAGAATGTGTTCCCACTTCATATGGTTCAAACAGAGCAGTTAACTACCACGTTCAGGTTCATAACTAATTCTTTAAAATACTACTTTTGAAATGACTATTAGACAGAATGACTTCAAGACATGCTCACAACCACACTATATTGTAAGATAGAACAGGATGATTGCCTTCCCTAATAAAGACTCTCTCTCTTAGTAACACATTAAATAAGACTTTTTAATTATTTATTATGTCATAGTGATGCAATCATGAATATATCTTAGTGGAATTAAA
>VXBL01001165.1:134387-147381 GCA_013400195.1 Aramus guarauna | reverse complement strand
AAAAAAAAAAAAAAAAAAGCAATCCCAACTCCTAAATTACGAAAATGTGTATAGGATCAGTCTGAGTCATATATTACAGTAGATTGACTATATCATAGTGAAGAGGTCTTGCTGAAAGAGCTAATGTGATCCTTGGACTTATACATACAGAAATTGGACACATACATGCTGAAATTTCTGTACATAACATTAGGTTCATTGAAGAACTATGCTCGTTTCTGATGCCAAGAAGGGTATAAAAAATTGGAAAGGCTTGTTCATTATTGCTAAAGCAACCTCAGTTAAACTCAGAAATATGCAGATGCAAATGATGCATTTGCACTTAAAAGGAGCCAGAAATAACATAGGTACCTTGAGCACATACAAGCAACAGCTTTGCATACATATCTTTAGTATTTGTATGATTGGTGTATGCATGTCCACTAACTCTCGTAATTTGATATATAACTAACATAATTGTGAATAAAGACAGACAGGGAAATAAGATAACCCTAATCATGTGCCTTCCCAACAGTGGCGAGAATGTGAGCTTTAAATCAATGTTGTTCCTTCTTAAATTGGGAAAAATGACATCCTCAAAACCACACAGTAAAACAGCTAAGCCTCAGCATTTTTTCCATAAGGCAATTTCATTTCAGAAATAATATTTAGCATTCTCTACAGCTAACATGATTATATTATTTGCATTCTTCTCTAAAAATATGGACTTTAAAATGTAAATGTCTCAATATGATAAATGTCAAGGCTTTTGTCATATTCACTGCATCTCAAGGCTATACTTCATCCTTTTCCTCTCCCTTTCTCTTTTTCCTTGCTTTCCAGCTACTGCTCGTCTTAAGGACAAAGAAGACTAACCTGGTGTCACTTAGGATCACAGCTAAATCTTGTTGCCTAATGATCAGACTTACCTATCTCCTTCAGTGCCAAGTACAAGAAAGACTCTGGAATCTACCTTAAAATTCTACTGCCTGTTCTGTACTTTATTTTCCTTTTATCCTAAACTTTCTTAGGCTACCTTTAGGAAGAGTTTCAGTGGTCTTGAATTGAAATTATTATTGTAAGAAATATACTCCATTTTAATAAAAAGTGAACTATTACATTTAGTGTTTAATGAGAGCATATGTAGGTACTAAGGTTCAATTGCAAATACCAGAATTTCCATTCCTTATTTTAATGCAAGGAGGTTAACAACATACAACAATTACACTTTCCTTTTGCAGACATGTAAGTATAAAAATGGATAGCAGGTAAGCAGTTAAGAAGCATTTTCTATGAATAAAGATGAAATTAAAGAACAAGAAAACTGTTTGATCCAAATTTTTATGCGCTATCATTAATCATTGTTAGGGAGAGACTAGTGCGTGTTAAATGAGTCTTATATACTAAATACAATGCTTTGAAGTATTGAATTAGTCTATTAGATCTGAGAAATTACTTCTTTATTGGAATAGTTCTCTAAACTACTTTAAGAACTACAAAAGCTAGAAAACGAACAAACATCTCCTTTTTTTCACAGTACCAGTGCTATAAAATGTTGAAGATTGTCACAGCTGAAAATATGATTATTATAGGACTTCTACATCTGTATTGACATGAAAATCTTTAAAAGCATATCTATCAAGGAACATCAAACAATTCTGATGCATGTACAAAAAAATCTTATTAATTTGAACATGAAGGGAATGACAGCAAGGTAATAGTGTATTATTTAAAATCCATGGGTGTTTCAAAGGAAGAATGTAAAACAATGCATTAAAAGTAAAATCTCTTTTATATTCCAGGCAGGAAAATGATGTAAGAAGGTGTTGAGGCAATACAGGACACATAATGCATACAAGTCTGGTTCGATATCAGGAAGCAGACAGAAGCAGGGGAGGAGTTTTCATTGTTTAAATCTAGCAGAAATGTCTAGTAACAGGAATATTAACAAAAATCAGGGAGAGGTTGCACCGAACTTGTGGTCTGTTTGCATCCAAAAGTACAGTGCCGTGATGCAGGCTGGTGCTGCACTTTCATCACAACCTTCCTTCCCCAGGACAGACAACAGTGGGATTACGAAATAGGGGCACTAGCATCTGACACGCCTGAGAGAGGGCTTGTCTATGCAAGCATACACACCCACTTGAGTCTGTGTGTGTGTATATATATATATGTATATAAATATGTGTGTGTGTGCATATGCACATATAAAGTTATAAAATAAACACACATATTTACACATAAATATTAATATATACATATACATTCCTGCATTTTTTGGAGAGTAGATTATAGTAGGTATTTTCATTGTGTTGTTTCAGGCTCCATTACAAAATAAGACTATAAAAAAATTTAATAATTTTAATAATTTGTAATTAGACAGTGGACAGGCTTGCAGAATGTATTGAACTTTATCTGGATCATTATCTTAAAATTCAAATTCCTGAAATTAATTTGTGCCAGCTTACCTTGCTTACTATGGAAAAATTTTGATCCATTACTGTGTTGACTGTTATAGAAAAATATAATATAAAAAAAAATGCAAATCAAAGTATTTGACTCACCAAAAAAAATCCATTGATTTCAAAGAAAATCAATGGCATGCTAATGCTTTTGTTTGTTTATTTCTTCATTTAGAGCAATTGAAATAATAGTCTTGATTAAGCATACCATGATATGCAGAAAGGAAATTAAAAGGCTGCCAGAGGAAAAAAAACAAACAAAAACCCCCAAACAAATAGCATATATGCTTATAATTTCCATTTAAAAAAAAACCAACAACCAAACAAACAAACAAACAAAAAAAAACAAACCAAACCAAACAAACTTTAAATGAAGAAGAAAGGATGTATGTAGTAAAATATTATGTTCTGCACATGGGCTATATATTCAGGAACATAGCTATCATACCTTTCTATCACATTAAGATACATTTCATCTGATTGTGTATACCAATCTCCTCATAGTGTTAATATCATACATAAATCACAAAAAATAATATAACTTTTATCTTTTTTTGTTATCATGTATTATAGAACTAGTTGTGGGGTTTTTTTTTCTTGTTTATGAATTTAGCCTTTAGACCTAGAGTATCTCCTTGGCTTTTTAAGAATGATCACATGTCCTCCTTCCAAAAAATCATGACAAATCTTCAGTGAGAGCAAATTGCCATAGTTCTGTAATTAAATATTTTTTGCAACAAATGGAGGTGGACGTCATGACTTTATTACCTGAAGCAGATTTCAGTTGCACCCTATGGAACAGCATGGTATAGTTGATAATAAATATAGCCCACGCACATCTTTCCATGCTGAAATATTACTGTGGATGAACACAAACATAAGAATACCAAAGCTGTAACGGTGCAGGAATTGAACTACAACATACTTTTAATTCTGTGAGGTAATTCACTTGGGAACTTGTAAATATTATAGACCCCACACAAAGGTCATCAGTGACAAAACTGATTACACGAAGGGCATTAAATGTGATCCTCCTACCCCAGGGCCGGCCTGCTGGTGTGATGTCTCAGTGTTATTCATTACAGATGTATGTGCGAGATATTGCTACTGAGTGTTGACTGGCTGTTGATTTAGCTATTTACGATGGATTTCTCATCCCCAGCTGGTTTCTGTTCACATTATGTAAGACTTCAGGACTTTTTCATAGGCGTTGGTTTAATCAAGCCACAGTGGAAATATTTACTGAAGACACTGGTAAACTCTTTCAGTTGATGGAAATTTCCTATCCATTCCTACAAAATGCTGGAAGAGGATTCTGTGGTCTTAAGCAGTGGCAGAAATTAAATAGAGCCTGCAGTCCTTTTCCAAGTATACATGCGCACTTCACGTGCAGAAAGGGCATTACAGCGATAACTAAGCTTTACGAGAAATCTGATACATTGCACTCCACTGTCAACCCAGTAATCTTCAATTCTTTTACCTTTTAACATCAAACTCTGAAATATAGTTGATTAGATTGTCTAGAGGTAGAGAAGCATATGAAAAAAATTGAAATTAATACTTGCTAAAAAAATAACAAACACTAAATTAGGTCTGATCTACATGCTGTTAGAGAACTGTTTGAACTCCATTACTTGATTTTTTTAATCAAACGCTTTATGATTTTATTATATGTGATGGTATGATTATGAAAAATATGTGCTCACATATTGTGCTCTATTAACTCAGTACACATTGTTGTACACATATGAAATACACTGAATATGTGGAAAGATATTTCTTTGTTTTCTAAAAAAAAGAAAAAATAGATCAGTTTTTGTGCAATCTCCATTAGGGTTTGGCAACCATATTTTGTCTCCATGGTGTGATGTTTTTCTTGATATCTTAATTTACAGTTGTTTTCTTATCTGTATTCATTGTCCTGCTAATAGAAGTAAAACTATAGACGTAATTTTATTTTTAATTAATAATACTTAAGTAATTATCTCTGGTTGGAAGTATTGTAAGCAATATTCTGATTCTTTTTTAGCTTCGATTATCATCCAATTGGAAGATCTAAGACTGTCTATTATTAACTTCTTAAAGATTTGTACCTAACACACCAGGTCAGGTTTTTCTGTGCCACTAAATTTCCAGTATTTCAGAAGTTTAAATTAGCTGAAGAAATATTATCCTGAGGCCATTTGTATCCTTTAGCTAAGAAGGTTCAGTTAATGAAATTACTTATCTCACACATCCAGATGAAAAAAAAAAAAAAAAAGAAAAGACAGACACATCAATTTCCAAATTATTTCTGTAAAAAAAAAAAAAAAGAAAAGACAGACACATCAATTTCCAAATTATTTCTGTTAAAAAAAAAAAAAAGATGAGATTGCATAAAAAGATTTTTGACAAATTGTCAAAAGATGTATTTTTGATTAGTGAGAAACCCAGACAAAACCTCTCTATGTATTAGATGTTAGGTCTGTAGATATTTCTGTACAACATTTCCAAAAGGACAACATGTAAATGCCACAGTTTTTGGAGGTTAATAAAATTTTATACAGAAGTTATCAGTCTCAGTAGCTTGAAGCCATAGAGGAAATTATAATTTCTATTAATGTATGGTCCAGCAGTTCATTTTTAACAATATTTGCATTTCCTGAGAGAGGCAGCAGAAGATAGCTGCTGTATTGTAGCTGCTGTATCACCATGAAAACCCTATCACCAATGTTCTGAAGAGGTGTTCAACACCGATTTGCACTATGTTAAAACTGTCTGAAACATTTGTTTAAAACATTTGACCTATTTCATCCTTTTGATAATAACACCCTTTCCAGCTAAGTTACACCATAATTTAATTTGATCTTTCTGCCAATGATGATTTTTAGTTGGGTATAGGAAAAATGTATTTAAAAAAAAAAATCTGACAAATGTAATTTCTCAGGAATTTCGCAATGAAGAGTACTTTTCTTAAAAACAAAGGAAACCCAAATATGTTGGTCTGGGGAAAAAATGAAAAAATACAAAATTCTCCCCCAAAAATCATCAAACATATTCAAAGAAATACCTTTTTTGATTCAGTTCCATAGTTTCAGTGCTTCTTTTTGTGATAAAATGCAACAAAACTTTGAAAGGTCTCACCTCCACCCCATACAGAGTGGGACTTTGAATTCTCACATTTTGCCAGAAAACCTCTCCATATCTGAACTCTAGCAAACGCTCTACACAGTTGGAAATCATGCTGATTTACGGAAGTTGAACTGATGAAAAAAAAAGGTTGTAACCCCTCTGCACTCCTGAACGATTGCTCCTGTCCAAAGTAGCCAATTGCTTTATTTTAGCACAGAGAACTTTCTTTGATAAACCCGACTTGGACTGTAAAGGTCAAAACTCCATACACAGAGATTACCCAGCCCCAACTGGTCAACCACTCTTTGTGTGGATATTTCCCATCATTTGGCTAAAACGAGTGGATAGGCAGAAGTTGTTTTGGACTTAAAAGGAAGTAAGAAGAAAACAGATGGGCATAGATAAAGAAAGGAGAGGGAAAAAATTAAGATGAAGCAAAAAATGCAGTAGGAAAGAACACAAGTATTATTATTTGTAAGAGACTCACACTGCATCTACTTTGAAGGTGCTGATCTTAGCACCTCCAGAAAAGTTACAGGACGCAATGAATAAATTTGCAAAAGATAAAGAATAACAGGCATGGAAGTGCAGCTTTCAAAACTACATTGTTGTCTCTTCTAAATACAAAATCATTTGCACGGTCCTTTCCACGGTTAAAGCTCCACATTGGGTCCAACTAAGAGGTGGCATTGCTTTAGGAGAGGCCAATCGTACATGTAGGTAGTGATCATGATGCAGCCTGGCATAACTGCCTTAAAATAAAATTACTATTTTTCTTCATTGCTGTTACTGTTTTTCAAAACAGCTCAGCCAAATATAGCTGTAGTTCTGTCATATTTTATTAGACATAATACAAGTCCTTCATCAGTTCATCTTTAATGAACAAACATTTATTAGCTACAATGAACTACAAACCTCCACAGGTAAATAAGAGAGCTAGAGGTAGTTTTTCTAGTTTTGTAATGTCACAGGTTTAATTTTATCTGTCAGATCTTCACAAAAATCCTTTTTGAAGAGCAGGAGAATATGACATGTTAATGTTGTCTGCTAGGCAAATAAAAATTAGTCCTACCAAAGAGAGGGAGAGAACTTGAGCTTATGTGACCAAAGGTAAGTGTATTTAATCACACTCTACTGTGAGTGAAATTACAAATTCAAAACTGCAAATCATGTTTTGAGATAAATTCACCTATAATGTGCAATCCATGTAAGTAAGCAGATCAAGTATGATCAATCACCTTTTAATTGAGTTGTACAATAAAACAGCTGTCCTTTAGAATAATTAAATAAACGTGGTCCGCAGAATTATCTAAATATGTGATTTCCTTCATAGTGATGATAAATGTTGAATAATTAATTGTAAAGTAAACTATTAAAAACATAGGTTTTAACCCATAAGGAACAAAAGAAAATGTACATGTTAATCTCTATTTTATTGCAGTCTATAATAATTTTGAGGAGATTTCTATGTTTAGATGCAGTGTAGCTTTCCAGGGTTGATTAAAACTGTTATTTCTGTACCTTGGTAGTGAATTTCTCATTTGGGCACTATGTTTGCTGTTGACATTTTTAACCAAGCTGTCCTTCCAGGTTTGAGTGTGGAAGATTGAAGAGTAAGGCGAATCATGAAAGCAAGAAAGTCCATGTGCAGGACACATTTAACACCAAAAATTTTATCCAGAGAAATATAGATAGCTACTGCATTTGGAAGTTAGAAGTTGGTCAGTCCACTCCAACACATTTGGTTAGATCATGCATTTCCTAACTTGACTGAGTTTTTAACTTTATTATGTGGAGAGATCACTTGGTGGATGAACTGAGCAGTAGCAATAAAGTGAAGTTTCCTTGCAGAGTTAATTCTGGCACACTTGGTCACTGCAAAATATCTTCCATATGCACAGACTAAACAGGGATTCTGGTCACCAGAAGTTCCTTGTTACCAGGAAGGATGGCAGAAACAAGGTCCAGGTTTGACAAGTAAATAAGAATTCCTGAGGCTGAAGAGCACAGCTACTGAAAATCTCAAAGACCAGTATGAGGTTTCTCAGAAATATAAGTCAGTTGACTAATATATACATATAGAACCATATCCAAAATTCTTTGAAATCATTTGGTATCACTATAGAGCTTCAAAGGATCAGTGTATCATAGATCTTCATGTGACCACAGACTTGATCACATATCACTAACAGATTAAAGCAACAAGAACTATGTATATTGATTTTTTCCTGTGAATACATTTAAGACAAATTGCTCTTCCAAAGTAATCATGTTGAAAAGAATCACATATAAAGAAGTAACAGTTGAAAATGTAACCAAATGTACATGTAAGCGTATATAAAGAATAGATCAAACTCAGATACTAAGTTATTTAAGTGTTAGCACTGAGTGGGCATATTAGTACTTATCATTACCAGTAAGATACTTGATGATATCTTGTGCCTAAAAAACTTACTGAAATTTTAATCAAAGTGTACATCAGTTCTTGTGTGTTGCTACTTTCTGTCCCTGCTGTTGGGATGTTGCATGAGTTATGCACTATCTTACAGATCAGAGAGACGCAAACAAAGTAGTAAACAAGAGCTGGCATAGCACTAGAAGCAACTATAAATATAAGCATCTTTATTAGAGTATAAACTAACTGCAAACCACAAGGTCATAGATGTGCTTACATGGGAATGACAGAATTGTTACTGACACATGGAACTGCCAAAATAAAAGCTTTCATGCAGTATCCACGTCTCACAAGATTGCATTTTCCTAATAAAGTGAAAAGTAGTGCTCAGAATATCTGAATTAGAAGTAGCAAATTAGGGTGCATGAATGCAGCAAGTGGAATGAGTTTGTAACAGCCCATTGTGGTAAGCAAAGGAGATCAAATGCGTTTTCTGCTTTCCGTTATGAGGCAGCTCATTTCAAATACCAGAGTGCAGACACTTTACTATAAGTAGATAGACATAAGGCAGATGTTTAGGCTCCTTCAGAGAAGCCAGTGAACCTGCTGGTCTATGCAGCTGACCCTCAGTGTCCTTTGGCACGAGGGAAGGTTCCACTGGTTGACCAACACTAGATATGTGTAACATATAACACCTATGGTTTCATTTATTTGTTTAAACATAGGTGCATAATACTATTTCAAATGAACTGATTGACTAGGACATCTAGATGGAGTTGCAAGGTATGACAAAATACTTACAAGAGTCTTTTCACATCTGGAAAGGCAGCTTAGGAGCCAGAAGGTTTCTCAGATGGGGCTAGGCAGCTTGTATCCATCATTTAGATACTTCAGGTTTCTTCACTTCAGAGCTCAATTTCACTCTCCTTGTTTAAAAGTGAGGCTCTGTAGCATACATAGGAAGGTTAGAAAAAAACATCAGATGGAAGCAATTCAAGAAGGAACCAGACCTTCAGAGAAGGCTGTAACTGTGTAGCCCAGTAGTGCCATTGCTAGTGAAAGGATGTGACATAGAGGAGTGCAGGCACAGGATGATAAGAGTTGATGCAGAATCATTGCACTGGAGACCCCATGGCAATAAACATCTCACCAATGGTCAGTTAAAAGAAATGCAAACCAAGACCAAGACAGAACTAATTTTAGGGGTAACAAGGAAAGCAATGAAGTAGCAGACAAAGGCACCATATATAGTAAAGTTGTATGTAATATGGAGCTGCAGACCAATGAAGAAAGCAAAGGTGTTAAAAGCTGTGGATCCTTCAGTGAGGAAGGAAAAAAACATCAACACAAATACCATATTTTCCCAGGGAAGGATTCCAGCAGCTGATGACTCTCACTCCAGCAGCCTGAAGCTATCCACCTTAAAAGGACCTGTGGAAGAGTGACAGTGACATCAGGGAAAAGGGTAGAAACCAAGAAGTGTGTGTATTATAATTTTAATTGTATTATTAGTATTATTTAATTGTTTCTTTTTGTATGGAAGTACTTTTTATAATAAATAGACCTAGAAAAATAATTATTCTTGACTTAGAATGCCAAGATTTCAGTTTTATTAACAATAAATTCTTGGCTTATATATAAGATGTTTTTCCCCTTTGCTCATAAACAAGATTTTGAGCACAACAAGGTTAGATGACCATGTAGTGTTTCTTGATAAATAGAAGACTAGAGGAAGGGGGATTATTTTAGTATTATACATTGGAAGACTTCTTTTCCCAGCCTTAACTGAAGCACCTATTTGCAATGAAGGAAAAAATCTAGATTCAGTCTGTAGTAATGACTACAGTAATACTTAAAGTATTAGGATACAGCCACTATCCTGCTAGTTTATAAAAGGAAATGGTAGTTCTGCTTTCATTTGTGAATAGTGATTGTCAGTACTATATTGCATCAATAAAAGCAAGGGAATCAAAGATTAAATAAATGAGCAAGTAACCAAGCAATAAAAAAATTAAGGAAAACAAATAATTAGAGAGATTCTATCACTCTTGTCACTAAGTAATACCTGTATGATATTTTGAAAAGGAAATTATTTCTTTACATTTGGGTCTAGAAAATGGAAATGTAAATGTGAGTGAATATTTATAAAACTCAATTTTTGTGCTTTTTTAATTTGGTTTGTGGTTTTTGGTTTTTTTTGTTGGGGTTTTTTCCCATTTTTTTTTCTTTTTAACACTTGATATTTCAATGCAGAAACAGTAAAATCGTGTAGGGAAATATGTCATAAGCCACTGCAGTATATCAAAGAGCATTTATAATTTCTAGGAAAGACTTCAGTGGAAAAGGTTATGGCTAAATAACATACCAAACATCCTATTCACTAGAATGTCTGTCATGCATATTACATTTGATTAGAATTATAATGGCATAGAAAGAACTAGATTATTTTCCTAGAATGCTAAAACACTTGACTGAAATTATTGAAATCATGAATAAGACATTCATTTTAATAGTAGAAATCCTAGTCATGGACCAATATTTCCCTGTGCTGCATAAGAGTATTTGGCAGCAAGATTTGTTTACACCACAACAGGTTTCCTTCCATTAATATTGAATTCATCCTTGTGACCAAAAAGGGGGATTGTTTTCTTGTGAAAAATTTCTACTGTAATTCAGCAAAGGAGAGAAACAGATGAGAGGAAAAAGCACAGGGATGCATTGATCTACATGACAGGAAGTATCCACAACACTTTAACATTTTTAGCAGAATAGAAATATTTATTGAAAATATTTTTGAGAAATTTTATCAAAGGGAGGAGGTACACAGGCAACTGTTTGAAAAATCATTCTCATTTTCCCACTCGATTGGTAGTTTAGTAGACATAGAGGTGACAAACACTGACAAACACTTGCCTCCTGCAGCATTTTGACAGAAGGTGATTGTTTTTCCTGTGCTGTTCACATGCAAACCCCAGACAAACAGTGACTTAAAGTCACTCAAGGGATTATTTTGTCTCATATATACTAAGAAGGAAAACATATCCAGCTCTTTGAAGTACGTCTTTTTTTTCTGATTTCACTATAAACAAGACTGAGATTTTTAAGAATGACAGAAGAACCTCCTTTTGGATGGATCCACTCCTAAGGATGGAAATAAGATCTGAAGACCCAGTCAACAAAACAAATACAATTATGTTGGACACCCATTTTACCCTGGTAGCAAACAGGCTAAAGGAAATGTGCTCGGAATGCTTTGGATTCTTACACTGTCTTCTGCTTACACTGAAGTCTTTTAGGTTTTTATATTGAAGGTCTTCAGTCTGTTTATGGAAGTGTTTTGTGCAATTATTCCTGAGCATCCTTCTACACTTATATTACATGACTGCCTGTGGGGATAGGATTCAAAGAAAGAAGAGGCTTGTGTAAGCCATTACCCACTGGGAGCATATAAAACCACGTTTTCAATGGCATGGAAACATCATTCCAAAAGAAAACATTCTTTCTAAATTCCCATCAGATTATCTAACCCACATCTCTTGCTGCACACTGCACTACTACAGAACTCAAAGCCACTGGTTTGCAAGAAAACTCCTCTCACGTTTCTCAAACATCTATTCCCTATTCAACCTATGAACTGAACTTCTCCAGGATTTTCAGCCTTTGGAAAAATAACCATTTGAGACTGGTAGGAGCAGTTGCACTCAAAAGCTTGCAGTGGGTAAAAGGGAACACCCCATACAAGTGGAGCCCAAAATTTCTTACTCCAATTAGTATCTTAGTAGTTTAATAGTCTAGACTATTTAACTAAGACCCAGAAGCCTCATTAATAAAATAGTTAAAATTGTTACACAAAGGCTTTTGACTTTCTGTGCTGTGGGTGTAGTGTTCAGCCCACCCTACATGCGTTCCCAGGGTCCTACAGCTGGTAGTTTCAGTCTTCCTTTAGCAGAATGGGTGGGAAGGGAAGTTCCCAGGTGTCACCAGCACACCAAGGCCTTTGCTGGCAGAAGATCAGGTTCCTGGTGAGGATTTCTCCTTCCTCATTATTGAGGTCAGGTTGGGGCTACTTTTATACATTCTAACACAGTCTGCTTCCCTCCATTGACTGCCAGCCAAAGTTTGGAAGTTGTGCAGTAGCCTTCTTCAGCCTCAGTCAACTAAAAAGGCTGTTTGTTAAACAGGAACTGACTGGGTATGCCACACTTACACCATGAAGGGGATGCATAGAGATTAAGCTCATGCAGGTTAGGTAATAGTCACTGCACTATTAGACAAATTTTTAAACAAATAAAACCAGCTTGGGCCCAGGCAATCTCAGGTGGGATCCTGCACTGTCGCTTCAGTACAGAGCCTATGGCCTTTCACCAGAAATGCGAGAAATAAAATTTACTTGTATACAGAGGTGGTCAATGCTGTTTGCTGTTAACAGTTATTCCTGATTTCTTTAAATCCTAAACCTTAATTTTACCAATTAGGTTGAAGTAAGACCACAGAGGAATCTAAATAGACTCATGCTAGTATTAGTGGCTGTGGGGGGTTGACACTGGCTGGGAGCCAGGTGCCCACCAGAGCCGCTCTATCACTGCCCTCCTTCACTAGACAGGGGAGAAAAAGTATAACTAAAAGCTTTGTGGGTCGAGATAAGGACAGGGAGAGATCACACGCTTATTGTCACGAGCAAAATAGACTGAACTTAAAAAGAGGAAATTCATCTAATTTATTCCCAAACAGAACAGAGTAGAGGAATGAGAAATAAAATCAAATCTTAAAACCCCTCCCCCCCCCCCTCCCATCTTCCCGGGCTCAACTTCACTCCTGGCTTCAAACCTCCTCCCCGCCAGCGGCACAGGGGGACGGGGAATGGGGGTTACGGTTAGTTGGTCACATGCTGTTTCTGCCGCTTCTTCATCCTCAGGGGGAGGACTCCTCTCATCAGTCCCCTGCTCCAGCATGGAGTCCCTCTCACGGCAGATAGTCCTTCATGAACTTCAAAGGATCAGTGTATCAATGTGAGTCCTTCCCGTGGGCTGCAGTTCTTCATGAACTG
>VXBL01001165.1:63988-134293 GCA_013400195.1 Aramus guarauna | reverse complement strand
CATCTTGGAGCCAGCTGGCATTGGCTCTATCGGACATGGGGGAAGCTTCTAGCAGCTTCTCACAGAAGCCACCCCTGTAGCCCCCCCACTACCAAAACCTTGCCATGCAAACCCAAGACAGTGGCCAATCTTGTGACTGATCTTGATGCATTCACCTACAAAACTATTGTAAGGGTGATGTAACATTTAATGCTTATCAATTCATTACTCTTGAAAATACTTACAAGCTTGATCATTTTATTCACTTGTTAGCAGAGAATGAAATGATTCCTTTATTGCACACAGTGTATCCTCTGTATTTAAGAGTGATGGCTGTAAATCATGGAAGGATTTGAACATGATAAGACTGATGTAAGGTTTCCAGCCACACTGCTCCTAATTCTTAATGTGTCTAGCAGCACACTGCTAACTGGGGACAAGATCTTTGTGTCTAAAAAGAATCATCTCCATCAAAGTGCATGAAGGTATGCCAGCTTCCATCAGCAGCAATTTTTGGACCCATAATTACTGAATGTCTATTATACATCAGAAGACAAATAATATCTTTGGGGGAGGTCTATTAAATATCCCCCCAAAGACTAAATGGTTTCTAGGCATTCATTCTCAGTATTGAATTAACACTGTCTTTGTTCTGGTGCATGACAAATGAGAGCAATCTTGAGCAAATCTCTGATTAGAGGAAGATAAAATTAACAGTTTAACCTATTACAGCCACAATTAGTAATATGGCAGTAGACCTCTTCTCCTTGTAGCTTCAGTGTCTTTTAACTTAATAAAATGAAATAAAATCTGGACTTTTTATCTGTCACTGGGGCTTTGCAGCTACACTACTCCATGAATAAAGCACTAATGTTCTGCTTAGGTGAAATAGCTGCTTTTTCAAACAGCAATTGATAATAATAGAACATCATAACATATTGTTAAAGCTAATTATTTCATCCAAGTTCCAGTAGGAAAGAGCTAAAAATATACATGGATAGACATGAAGCCAATTTTATATAAGTGGTATGAATATTTCAATTGTTAAGTCCACTATATATAGAAAAACTAGAGAGGATGGGGATAAATGAGTCACCAGATTCTGAATTACTGTATAAAAAGCCAACATCAAGAGGATAATGTTTCAGATATAGTACATGGATGATAGACTTAACATTATTGTGCCATACATCACTGCGTGATAATGCTACATACTGGAAGTATTTCCTGATGAAATTCACTTTAATTTATTCACTAAACTTGTGATAACTTATGACAGCAAGGAGGAGTAAATATGCCTATTGTGTTACTCACATTCTAGAAAAGCAGTATGTCTCAAAATGCCACTGTCATTTTTTTTAATAATTCATTCTTTCTCTATATCTTCCAAAATTAGTTATGATATGTTTAACTGTTAGCTTGGAAACATGGAAAGACAGCCAAGATCAAATGAACATGACCAGACTGAAGTAGATACCGTAGTTAAACTATCATTAATTTATCAATGGAATTCATCAACAAAACTTCCAATAATAATTCTTAACAATTTCTACTTGGTGCATGCATCTGTCAGTAGGAACCTGTCTTCCTCTTGTAGGAGATTTATGTATATATCTTTATATTTAGGACTGCAGAAGTATTGTTGTCTTGCAGTAATTTTGGGAAGACTGGCTTCCTTTGAAACTAGTTTCAATTCCCAAACTTATCTATGCCTTAAGTCTCTTAAATTATAACCTAGGCAATCTCAATGTGGTGCTTCTAAACCATACAAATATTCATGTATATTCACCTCCCTGTTAAAAACAAAACCAAACCCATAAAACCCAAAATCGAAAAATGCAAAACCAAACAAAAATGCAAAACCAAAACAAATAATTTCTAGAGTTTCTCCCTCTTTCATGCTTGACTGTCTCTTCACATTCTCTCATGATGTGAACGTTGGAAAATCTCAATCAACTACTTCCTTCATTGACACCTAATTTCCTTATCTTTGGCTGTGTAGTAGAGCAAAGTATCTTTCACTCCACATGGTGGCTTCTGTTTTGTTCCTATTCCCAGTCTATGTGTTTGTCAAGCAGCTCCTACATTGTTAAATGTCCTTTCTCCTTTGGTGGCATGTGAAAAATATTCAGACAGAACAGGAAAGCCAGTCTTCTCCGCTTCCGCAAACTGCCCTGTTATCTAACTTTCTTCCCTCTTCTAGGCAAAGAAAAGAAAGGAAAAACACATTTACCAGACAGGAGAGCTGAAATGACCACAGGTCCTTCACTTCTCACTAACAGAGCCTAACAGCACCCATGCCTCTAGTCTTGTGACAGAGGGGAGCCTTTCATGTTTCCTTCCCTCTCTGTCTCTTTCTTCACGTCTCTGTTGTAACCCGTAGGTTGTGTAGAGATGTTCTTACTGGTACTTAATGGTTATGTTAACTCATCTTTCCTGATTTGACAAAAGGATCTGAATTCATGTTTGAGTTCCCCAAAGCAAGTAGTTCAAGTGAGCTGAGAACTTCATTGACCTTGGCCTGTTCATGATGTATTTCAAACAAGTCATCACTGTCATTTGGCAGGGATGAACTCAGAGCTGCAAATTCTCCTAAATGATTTTGTAGCCCATCAAGACATTCTCAGGTTCCCATGTAGATAGACATTACATGTACTTGCTAGAATGCTATGACTCCTAAGGGAGTCCATCTAAGCTGAGGAAGGAGAGAGGGATGTTGTGCTGAAGGCCCTGAAATTTGATTCAAGACTTTATGTCCTAGATTTTACAAAAGTCTACAAAGAAAGGGCATTGGTACTTAGAGGTTTCTAAAGAGATGGCCTTGAATTTGAACTTCCAGTGCATCTCTGTTCTGGCACTTACAGATTAGACATCATGCTTTTAAATTTTACAAGCAAAGTTGATGTTCCTGTGCTCTTACTCAAATTTTAACAGGGGCTATGTTTTCCTTGGTGCTCTAAGTAGCTTTGATGTTGGGAAAGAGTGGTCTTCTGCACTCAGCTTTTGTAGTGTGACACTGGTCACAGAACAGGGCATGAAGGCAGTGAAGTATGTGTGAGACACTGTGGCCTAACAAGCGTGGGTGCTATGAATGGGTAAAGCAGGCTAAGACAATTAATTACTATTTGAGCCCATTCTGTTCCTAAGAGCAGAACAGAGGTGGAAAACATTCTCAGCCAGTACTGTCTCCCTAACCCCCAAACCTCCCCTAACTCAAAAGTCAGTTGGCTTTCTTCAGAGTTGAACTAGACTGTGAACATACGTATTAACAGTGTGGACAATTGTGCAGAGCTACTGTGCAACCAGAATATAATTAATTAAAATAATATTTATGTAACTCCAGGATTTTCAGTGGCAAAAATTTCAGATGTGACTGTGCCAATATATTTCTACATTGTCCTCTCTACTTTCCTTTTGAGTTTGTATGTGTTGCATTTCATTTTCTCTTCAACATTTAAATTTAGTGTTGTTCTGAAAGATTTCACGAAATTCTGAAAAGCGTATACACATCTAATAAGCACAAAAGCCCCACACTTATTTCATTAGGTTTTGCTTAAGCTCTCTAACAGTGAGGATCTTTGAGATTAAAAGAGCTGTTATATTTGTAATTGGTACATTAATGTAATGTTGCAAAAATCACTAGCTTCAACCTCCACCAGTGTTAAAACACACTAGCAAAGGGCAAAAAACCCCAGTTGACCAGTCTGCTTTTATGAAAATTATCAACTGCTAGTCTGTGACATCCTCCCACCCCCAAATAAAAACTTGTTTAGAAAAGCAACTCTAAAGTCAAGTCAGGTTACTTGGTAACACGCTGAGTACAACACAGCAGTTTCTACTACCACTCTCCAAATCGTCAGAATGAAATACAGAAATAATGTAGGTTTGAACCCTGCTGTAATATATCTTTCCCAGGCATGTCACTCCCTAGAATTATCATCAATGCCTACTAAATTTCTTGCAATCATAAATAAATTATGCTTAAATCAATAGGTTCTCAAAACTTCTGTCCATCTGAGTCTTGCTTTCAATGTCAAGTGAATTTAAGAAAGTATGTGAAAGCTATGATCACCTTATAATTTGAAAACTCAAAATCTGTTTTTGCTAGTCTGTAAAATATCATGAGTCCAGTTTCAGAGAATAGATATTACTCTCCCACTTCCTCAAACAGAATTTGATTCCCAGTTTGAACAAGATATATTCACCTAAGTTGAAAAGAAGATGAACCATCTTGTCAAGGTCTGAGCCTTATAGCTATTACTTTAATTTTGACACTGTATGGCAGTTTTATGAAACAACTGCAGGTACATTTCTTTAATAATGATGCCAAAATTAAGTTTCAACAAATGCACACAGGATTTATATAATTTTGTAGTAGATTAATTACCATACACAGACTTAAGTTTTATGTTCATTTGAACAGAAACACGGTGAGAACTTGGATTTATACAACACCTTTCATATTGAAGATATCTTAGAGCTTTAAAGTCTAAGTTATACACTGCCAAAGCACTGACTATGAAAGGAAATATGTGTTCAGCAATAGCTCTCTAGAACTATTTTTACTGAGGAAAAGTTATTGTGCTTCTATTCATTTTCAAACGTACCACAAACAATCACTAGAGATACAGAAAAGCTTATTAATTAAATTACCTACAAACACAGTTGTTGCCAGTCTTTAAACTTCCAGGCATTTCACAGACTAAGACCTTACAGACATACTTGGTTCTTTGAGTAGTCACTGACCTGAAGAGGCTTTACTGAGTTATCATGGTCTTGTACAGACAGTCCTTTCGGGGCTGACCTCAGTAGTCTTACTGAGTTCATGGAATGATCCATTTCCTAGTGCAACTTTAAGCTTCGAACACTCATCCTTTGCTTGAAATTCATACGTTTTCTAAGGAACAGCTGCTCCTTAGAAAAAAATAAATTTTGACAAGTTTTGCAAAACTCTAAGGATTTGGATTCCTCCTTGTATTGGCTTTCTAGCCACTATTTGTAAACAATTTTCTATTTCTTATGTGCATTCATATTTTGCATCTGTTTTCAGAGACTGCTCATTTCTCTTTTGTATTCTTTCCCAGGCACCAGTTAATAATATTGCTAGATAAGGGGTTAGAAATCTTAGAAGAATATTCATGAACATTCCTGCCCATAAGGCAATATCAGCATCCTTCTGAGAAGTGTTCAGAACTTCAGACATTCACAATCTGCCTTGAAGACATACTAGCATTATTTTTCTATGGCTCTTGTAAAGTTTTCAAGTCTTAGAACAGCTGAAGATATAAAACAATAACATTCAAAGCGTTCCTCAAGGCCTGTCATGTAATGTCACCTTACCTTCTCCTAACACTTCAGCAGAAATTCCAGCAGTTCTTTCCCACATGCAGATCCATAGAATCATAGAATCTTTAAGGCTGGAAAAGACCTCTAAGATCATCAAGTCCAACCCTCAACCCAACACCACCCGAAGTGCCACATTTACAAGGGTGGCAAGGATGGACTTCGGGGGGGGGCAAACAGAAGCTGAGGTATTGGTCTCCCCTTTCTCATAATTTTGCTGTTAGGCCTCAGGACAACCCATCTTTCTTGACAACCCTCTCTTTTACTGTCTATATGCCAGATTTTGATTTCTTGAATGCCTTGAACTCAGTATTCAAAAAAGAGTAGAACAAAGTGTTCTTTTCTTTCCTTTTCATTTATCTCTATTGCCTCCTGACAAGATGTTCTTTGTGAAAAATCTCCCAGCTGTCCAATGGCACCAGTTCTCACTAGATCTGTGTCCCACAAGATGGGTCCTTGGTGTTGAACTGGCATTTTTTTCATATCTTGACAATGAGCATTTTCAAGAGAGCAAGAGCAAGTATACAGTCAGCCCCAGATGGCTTTTGCATACCGCATAATTCCAAATCCATAAGGCTCAAATTGTAATTATACATCTCATATTCATTCCTGCTTCTCTGTAGTTATAGTGCATTTACAGGATTCTGATATAGCAATACATTTATGAGGTATGGTAAAGCTTTCCACATAACTGATATCCCCATTTTCTGGTCCAGAAATAATAATGTCATCCCCATGAATATCTTGTTCGTTTGTTCACAAATTTTAGCTGGTAGTTTGAGGGCTTTGGTGTGCAATTAAATTCCATATTATTAACATTTATGTGATGCACTTGACCAGAATTCTCCTAGAAAATTTGAAAAATATCACTGAGACAGAACTGGGGAACAGCGCATCATTTCCTCAGAAATCTTTTCTTGAAAACTCACTATACTATGTATCCACTTATTTTAAAAAATACTTTTAATTACTGACTAACTGAGATTTACTATTCATAATAAAGTATAATCACTTTCAAGCTAGCATGATATCAGATTGTACTTTCATGCATATATTTGGCACATATGCTTATTTTGGTCACAAGAAACAATTATTTTGAGCATGGACAATGCAGTGACAAAGATAGATTGTTGTATGTGCACATTCATGACAGTCTCCTTTGGAATGTGTTCAAAATTTGCAGCTAGATCCCATCTCAGATTATGTAATTTACTATTGCTCTTCTTATATTCTGTTAAAATTAACTCAGATGACAGGAAATATCCTGCTGAATACACTAAATTGTGATTTTAATTAGCTGTGAAAGAATGATAAATTAAACATATCTCTATGCCCAATAGCTGATAAGTACATATCATGGACATTAATTAAGGTTTTAACATTTTAGTTAAGACTATTTTGCTTCTGCTGATCAGGAAGATCTGGTAAAGGGGGATTAAGGACATCAATAGCCAGCTCACCTCACCAGCATGCAAACAAGATTCACAGATTAACATATTGGTAGGGGTTGGAAGGGACCTCTAAAGATCATCTAGTCCAACCTCCCTGCTAGAGCAGGATCACTTAGAGCATGTTGCACGGGATCATGTCCAGGTTGGTTTTCAATATTTAACAATTAACAATTTATTTACAAATGGAGTTAGATTACTTCCAAAATATTTTATAGATATTTATTATTTGTTCTATTTAGAAGTTAGAGGTATGTTATTGCTCAAAGCATTAATGTGATATTAGTAATGCAGAGTTCATGTTTAAGTATGTTTATAAATAATAATAAAAAGTATACTATTTTTTGTTATTCTAATTGCACTTCAAAATTTAAGAGTACCGGCATCAATTCACTGCTCTGGATACTTATCATGTTCATTGAAAATAACTCTGCAAGCAAAAAGAAATTTTTATAGTATATCTGTCTGTAAACACATCCTCCTTAAAAAACCTTAAAAGATTATCAATGAAAATATTGTTTGCTACATGCCATGTTGAAGAACAAGGATCCAAAACCAGAGTTCAAAGTGCTCCCACAAAATTCTCTTGCTAGCAGTTCTGAAGCTGAGAACTTGACTCAAATATGTCAGCTATTTCAGCTGTTGTACAACTGGAAGCATTCAAGCAGGTGTTAGAATACTTATAAATGTATATATTAAAACAAATAAATTCAAGCCCAGTGTTACAGAATTAGCAACCTTGTCAAACATGCTTATAATTAAATGTTCATGTTTATTTTCAAATCATGTTTATACATCTTTACAACATATTTATACATGTGCATTCTGGGTTTTATATTATTTATATCTATAGAGGGAAGATACTAAATGTCAGAGAAGAAAAAACAAATAAGAAAATCACCATCTTCAAAATAATAACTCTGTATCTAAAAGAAAATGCAGATGAAGTGAATTCTGAATTGCTGTGGACTGAAATACTGGACTGAAATAATTCAGTATTTCGTGGAAGAAGAGCTGCATTATGAAAATAAATTGTTTCTTTCAGAATTCTCTATAATATGTGAGGAAAACTGCTAATGGCTGAATAATAAATTCAATTTCCCTAAAAATATTTCTGACCAGTTTAATCTTTTCGTGCACTGAACTACTGCCTTGGAAACTTGGGTTTTCTTTTCAGTATTTAGTACTATTCACAAAAATACCATAGCATGATTTCAGTAAGCTGGGAGATTGGACAAATGTTTTTCCTAGTATAAGATCAATTAATTTAAAGGAAAAGCATAACACTACATGAAATAAAGATGTACTAGTGGTCTAAGGTGCCTTGTCTCAAGAATGTGAAATCTTTACCAGATTTACTCTGGTTAAATGTTAAAGACTGTAATTGCAACTGTACACATATATTTGCTTTTACCTAAGAAAACATACTCTGAAACCAAGTCTGAATATTTTAAATATCTGTTCCTTGAAATTTGGTATTTCTTTTAAAAGAAAATAAATGTAATAAGTTATAAATTTGTTGTCATTCAAAAGTGAAGTGTCAGTGAATTGGTAAAGAATTATTTCAACAAGGACTTCTTCACTTTTACCTCAGCCAGAAATCTCTAAAAAACTAGATGTCTTATATAAATAGGATCTAGTATGATGGAAATTAAATAGTTATGCTGTTCAAAAAAATTATACCAAGTAGATCCTTATAGATTAAAATAAACAATTTAGCATTAAGGGGTGCTTTTATGAAGCTTTCTGCATAGCTAGATTATACATATACCTGCTCAGAAAATTGTTTAATTGTATTTAACTTAAAATATAAAAAGCAGCTTGGTAAGAATGTTGCAGTTATGTCTTTCTAACATTAGAGTGAAAAATCCTAAGAGTATCTTAGGTTTATGAAGAACTAGAAGAGGAGATTGCATTGGGTCTGGCTGGGATGGAGTTTTCTCCATAGCAGCCCTCACAGTACTGTGCTTTGTATTGGTAGCTAGAAAGATGTTGATAACACACCAGTGCTTTGGATGCTGCTGAGCAGTGCTGGCACAGCATCAAGGCTGTCTCTCCGACATTCCACTCACCTCCAAAGGCCGGTAAGCTGCAGGTGGGCAAAAAGTTGGGGGGGGACATAGCCAGGACAGCTGACCCAAGCTGACCAAAGAGATATTCCATACCATATGATGTTGTGCTCAACAATAAAAGCTAAGAGAAAGGAAGAGAGGGAAGGAGGGCATTTGTCTTCCAGAGCAACCCCTATACATACTGAGGCCCTGCTTCCCAGGAAGTGGCTGGACATCACCTGCTGATGGGAAGTAGAGAATAGCAATGGAGAACACTCCATTGTGTCTGGGGGGGCAGGGCAAACCATATAAAGCCATACTGCCCCACTCCTCACAGAATCAAAGATTGATAGGGGCTGGAAGGGACCTCTAGAGATCATCTAGTCCAACTCCCCTGCTAAAGCAGGATCACCTAGAGCAGGCTGCATAGTGTTACAGCCAGGCAGGTTTTGCAAATCTCCAGAGAAGGAGACTCCACAACCCCTCTGGGAACCTGTTCCAGTGCTCTGTCACTCTCAAGGTGAAGATGTTTTTCCTCATATTCAGATGGAATTTCCTGTCTTCCAGTTTGTACCTGCTGCACCTTGTGCTGTCATTGGGCACCATAGAGAAGAGTCTGGCCCCTTCCTCTAGACATCCACTCTTTAGATATTTATAAGCCTTGATGAGATCCCCTCTCCGTTTTCTCTTCTCCAGGCTAAACTGACCCAGCTCTCTCAGCCTTTCCTCGTAAGAGAGATGCTCCAGTCCCCTTATCATCCTTGTAGCCTGCTGCTGGACTCTCTCCAGTAGTTCCCTGTCTTTCTTGAACTGGGGAGCTCAGGACTGGACACAGTACTTCAGATTCGGCCTGACCAGGGCAGAGTAGAGGGGGAGGATAACCTCCGTCGACCTGCTGACCACACTACTATTAATGCACCTCTTCCTGGCCACGAGGGCACACTGCTGGCTCATGGAGAGCTTGTTGTCCACCAGGACTCCTAGGTCCTTCTCTGCAGTGCTGCTTCCCAGCAGGTCAACCCCTAACCTGTACTGGTGCTTGGGGTTATTCCTCCCTAGGTCCAGGACCCTACACTTGCCTTTATTGAATTTCATTTGGTTCCTCTTCACTCAACTCTCTGCCTGTCCAGGTCTCACTGAATGGCAGTGAGTGGCATGTCAGCCACTCCTCCCAGTTTTATATCATCAGCAAACTTGCTGCGGGTACACTCTGTCCCCTCGTCCAGGTCACTGATGAATATGTTGAACCAGTACCGACCCCTGGGGCACACCACTAGCTACAGGCCTCCAACTAGACTCTGTGCCACATACCACAACCCTCTGAGCTCTGCCATTCAGTCTGTTCTCAATGCACCTCACTGTCCACTCATCTAACCAACACTTCCTAAGATTGCCTATGAGGATGTTATGGGAGATAGTGTTGAAAACCTTATTGAAGTCAAGGTAGATTGCACTGAGTGCTCGGAGCCAGGCCACACATATAAGGTCACACTTGCCCACCCTTGGCCCATGGCAGATGCTGTCTCTGCTCTTGCATAGCAAGGGGAGGCAGCAGCTGACACGGGGTCAGGGGGCTGTCACCCCTCGCAGACCCAGCAACATGACCAGTGGTGACTGGTGGCAGCAGCGTTTGGTGTCTGACGGCCCACTCCCCATGCCTTCAGCCACAGATGGTGCTTCCTGGCAGCACCTGCAGCTGGCTGCTAGAGCAGAAAGCCCACGTGCAGCATGCCCTGCAAGACCTGGAGAGGCAATGCAGTGCCCTTGAGTTGGAGAACCACCTCCTGAGAAAGAGAAGCTCTCAAGAAGCATGCAAGGAGGCAGAGAGGCTCCAGCAGAAAAATGCTCTGCTATCTGGCCTCACTGAGCAGCTGAAAGAAAGATGCAAGCATCTGCAGGAGACCATCGAGCACCTGATGAATACTCCAGTGCCACTGCCCATCCAAAGCTCTGCTAAGGAACCATGCATGAAATTATTTCCTCAGCACAGGGCAGCTGAAAAGAGAGAGCCTGCCAGAGCTTTTCTGGCACAGGCCAAGCAGAATGAAGTCTCACAGAAGGTGGCTGAGGAGCTACAGACCCAACTGGCTGCAGATGATGAGGGCTCATATTGTGTGAGCACCCTCAGTTAAGGCTGTGAGGAGTTAGAGGTGCAACTCACAGAGGTGACAGATGAAAAAATCAGACTGGCTGAAGAAAATTGTCGCCTCCATGGATAGGTGCTCTGGGTAGGAAAGGTTCAAGCTGAAAATGCCAACCTGAAGGGGCAAGTGCTGTGAGTGGCAGAGGCGCAACATTCTGCCATCCATGACATCACCTGTCTTCAAACATGGCTGGAAGATGCAGAGTGCAAATTGGAAGTTGTAAGAGAAATGCCAGGAAGTGCTCAGAGAGAAGTCAAAAGGGACTGTGGAGAAGATGTGCAAATGTTTCAAGCTCAGGTGAGTGAACTGGAGAATCGGTTTCAGAGCCCTTCAGAGTCAGCTTGGGCAGAGGACAGTCCTGGGTCCTGCCTTCTTTCAGAGGACCCCACAGGTGAGACAGAAGAACCAATAGCAGACAAACAGTCTGTCATCCTGCAGATGACATCCTCTGGGACAACAACAGGGAAAGCTTTGAACATTTGTATTCACTTGATGCAGTGAAGTGAAAAAGTTTTTGATTTCAGAGAGACTTTCAGATGATTCAGAGGATTAAATTATGTTCTCATCTGAGAGTATTTAGGGGGAACTGTCTTAATTGACCAAAGTCAGGCACTGAAAATTAGGCCTTCGCTAAATCTGTTCTCTGAAGTCCTATATACACAGCTATTTAATTGGCAGTTATATTCTTAAATGGTTTTTAAGATCTGGGCCAAAGCGTTCCAGGTTTTCAAATATTTTTAACCTGCTGCAGTACAAACAAAGCCAAACTAAGTTTTCAGTACTTTTCTCTCCCTTAGCCCAGCATTTGCATTCACCTGATGCAATCTCAGTCCGAAGGCTAAACTGAACACACTATCCTTTTTTGCAAGGTGAGTTTCTGCTGGGTTGATATCCTGCAGGGGTTGATCTCACTGTGGTAGCAGGGAGGACTCAGTATCATCACAAGGAAAAGGGTTGTGGACACGTATAAGTGGGATGACAGCAATGCTGACCTAAATTGGCATAAACTGGCACTGAACAGCACTTAACAGCGTCCTGATTTTACAGCATATTTATACCTCTGGTTGCTTATACTGTGGGTTTTGGCCTCTCTGGGCTTTTTCTACACATAAAATATATATGTACAAGTTATATTAGAAGTTAGAGGAGCTTGAGATACCAAAGGCAAGTTGGTGAAATACTTTGAAATCCATAGTTTAGCTACAACTAAGACTTCAGTCCAAATCAATTTTCTCCAATTAGAGTAAAATGAAGAACAAAGAAACAATGCATTTTAAACTTCATATGTAGGAACTATAAAATTGAACATAAAATTATTGAACACACTATTTGTGGCAGAAAACTTTTCTCTTAATAGAGAAGTAATACCAATTTTTTTAATATAATATTATTTTCCCAAGAAATAACATTCAAGAAATTCCATCATGAAAAAAATATGTTAAAACTCATTCTTATTAGCTGTCAGATTTATTTTTCTAAGTGAAGTACAGTGGAAAGTGGTTGTCATAGTTACAGCAGAGCTCTGGAATAATTTTGCTTCTTCTTAATTGTTGCATATTTATGTACAAACAGCTTAAGAACATCTCTCATTTTTAGTCTGAGACCTTAAAGCCACAAGAAAAACTTTGAATTTGAATCTCCTGCTGACAGAACGGTACTTTATAAAAGGAAACATGATGAATGAAAACTTGTTGCTATAGAAAGTTGTCTATAGTTGTCTGCATAAAACCAATATTTTTTTTCTTTGTAATATGCCAGTTAAGAATCTTGCACTATATTTACTCCTGTAATCTTCATAATCATATCAGACTTTGAAAAGTTGAGGTACCTATAGATTTTTTTTCCAGGAAAATCACATTAAATCTTACATTTTCAGAAGAATTTTAGTGGATCAGATGGGTAGAAAGAGCAACTCTTCTTCAAAGCTTTCTTTGACGTATAGTATCTGATTTTTGCCTAGTTAATGTCATCATTGTCCATTTCCTTAACAGAATAATCCTACTAGAAATGTACTTTCTACTTGTTCAGTGACATATTTATTCTTAGAATTGAATGCAGGCATGAAAATAGGCTCATCATGAAAAGGGAAAAGACAGTACTGAATTTTAATAAATTACTTTATATCACATTTTGCACTAATATTATTCTTATACACGTCAAGCAGCCAAGGAGATCAGTACAGCTATGCTTGTTAACAGAACTGTGAATTCACATATATTGGTGTTAAAACCAATATTCTCATGTCTGAGGATCAAAAGTTAATGACCTAATGTCATAACCAGCCATTGCATTAAAACAATTTCCTGGTGTTTTAGATGGTTTCAAGTGGGTCTACAGTTTCAGGACTAGTCTGAGGTAGGTATAAGCAGAATACGAAAGTACAACTCTTTCTTCGGATACATTGGGGTAATAATATGTAGTATAAATATGCTGAGGCCACCAACCCCTTTCTTCACCCCTTTTTAGTTAAAAGAATCAGGGAACATAAGAACATATAAACTGCATTTCAGTTTAATGGAGGCTCATTAACCTTTTTCCCCTTTTTTTTCCTGAACATCAACAGAAGGCTACTTCTAATCATGCAGGTTACATGACAGAGTACAACAGGCGGCCTCTATCATGGATTATCAGAAGATTCTAGAATTTTTCCCTGACCTATGTATAACATACCTTTAGTTTGAATAATAAGCTATCTTTACTGCTTCACATTCTCAGTTGACTAAAGTCTATTTATGACTTACTTTGCATATCAAAATTTAATTCCACCTCTGTCCTGGGAGTTAAACAAGTTCATTGTTTCCACTGCCTTCCAGTGGAGGCTCTGTTTCTTCCACAATTCACCACAGAATTTTCCCAGTTTTCAACTTTACTGAACACTTTTCCAGAGTAAAGATTCAAGATTTGGTCCATATCAAGTTTTGTGGACTGAAAAACTGCTGGTGATACACAATCACATTTCAATATTTCTACTTCCTAAGTAACCTGGCAAAACTGAAATCTGGCTCTGGCTTTATGCAGTCACACAAACACAAGCTTAAATGAGACCTTGCTTTCTAGACTTTAAAATATCCAATTATAGCCATTATAATCAATTTGGAAATTGGCAGACTTCCAGAAGTTGTTTGCTGTTATATCAAACAGAACAAAACTTTTTCTTCTTTGTATTCAGGAAGAGACTTATTTAGTAGTGATGGCAGACTACTGATTCTGTCTTCTTTCTGGTTCACAGAGTATTTGAACTCTACCAAAAATAACATATGACTTTCAAGGATTTTATGATCTAATTTTCTACAGATTTTTGACATCTACTACACTACATTAAAATATAGGTTTCATTATAATTGGAATTGTATCCATACATACAACCAGGGTATAAAATTTGTATTAAAAGGAGTAATAGTCCTCATTTCATACCTACTGATTTTGATCTTACTGAGAAAAATTCACTCATTATTTTATTTGCTCATGGATTTAATCATTCATTTACTGGCAGTGCGGTTTAAACAAATTGAAATGAGATATTCAAACACATCTGTCTCAGATGATAATTTATAGTATTTCAGAATCTGGATGATTTGCTCTTTAATAGCTCTTTTCTCTTCATGAATTCTATATTTATGACACAAAAGCTGATTTCATAGCACTCAAGAATAATGAGGTTAGTAAGAAATAATTTTAAAGGTAGACGACTTCTTACCTTTTAACAATGTTTTTGAGTTAATCTTATGGGTTTCGTATGGTTATGAAAGTAACAGCTAAAAAGTGATGTCAAAGAACACAAAACTGACTATGTAAACTCAGAGTTGCACTAACAGGCCTATGTAGACCTGCTTTGGGATACACATCGCTCTTGTAATAGATAGAGCTGATACTTCAGCACCTTGCAAAACTAAATTTTCAGCAAATAATGTTTTCCTTCTTCTTAGGATGTGAATTTGAATTTATGAGCACTGTATTCTTGTATTCCCAGTCAAGACTTCTCTATGTTATATATTTTCGTCTACTTTTCTGGCTTTATTTTGTCATTTTGATTAAGTCCTTTTCTGACTTGCATTACAGCAACAACAGAAGTTTCAGTCTGGAAAAAAGTTTCATTATTCTGACTTCTGTAGAAACAGAACCAAAACTCCCTTCAAAAGCAACATGTTTCAGCTTTTTTGCTGGCAATTATTTGTCTCTTGCACTCTGTGATCATGTTCTCCACATTCATGGCTATATCTCTTTTGTGATTCATTATATTTTTCATTGTATTTCATTAATTCATTAAATTCCTCCCCCCTCTTTTGCTTCTAAGAGATTAGAACACAGCTCCATTCTGAATTCTCATTATTAATCTCAAATATATGACCTTGAACTTTACACCTTTACAATCCAACTCGTCCCTATTACTCTGTTTTCCAAATCTTTCTCATCTCACTATGTATAGATGATTCAAATTTGTGTCATCAATACCCTTCATTGTATTTTCATAGTTTGATCATTGTTGAAAGTATTTTTCAAAACATTTCCAGAATTGATTCTTTAGGACACCACTTGTAAACATCCAGCCCATAACTACTCCTTTTCCAGGATCAGCAGTGGCTTCCAATGTGTAGTAGGTATTATAGTTATCCTACAGTTCTTGTATGAGATTACATTTTCAATACATTCACACACACAAAAAAAGTCATGTGGCCTAATTATTTTATTAACATTCTGACAAACACTGTCTGATACATTTCTTGTCAAGGAATATAATTATTTTAGAAAAAGAATGTAATACTGTGATCTGACATATATACTCTGAATAAGACCAGGTTGCATATATCAGTGTCTTTTATATATTTTTTTTTTATATCACTTCTTCGTATCAGTAGTATGTCTTGCTTCTTGAATATGTTATCTGCCTAAAATCATTGTGTTTTCCCCCTGGATCTTTTTTTAAGAATGCCTTCCCTACGGACTGAATGAGTCAAGTATTTAGAAACCACTCCTGGGGTACTTTAGCAGCACTTTTCAATGTACCATAATGTATGAATTCCAAATAATCAGGCTTTATGTAATTTCTTGAAGCTTTACTCACCCAGCAGCAGTATTTCTGGTGATGACATACTAGTACTGTAATAAAACTGCTAACAGAAATATTCTGAGTCACCTGTACCTCATTGTATTGCTTCCTCATAGACTGCTCATTGGGGAGCATACGAGGGGTTAATTCACACCTTCTTATGTTTGAAAGTAACTTCTCAAGGCATTCTACTTTTCCAATTGAAAGTATTGCTTAACATGCTTTGTTATTGTTTGCTGCTTCACTTTCAGAGAAAGACTACTGTAATGATTTCTTGGAAGAATTAAGCACCTTAATTTAAGTAATGTTTCAGGAAAACATACATTTAGTGACTAAATAGAGCAACATAATTCAGAAGTAAATGGATGGTTAATAAACTGTTCAATTTAACTCTCAACAAATTTTAATTATATTTCCAAGTTAACCTTCATAAAAGTTGTCACAGACTTTACTTGCACATTAAAAACAGACAGAACATTTTAATATGAAACAGTATATTCATGAAAGATTATTAAAAATGTCAGTAATTGAACTGTTAAACAGATTCACAGTAAGTTAGGAAAAAAAAAGTACTAATTATTGAACTTCATAAAGCTTATTATTAGTTCTCATTTTAATAAATTTTACAAAGACCACTAGCAAATATAAACATATTTGATGATACATAAATACATACATGCAGAGAAAAAGACCCACTACTTGATTAGTTTATCAGCTGTAGCATTGGTATCAAGAAGAATAGAGAGAAAAACAAGCAGGTCATAGTCTGCTTGAGACCAGATTAACAAACCTCTGGACAGAGGTATGCTGGATATAGAATCACAGAATCATAGAATCATAGAATCTTTAAGATTGGAAAAGGCCTCCAAGATCATCAAGTCCAACCATAAACCCACTACCACCATGTCTACTAAACCATGTCCCAAAGTGCCATGTCTACACAGTTTTTGAACACCTCCAGGGACATCATCTACATTATGCAATTTGCCTGAGAAAGACATATATTTTAAAAAGTGGAAAAAAGTATGACTCTGCCCCCACTGAAATCGGTGCAGATCCCTACTCACTTTAGTGGGATTAAAAGAAAGCAATGATTTTTAACAGCTTTTTTAGAGTTTTGTCAGAAACTCCTTGGACAAGAGGCAAACAGTTTTCAGTAAAGAATATTAAAAATAATTATACACATTCAACCATCATATAAAGTGAAGTTTTCACAATAAAACAACTGACTGGGAATAGCTGATAGTAAACAGTCAAAGCATTTGTTTTATTTTGCTTTTAGTCTAATTTCCCTCATCACTTTTGGTGGTATTGATAAGCAAAGATTTCAATTTTAAAGGAAGAATTGGTAGAGAAGGTCCACTTAGAAGACTAAATGAATACCCCAGGAAAAATAAAAGGCATTATTAGTGAGGGAATAAAAAATACATTTTTGTAAGTTGGAATTGCCCTTATTCTTATTTTCAGAGTTTTCTTTACTTTGGTGTGAAGTAGAGAAAAAGGAATAGAGGAAAACTAAGTGGAGTGCCCTCATTAAACAAACACCTACTTTTCCTTCCAACAAGAATAATCTAAAATTTCCTAACTATTCCATGCATGATAGTATGGATGTAGCAACTTTTTATACTAGTAGCAAAAGAAATTTTTACCCTTTGGACCACCTCGTAACTGGATTCTTAAAGAGATCTTCAGAATATTTATATACCTCTGAAACGATTGTGAAGTCATTTACATCTACATTATCCAAGAATCAGTCTGTGATGTTCCCCAAGAAGTCATGAATTATAATGCTATGCAAACTATACCGGAAATGAAGGACACTAATGTACTCGGAATTCTCTTTGTATTTAGAAGTAATATTAAACAAGTATGAAATATACTGTTACACGGGAAAAAAACATGTTGTGTAATGGCGTCTTGGACTGTGTTGTATGACTGCTTGAAGAACAAAATTTAAAAATTTGTCTTTTTGCCTCTTTGAGAACCAGCAGCTGAACATCACAATTCTTCCCTCAACACTGATATTATGAGGCTTTTAATGTCAAGTATATTTTTAAGAATCTATATCTTCCATGAATCGCACAAGTTCAATATGAGGAAGCATCACCTTGAACAATCTTTCAACCACACAACCCCTTACCAGAAGAAATGGTAAAACACTTACGTACAGGTACAGATTAAATCTGGTTCTTAAAATGTTCAGAAGGATAACCATAAGTAAGCACCTCACCGTCTACTTGGTACCAGATGGGTCTTTTGCGTTAATGTTTATTTGGACGCAGGAGCTATAATTAATTTGCTATTGCAAGAGCATATACTAAGGTCATGTTTACAATTCGCTGTTCATAAAAAAGCCTACGTATATTCTTCATTAATTCAGTAGGATCTCTTGTTTAAAAACAAAAAGCAAAAAAACCCCACCAAACAAACCTGACATAAAAATTAAGATCAGCCATACTAGAACACAGACCAAAGTCAAGTCCATCCATCCCAATATTTTAATTGCTATGGCAGTCATCAGCAGAGTGCTAAAGAATATAACAAAAGGGTAAATACACGTGGGTACTTTCTTATTACATTCGCCCAGCTTCCAGAGGTCATTAGTGAATGTTAGTGTTGTTTAAGCAGTTTTCCTCCTGTTGGAATCAAGGTTGAAGTCAGTCATCAGCATGCCAAATTCTGTGTCCTATTTGTCATGTTGTAAAGTGCCTCCCTTGTAGTTTAGCTTCTACAACATATCTAGGATTCAGTTAGCAACAACAAGGAAGTTTGTTGCACGTTGTCTGCATGCATTGCCTGTGCACCTATCTAGGACAAGCAACTGCAGTGAACTTCATTGCTGGTAAACATTTAATATGGACATAGAAGACAAGAACTGTAATGGATTAAGCTAGGTAAAACTCAAGTCTCTTCTCTGTGTTGCACCAGTCACTAAGGTCTACATACCTTTTGCATCCAGTAGCCTTCAGCGAATTTTTTTTTCCCCTCGTGATTTTGTTCCATGTAAACTTTGGGATTTATGGCATCTCACGGCAATGAGTTCCACAGCACTGTAGGTCACTTTAGGGTTTTTGGAGCAAGTTACCTTATAAATGATTGTACTAAAATAAATAAGTATTAATATCCATTTTTAAAATTAATGACAGAATTAAACTTGCAAGCCCAGCTAAACAAACATCATGACATAGATAAGAAGGTAAATATCAATGTCTTCAAGAGTATTTATTTATGATCAAATAAGTAAATAAATATATATTAACAAAAGTGTTGGAAATTCATATTTAATTTCCAAAATTAAAAAAGAAAATGTAATCAGATTTCCATGTACTGACTTGGAGTGAATATGGTTCTTTTTTTCTTAAGTGAAAAACAGAAGCAGGAAGGAGAATCAGCAACATTTTTATAAGATCATCTGGAGTTAATATCATGCAATATGTTGAATAAATATGTGAGATAAACCATCAAGCACAAAATATAGGAGTACTATGCTGTAAGGAGTGTCATGGAATAAAGATTAATCAGGAAACTGACTTTAAAATAAATCCATTAAACAAACAAACAAACAAGAAACTATAGTTTCCTTTTCCAGATAAAAATATCCATGGATATACTATCTGTCCTGGCTCTGGCTAGGATAGGGTTATTTTCCCAAGGAGCCAGGCCAGGTGAGCCAGGCTGGCCGGGGGCTATTCCATACCATGTGACGTCATGCTCACCATAACAGGGGGCTGGTCGGGGAGGGGCGGGTTCGGCGTGGCTCCGGGACCGGCTGAGTGTCCGGTTGGGCGTGGGATCGGTAAATTGTTTTCTCTTATCACCTATTGTGTATCTCTGTTACCAGTACTGTTGTTGATTGTTCCCCTCTCCCTTGCTGTCCCAGTAAACTGTCCTTACCCCAACCCACGAGGCTTTTGCCTTTGTTTGTCCGGTCTCCTCCCCACCCCGCCGGGGAGGGGTGAGCGAGCGGCGCGTGGGGCTCAGCTGCCGGCTGCAGCTAAACCACGTCACTGTCAGAGAAAAGTAGTTTGCAAATCAACTCTATCTTCATTTTACTCTTCTGTAAAAGGATTGTCTTTGTTAAATCAGGGATGGCTTATGTTAGTCTCAGTGACACCTTAGGCAATATTAGAACTATATTCTCCAGCAAATTATTCTGTTTTCTAATTGACCTCAGTATCATGACTTTTTGTATTAATATGTAAATTAATATTTCCTGTTTGAGTTTCAGGTTATTACTCTTGCTTTTATCACCTTTAATAATTTTAAATAATTCCTCCCCATCATCTTTGTTCCAACCTATTCAATTTTATAGGCACTTATAACCTACTAACTAATCCCTCCTCTTCTTCACCTTTTTTCTCGCATCCCTCTTCCCTCACATCTCTCTGTAATTCATACTAATGTTTTTGTCATTTTAATATCTTAATGTTCTAATACCAAATTGGCTAGTTTTTAAAAAGGAAAGACAAGAGCAAAGAACAACACTTCAAAGACATTACAATCACTGCACAGAATAATCATGGATGGAAATTACTACTTTGAACAGAGGAGTTTTTTAAATAATGTTAATAATGGTTGAAACCAGACCTCACTAACTCTTGCACCCTCCCAGAGAGCTGGGAGTCACCCAGCACAGGGAAGGGCAGTGTCCCCTCCTGCAAGGCCCAATGGACCCAAGCAAGGTGAGTAAGAGCAGGGCTGGTGACAGGAACGAGTCCTGACAACAACAAAGTCATCACCATACAAAACTAAGGCGACAAAAAAGACTTGAGGTAAGCCAGGCAGTCCAGTCAAGGCAGGAATGCCAGGGGACAGGCTGAGCAGAGGTCTACTTGCAGTATAACTCAAGTGAATACTGGGGGAACAAGAGTAAGATGAAATGGACTTCCCAAGCCCATGGGCAGGGGTTTGAGTGCAGGTCCACGTGGGGCTGTTTAGGGCCATTCCAGCCTATCACTGCACTCAGGGCTGTGATATTTTTTATACTTTATAATATCTAGTAGTTTAAAAAAAAATCCTTTTTCTCACCTTACATGCATTTTCCCCATTTTTTCTTGTGTTTATGCTTTTGTGCTTTATTTTATTATGATTTCTTATTTAGTCTTTAAACATAAACATCCAATTTTTTCCTGTTATAGCAAAATCCTTATATATTAGAATATATTGTTTAGTGCCTCATAAACAGTCAGAGAGAAAAGAATGCTACTGCAAAAATTACTTCAAACTTGAATGGATGACCCCAAAAACTAAGCCAGTGAATTAAGGATTTGTTTTATTCATATGAAAGAACTAAAATGACTATTAATTCTATTACTTTTGATTTTTTGCATTAGCCAGCATTTTCCTGTAGATTGATACGTTTTCTTCTTGTTGCCAGAGCATGTGGCTATCCTGCAGATCAGAGGCTAAGCCATGTATCAGCTGACAGGAGTTAACTCTTACTCCATAATGCTGTTGGTACCTGCTAAGCTTCATGTCACCACAGAGAGAATGCCAGTGGCATGATGACTTACCGGGGAAGAACGTACACTGTCCTGTTCTGAAATTCTTTTCAAGGTTCAACTCAGGGATTGGAGGGGTTTGTTAGTATTTGAATATGTAGCTAAACCTTATGAAATTTTTGCTTTGAAATATGGGTTTATTAAATAATACACCTCTATGTGTGATAAACAACCTGTTGGAAAGCACAGTTTACAACCTCACTAGGCACCGGGGAAAGTGGTCCTTCTATGTGCTTTTATATTTAATGCCTCTTTTCTACTGTTATGAACTTATTGCTTGCATATTGGTGGACTTTTTAAAGTTTGTTTTACAAATTTTATTCATAAACTTTTGTCCTTCAAATTCCCTAAGAAGGAAAGGCTTTAACTGTGATTAATCTATATTGTTTTTAAGGTTAGTTACAGTTATTTTTGGTTTTGCAAGTTTACATCATAAATAAGACTTCACTTTTCTAACATCTTGCATTATCTTTAGTCTAAAGCTGAAGCTACTTCTTATTAACTTCACTTAAATAATGATAGTAGAGAACAGGCAGTATAGCTGATGTTCCATTAAGATTAATGGATACAATTCACATCACTACTACTGTTTCTTTTTTTTTTTGTAAAGACTCAAAATATACAGGTTTTGAAATTTCATTCTGAGTTTAGAAGTTAACTGTTCAGAGAAAAATAATAATATGGAGTTCTGCATGGAATAACTAGAATTGGAATAATTACTCAAGTAACTGTTTGGGCTGGGACCACTGTTGGATGGGCAGCTTCAGCAGTTCTTGGCTTCTGCTCAGAATAACAGAACACTTCCACGTCAGCTTCTTTTTTCAAAACTGTGCTAGTGCTACAGCCCTTCCAACTGAACTTCTGTTCTACAGCTCCTGCTGTGTAATATACTCATCTCTTCTCTACCACACAAACTTCTGTGAGCTGGTCAAGCAAAACAAGAGTTAGTTTCTTTGTTTCCACTTGGGGATCTCCATGCTTCACTCTTTTGCACTGCACTTTGAAGCACCGGGTGAATAATATTTGATTGCAATGTCTGGTTAACAACTGCCTTCTGTTCCTGCTTGTGTAGACACATGCTGCAATTCCATCCACAAAGACTGGATTTTCTATTTAAAACCACAAGGCAATTTTTTTAGGCATTGACAGAAATAGTCAGAATTCATAGGCTGTACTCAGGTAGATATTTCAAATTATCACTGCTGACTTGAGCATTTTTGAGCCAGAAAGGAGTTACTATATCAATATAAACTTTTTTCCCACCACTACTGGAAATACCAATTATGAAAACTCACATTAAAATAATAATATTTACAATGATAAGCATCAAAAGACTTTACATTTATTGAATATACACAGTCATAAGTTTTTCATCAATTTTGCAGAAATTTGCTTTCTCTCAAGGATGATGTGAATTTGAACGACTGTTTATACTGTAATTATTTATTCCTATTATTTTTGATAGTGCATAACCTTTTTCATAGTATCACATATCTTAACCAAAATAATTTACCATTTAATCATAGTATAATTGTTTTTTTCTAGTTTCCATTACATGTATTTATTTAAAGAATAAAATAGCCCTCATTTGCATGAATTAGTTTGATATTGGTAAGATATTGGATTAGATAACTGATCATTCCTGAACACCAGAATGGCTAAGACTGCCTGCATAAAGTTTCCCTTCATAAATTTTTCCCACTTTTGTATCACTCTAGGAGCCACTGTCATCCTGTTCACCATTCATAATCTGAGTATGTGTTTAACTCCATATATTGCATTTGTGTGGCAACATTTTTGTAGCAGGGAGACTGCAGAGGTGGCTTCTGTGAGAAGATGCCAGAAGCCTCCCCCATGTCCAATAAAGTCAGTGTCAGCCCACTCCAAGACAGACCCACCACTGGCCAAGGCCAAGCCCATCATTGATGTTGGTTGCACTTCTGGGATAACATAGATAGGAAGAGGAAAAAAACCACCAAAAGCAATTGCAGTGAGAGAGAGGAGTGAGACTATGAGAAACAACTCTGCAGACACCCAGGTCAGTGAAGGAGGGGGAGGAGGTGCTTGAGGCACTGGAGCAGAGATTCCCCTGCAGCCCATGGAGAAGACCGTGGTGAAGCAGGCTGTCCCCCTGCAGCCCATGGAGGTTGATAGTGGAGCAGATATCCACCTGCAGCCCATGGAGGACCCCATGCCAGAGCAGGTGGATGCCCAAAGAAGGCTGTGACCCTGTGGGAAGCCCATGCTGGAGCAGGTTTGCTGACAGGATTTGTGACCCCATGGGGTACCCACAGTGGAGCAGTCTGTTCCTGAAGTACTGCAGCCTGTGGGAAGTTCTCATGTTGGAGAAGTTTGTGGAGGACTGTCTCCTATGGGAGGGACCCCATGCTGGAGCAGGGGAAGAGTGTGAGGAGTCCTCCCTACGAGGAGGAAGGAGCGGCAGAGACAACATGTAATCAACTGACCGCAACTCCCATTCCCTGTCTCTCTATGCTGTTAAGAGAAGGAGGTAGAGAAGTCAGGAGAAATGTTAAGCCAGGGAAGAAGGGAGGTGCGGGGGGAAAGTGTTTTTTAAGATTTGGTTTTATTGCTTATAACTCAACTCTGATTTGATTGGTAGTAAATTAAATTAATTTCCATGACAGTGAAAATTTGCTCGTGACAGCAATTGCTGAGTGACCTCCCTGTCCTTATTTTGACCCACAAGCCTTTAATCATGTTTTTCTCCCCCTGTCCAGTGGAGAAGGCGAAGTGATGGCGTGGTGTGGTGAGCACCTGGCGTCTAGCAAAGGTCAACGTACCACACTCCAATCTCTCTGTAGACCTGCAAATTTGAGACAGTCTCATCCACCATTCTTCCACTCCACTCTCAAGGCAGAGCTTGATCAGCCTGTGAACAGGTTAGCTGGAGACTCAGTTTGCAACTAAATCTTTACTGCCTGGAGTAGGTGAAAGATCCCCTAGCCTGCACTGACGTGCACCCAAAAACACTTACAGTTCAGTACACTGCTGTCAACACCTACCAGTCTGGGTCTAAAAATGGTTGGGTACAGCTGGCCCTGCATTGCTCTCTGCAAGGTTAGTACAGCCCAGGACAGCTCTGTTTTGGCTGTACCCTGGTAAAGAAATGCCACTTCTTCCAATAAGCCTTTTCAAGTTGTGCAGGAATAAACTTTGCTGAGTCTTCCCATCCAAGGCCTGGATATTTCTCCGTTCATAATGATGAAACCCTCGTGAGCTCCATGAGTCCCTTCCTTTCAGACTTCTCTCATGTCATGTATTGCTAAAGAAATTCAAAAGGTTTTGGAGTTTACTAGAAAGAGGTGACATAATGAACTGCTTAGTAAGAGAGGTTTTTCAAAATCCTAATTTTCATTTCAGTTATACGTGTTAGTGTCTCCATAGAAATCCCATTTATCTGCTTCAATACTTTGAGGCATTGTGTGAATAAGAAGCTATGACTTCACAGAAGACAGGGGAGCAACTTCCTCTGAGTATGTGTTGGGAAGAGGGGTGGGAACAGATGAATGGGAGGAAAGGGTGGGCTCAAAGGAGGGCCCTGATTCTTCACCAGTGCCAGCAGTGGGCTGTTTAGTCATCCTGCTCCTCCAGCCTTGCTGTTGTGTTTGGGACTGAGACTGGTAAATTAGTGATCTCACCCTTGCACAACACTTACTATGGCATGTCTCAATCCCCTTGTTTGCTAAGATTACCGAAGAGATTGCCTTTCCTCAGGAAGAGAGACTGTTATTAGCTGGCTTACCATTTTCATAATTGATAAATAACTTTTTGCCTCCCTGCTTGCTGCCTGCCTTCCATATGCACATTGTGCCATCTAAATTCACTGCCTGTGTCATGTTTTCATTTGTGCTTTCAAATTGATATTAGGAACACCTGCCTAAATACATTATGCTATTTTCTATTTCTCAGTCCAAAATTTCTTGAAGCCAATTGATTTTTATTTCACTTACTTCACTGGGTGCTTGATAGGTTACATATTTCCAAAATCCATCTTGATATGATGAACAAGATATGTGAGATGTAATTAAAAAACTGAATAAAAAGGAACCATGGACATCCACAGCTGTAGTCTAATATACCTGTCAGTATTTCTCTCTCCCATCCTACAATAGGCATTGCACCACACATTAAGCAATGGCTTTACTATGGATGAAAAAGCCAGGCATTGCACAAGAGATGCTGAGCATCTCTGCAGTAATCCCTCATCCAGGGAAGAACACTAAAACCAGGAACAAGAGAGAAAGATTTACCTCAGTGACTCTAACAGAAAGGTCAAACTCTGCAATTGTAAAAATATTTCAGAAAATTTGTAAAAAGATGGGTGGCAGCATTTAGAAGAGTATCTTTCAATGTGCAATGATGTTTTGATAATTTATGGTAAGACATTGTAATATATAATCTAGGGGAGCTTATTATTTGTGCATTTTGTTCTGAGGATATTTTAATGTCTTTTCGGTACAAAGTTTTTCTATCTGGAAGTTTAAAAAAAAAACCCTCTGCAATGTCAGAATGCAAATCTCATTTGTAAGAAGGTTGCAAGAATTCCTCCTGTGAGAAATGTACTTCCTGATTTTGTGTTAATTACTTGTACAAGGACAAAAGAAACAGATGTTTATTTGTTTTTACACCATGCAATAATAATTCCTTGATTCCAATAGAGACCAATGCCTGATATAGAAAAGATTTTTCGTTTGCTTAGAGAGTAGATCTATGCTGGAAAACTAACACATTAACAACTAAAAGCTCAGTACTGAAAGCAAGGAATATGTAATTTGGAATATTGTAATCTTTAAACATTATAGTCTGTCCTAGTACACATGGAAAGATTAAATTTTGGAATTCAAAAGTTTTTGTTAAAATACATTCAATAAAGACCTTATATTTTTTCTTGATTGTTCATTGCCTGTAATTTTTGAAGTAATGAATATCTTCTTCGCCTATATGAACAATAATAAATAACAGAGCTGATGAATGAACTGATCATGCACTAGTTATGAGAATAAAAAGAGGCTAATCTCCCTACCTGACTGCAAAAGTAGTAGATTCAGGGACAAAAAAAAATGCTGTTTATAAATACAATAAAATTTAAACACTATTTAGTATATTTCTTATTTATAACTCTCTAAAAAATCAATTGGTATATGAACTTTGGTACGACATAAATATTCCTTGATTGTGAATTTTAGTGTTTTAAAATGAAATTACTAAGAAAATACTATTCAGACTGAAAAAGTACAGAAAAGTTTTAGATTAAGATGACTGTGACTAAGCCATTGCTTGTTTTACTTCATCAGTGTCACTAACGTATTATTTCTATAGTTTTTACAGCATCACTCTGTCCTCTCTGTTGTTTTTGCCTAAAGCATATAACTTTCCTACTTATTTGAGCTGACAGCATGATTTTCTTTATTTTCTGAATGTTCAGTGTCATCAAAATTGTACTTTTTTTCTCCATGCAGTTTGTGATACAAAATGTTATTCATGTAATTTGGCTTTCACAATCATTATATAATCAGATTAAGGATACAGCCTTTTTATGTAAATGAATTAGCAAGTGAAATATGAATCATAAAATATATCATGAGAACCTCATTTTTGCTTGATTGCCTCTCCTATTGGAAAATCTTTTCTGGAATCCACAGTCCTCAGTTCTCTTCAGTTCCTTTCTCCTTTGCGATGATGAGAGTGATGAGAATCCAAAAGTCATGTTGAAACCCTTGGTCCTGGCTGAGGCATCCCTATGGTCTTTCTGAAATGAAAGCCTCATGGTAAGGAGATAGCCTTCATGGAAGAGGGAGAATAAAAGTTGGTTTATTTCTCTCTTAAATTACCATTTCCCTCCTCCCTATGCTCAGAGGAAAAGTACAAAGAAGCTGCAATGATAGAGTTTGCAGTCCTGAGGGATAGGGGTCGGTCAAAGAGTAAACTCAGGACTCAGAATTTTAGGAAAGCAAACTTCCAGCCATCCAAGCAGTTAGTGAACAGGATCCCCTAGGAAACTGCCTCAAGCACAAGAGAGCAGAACAGAGCTGGCAGATCTTTAAGGCTGCTTCCACAGAGTGCAAGAGCTCTTGATCCCTAGGTGTAAGAAATCAGGAAAGGAAGGCAAAAGACCAGCAAGACCTGCTGGTCAAACTCAAGGGCAAGAAGGAAATGCACAGGCAGTGGAAGCAGGGACAGGTATCCTGGGAAGAGTACAGGGATGCTACCTGGTTGTGTAAGGATTGGGTCAGGAAGGACAAGGAGCAGCTGGAGCTGAAATTGGCAAGGGACGCAAAGAATACGAGATGCTTCTATAGGTATATCAACCAGAAAAGGAAGGTCAAAGAAAGTGTACCGTCCCAAAGAACAAAACTAGTAAACTGGTAACAATGGTCAAGGAGAATGCTGAGGTATTCAACAACTTTTTTGCCTCAGTCTTCACTGGCAATCTCTCTTCACACCTCTCAAGTGGAAGGACCTTCCACTGTAAGAGAAGATCAGGTTTGTGACAACCTGTAGAACCTGAACATACATAAGTCTCTGGGACCTGACAAGATGCATCCCAGAGTCTCGAGGGAACCAGCCAAGCAATGGAACCAATGTAGTTGCCAAGCCACTCTCCATGACATTTGAAGAGTCATTGCAGTCAGGTGAAGTCCCTGGTGACTGGAAAAAGAGAAACATTGCATCCATTTTTAAAAAGGGTAGAAAGGAGGACCCTGGGAACTATCGACTTGTCATCCTCAACTCTGTCCCTGAGAAGATCATGGAACAGAACCTCCTAGAAGTTATGCTAAGGTATATAGAGAACAGAGAGGTGATTCAAGACAGCCAGTATGGCTTCAGCAAGGGCAAGTCCTGCCTGACCAACCTAGTGGCCTTCTATGATGGAGTGAGGATACCAGTGCACAAAGGAAGAGCCGCGGATGTCATCTGTCTGGACTTCTGTAAGGCCTTTGCAATGCTTCCCTGCCAACATCCTTCTCTCTGAAGTGGATAGATACGTATTTATGGATGGACTTCTTGGTGGATAAGGAACTGGTTGGATGGTCACATCCAGAGGGTAGTGGTCAACAATTCAATGTCCAGATGGAAATCAGTGACGAGTGGTGTCCATCAGGGGTTCATACTGGGACAAGTACTGCTTAATATCTTCATCAACAACATGGACAGTGGGATCAAGTGCACCCTCAGCAAGTTTGCAGACGACACCAAGCTGAGTGGTGCGGTTGTTGCGCCTGAGGGACGGGATGCCTTCCAGAAGGACTTGGACAAGCTTGAGAAGTAGGCCATTGTGAACCTCATGAGGTTCAACAAGGCCAAGTGCAAGCAAGGTACTGCACATAGGTCAGGGCAATGCACTATATCAATACAGGCTGGGGGATGAAGGGATTGAGAGCAGCCCTGCAGAGAAGGACTTGGAGGTACTGGTGGATGAAAAGCCAGACATGAACCAGCAATGTGCGTTCGCAGCCCAGAAAGTGAACCGTATCCTGAGCTGCATCAAAAGAAGTGTGGCCAGCGGGTCAAGGGAGATGATCCTGCCCCTCTACTTTGCCTGCATGAAATCACACCTGGAGTACTGCATCCAGCTCTGGAGTCCTCCATATAGGGAAGACATGGACCTGTTAGAGCAGGTTCAGAGGGCCACAAAGATCAGAGGGATGGAACACCTCTCCTATGAAGAAAAGCTGAGAGAGTTGGGGTTTTTCAGCCTGGAGAAGGGAAGGCTCCAGGGAGATCTTATTGCTGCCTTTCGATACTTAAAGGGATCTTACAGGAAAGATGGGGACAGACTTTTTAGTGGGGCCTGCTGCAACAGGTGAAGGGGCAATGGTTTTAAACTGAAAGATGGTAGATTTAGATTGGACCTAAGGAAGAAATTTTTTACGATGAGGGTGGTGAAACACTGGAACAGGTTTCCAAGGGAGGTGGTAGATACTCCATCCCTGGAAACATTCAAAGTCAGGTTGAACAGCACTTTGCGCAACCTGATCTAGTTGTGCTCGTTGCAGGGGGCGTTGGACTACATGACCTTTAAAGGCTTCCAACCCAAGCCATTCTATGATTCTAAGCACCATTCCTGGGAGCTGGTGACTGTTTCTATGTTCACTTTCTTTCACTACAAAAGTGACAAATATGTTTTCTATATGAAGAAATAGATTATCTGTTTTTAAAAAGACGTAATTCAAAAAATTTGCCTTAGACTCAAAATTTACTAACACGTCATAAAATTAATTATTTAAATTTCTCTCTTATATTATTCTGATGCATATTGAAAACCTCTAATCATCAAGGTCGTTATTAATTATCTATATGCTAGAAGCTGGGAATTAACTTTTTGATCTGTCAGTTGGACATTCATTTTTGAAAAAAATAATTTATAGAAAAAATCTTTTCAAGATTAAGTGAGGAAAAATATATGTCAAGCAATGCTGAAAATCACTAGGGGACATTGCTTCTAGTCATTTTATATCAAATTCACTGTTCAAGCTGAGAACTAAAATGGCGGGTCTGTCTTGGAGCTGGCTGGCATTGGCTCTATCAGATATGGGGGAAGTTTCTGGCAGCCTCTCCCAGAAGCCTTCCCTGTAGTCCCCCACTACCAAAATCTGGCCATGCAAACCCAATGCAATAAGCCCTAAAGATGTCTCACCAACAACAGATGTTACTAAGTAAAAGGCTGGATCAAAAAAAAAAAAAACCAAACAAACAAACAAACAAAAAACTTGTATGTTCTGACCTAGAAGGAAAACAAAAATTTGCAGTGGTTTAAAAAACTGCATTCAGAATGAGGTTATTAAGAAAATGCTTTTTAATATATTTTAAAAATAAAAAAGAGGTCAAATTTTTTTAGCCCAAAATTCAATCTTGATTGAAATATCTTTTCCTCTTGTGCATACTCTGCTGTTTTCTTATCTCCTCTATGTAAAAATACACAAATAATGAAATAACAATTAAACCAGTGTACAGGTTTGTTTTGGTTTTTTGATTTTTTTTTGTTTTTCTGGTTTACAGAACTATATTCAAGATTGTCTTGTTTTCTGAAAGCATTCTATTTAGTAACTATTTAAGTTAACAGGAATTAACCTAAAGAGGTACTTTCAACTCTTGATGTGACACAGTTAATTCTCGATATTGGTATGCCTTACCATAGAAGAAAGCCTCCTGAGAGTTGATTTGCTTTTTTTAATGCTTACACACTTACTAAACATAGTCTACGGATCTCCAGAATTTCTATGAAAAAAAAATTGAAAACTAGTTCTCTATGGTACTCAACTATACTAGCTGTAAGACTGGTAACCTGGTTTTGGCAATAGTATTTATTTGGCAGTACAAGACTAAGCAAATAAAAGCACATCTAAGACACTTCCTCAGAGACTCTAATCTTACATTCAGGATTCAAGCAGATCCTGTAATAGTAGTAGGCAGTGTTTACTCCTATCCCACAGGTGGAAAAAATAAAGTCCCAGACATGCAGGCACATCTTGACTTCCAGAAGTGAAATTTCTGATAGGCAAATTGCTTCTATTGCTTTTCAGTCTGTAGTGTTATGCTATACAGGGAATGAAATAGCTGTAGAAGAAATATTATCAAAAAGTTCCAGTTTTATAGTGGGTCAAAATGAGTGATGAGTCTGGAAAGTTCTTTATTGGATTTTATTTTTTATATTTCTTTTATTAGTAGAAAAAAGACTAAGATTCTCAAAGGAATTATTAATATCTCCAGGCTTTCCTTTTCAAAATGTATCTTGAGAATCTTAAAGAGGCCAGATATTGAAATTAATTCTGTTTTGATCCACCTCATGATGTGTGCCACTAGTCATTGCTGACAGGCTGGGTGCTGGCACTAGGCTTAGCATTTTAGAAAATAGGACATTGTTCAGATTAAGGTCTCAGTGTGACAGATATGAACGTTGTGAAACATTCTCAAAAATTTAGGTGCTCTGCAACCATGTTAATTATTTAAGTAGAATGACCATTTCCACTGAGATGAGAAATGTTTCCTCAATATAACTACATTCTTCTGCACACTAAAACTGTTTGAAAAAAAAATGTGAATTAAAGTAGCAAAAAATGAAACTATCCTGTGGATAGTGCAAAATGAAGAAATTAACTCTGAAACAAGGCACTGTTCCTGGAATCCTCTGAGTTATCCCCTGAAGTACTGAGTCTCCTTAAATCAGGTTCATTTCAACAGAAGTTGCTAGTCTCTTGGGAGGCGCTCAGTGCCTTGAAGGACTGGGCTTTTGAGAGATGCTTTAGAAGTAAATTATGCTCTTCAACCTATGTTTTCCCAGCCCACACTTCTTTGCACCTCATCACTAAGTGACCTTACATGGTAATGACTGCTGAACTGAGTAGACATCTGCAATTTTAGAAAGTAATCACAGGTTCTGCTTTAGTGTCTCCCTGCTGCTTTCAACAATTTATGAACAATAGCTCATGATGGCTAAATAATTCAGCTGAAAAAAAAAAGAAATCTCTGAACAGATTTCATATCAATAGGAAAAGAAAAATGTTACAAGAGGTAAAAAAGACAGAAGAGAAGTCTTCGTATTATATTTAAATACCATAGTTTCCCACTTCTGTGTAAAAGATGATAGAAAGATATTGGAAAATCATGTTGTCCTTTCTACCTTCTTTCAACAGATACAGTCAGGGGTTTTTCCACTTGGTCTCTTTTCCCTCCATCAAAATTATACCTATGCCTATCTTGGGTTAAGTATTAGTCTGAATTAACTCCTGATAGTTCTTAGGTTTTACTTCAATGTTTTACTGTTAATTCCTTTTCTTGATGTTTCTTGAGGACAACACAACTGTGTTTAAGAAAAGAGTTTGGCAGCGAATGTTGATCTACTATAAACCATCTAAATGGCCTTCAATTTTAAAAAAGAGCCAGCATAGATGTGACCTCACTGTAATTTAAAGTACTTGCAAAATTCCTATTTTTTTCAATTAAAATAATTTTAAGTGACTCACTGAAAGAAACATAGAGTGATCTTTCTCCTTTCACTCATCTAGTAGCTGAAGAGCAAATTCTATTGTTTGGACTGCTGTGATGTGCTTGATGGGGGGGGCGGGGGGCGGAACCAAACAAAAAAAGGCCTAATTCAGCAGAGATAACAGCTGCTATGTATAAGAGACTTGGGCCCAGAAGCTAGCTTAAAGAAATGTGAAATTAGACTTATGCCACTGGGCAATATACCTTGATTTTCATTAACACTAGGACCATTTCATGATAGGTATACAATACAGAAGAGAGTGCAAATGAAAATCGCTTCCATTTAAAAGGCTTTTTTTTCTATTAAAAGGCAGCTGCATAAATCTATTGTCCTACCCTAAATATGATTTCCTTTGTCACTCTGAGAGACAGAATATTGGGCTAGATGGGCCAGCAGTCTGACTTAGAAGGTCATTTCTTATGGATTATGACAGAGTAAGTAAGATCCATACATATTGCCCCAAGGATGTTATGAGTAGAATTATAAATTTCCTGGATGAGAGATGGTAAATAAAACTCAAGAGCAGAGAAATGCAGTGGTTTAATTCACACTGTTAGCAAAATACCAGCAGGAAATCAATGCTAAAAGTGAGAAAAATTAACTATAAAATGTTTTTATGAATTGTGAAAGGGACTATATCATGTAAGTGAGAATTTGTTAATGTTGGTTCATCCAATATAAAGGACAAACTCAGACATGATGAATTAAAATAAACTGGAAATGAGCAACATGTAAATATATATTTATTTTGCAATGATCAAATATCTGAAGAAATAAAAGCTTACAGGGGAAGTTCTTCATCCATATTTTAATTATAATTAGATTCATTAAATGTTTTCAAAAAATATGAATGAGAATAAATGGCCTGAAAAATATTTCTATTTAAATTACGCTCAAAGCTTTCCTGAAAATGCTGTCAGCCTTTTCTCTTAGCAGATTTCATTGCCATGTAAAAGGCATCCTTTCCAGAACAAAAATGAAGGAAAGTTATATTTTGATCTTTAACATCTCTGGGGTTTACACTTTTTCTGTCACTGTAAATCTCCTACTCATGTCTTCCTGCCCTTCAATGTTTAATTTTTCTTTCAAGCCACTACCATGCTACTTACTACTCTACCTCTCCCCCAGTTAAGAGCCTTTTCTTGCTTCTCCAAGCTTGCATAACTTTTTCTATCACATAAAAAGACACAGGTGAGATAGCAGGAGCATAAGGAGAACAGAAAAATAATTTCCTAGAATTAGGAATTTAAAAATTGTGCCATCCTCTACTGGTGAAAATAAAGGACCATTGCCTTCCAAATTAAGCCCTTAGTAGATTTCCTAGAACAGATTCTGTAGGTTTCATAGAGATTCTCTTCCTCTTAGTAACTGTTACTTTTCAAAGATTGGCAAACAGACCTTCAATTTCTTTTCATCTAGTTTAGTGATAGCAAAAAAATTACTTTGTTATACAGAAAACTGTTTGCAAAGGATCATGTGCCTCCAGCATATTCACCAGAGAAAAAATTTTGCCAACACACTTTGTTGTAGAAATATAACAACACATCCAAAATTCCTTTGTTTCTGGTTACACTAAGGGGAACTGGCTTTTTGCTGACATCTGGAACTAATGTTCAGATTTCCCAGAATTCAAACCCTCCATAGTTGCAGGAGGTACCAGCTATCCACAATGAAGATATCTACATAGTATCTAATCAACTTTATTTAAGAGTAGCAGCAAGATTAGGTTTTTCATCAATGTTTATAACTGGTTTTTCTAGTTATACATTTTAACATGAAATACCGATTTGAGGTGCATGTTTGCAGTGGCACTCTGCCCAGAGGCTTACTTATGAAGAAAAAACCCTAAAATTTGTTTCCACTGAAAACAGGAACAGATACTCTCTGAAATATCTGAATTCAAGAAAAGTTATTTTAAAAGCTAAATTAGCCCTAAAACCTGTATTTGTCCTCTAAATATCAAAGTCACCAGGGATACCCTAGAGTGACACTATGCCAGTTCTGCTTTGAGAAATAAATTCTCTTCCATCACTTCCCCTCAGCTATGGAGTAGATTCAGCTTCTCTCTATTTATACTTGCTTCCTTCATGGTTGTGTAGCATACCTTGCTATCTTTTTCAATATATTTGTTATCAGTGGTAGTTGCCCTCAGATACATAATGTTCTCTTCACCTGTGTAAATTCAATGTCAGCTTGAGGTCAAGTTGACACATACACAAAAATATATGTCAGAAGTGTAACTGAACTCTGCATCTACATTTAAAATTTCTCCTGACTTCTGGGACACAGCCTGACAAATCATATTTAAAAGAAGATAGCTCCAAGCTCAGCAGTTTGTTCATCAATTTAGATTCAGTTTTCAAGGTAGACAGGACACTATTCTTGAAATACCTATGAGGAAACTAGACCTGGATAGCTATTTTGAGTTAATGTGATTCAACGATTGCCTCTTCAAAATGTCACTTAAAGTATCTGCTCATTCATCTGAAGTCCTGCTTAATGCAGAAAGCAAAATAAAAAAGGACTTAGACAAATATTTTGAAACTCAGCCTAAAGTCAGGCCTATATTTAGATTCTTAGCCATGTGGGACACATTTTTGGAAAAACTGATCATCCGGTTTCTCAGGGAAATCAATGTGACTTGGGGATAATCAGCTGTCTAAAATACTCAGGCCAATTTTTAAGTATCTTAAGTACTTCACCTTTATCAGTTTTGTAATTGCATTGCTAGTAAAGAGATTTTATTTACACATGAAAATTCTGAGTTATTTAACTTTTTTTTTCACATTAACTCTTTGCAAAATAGTACTCTGTTGTTGTTATTGTTAATCTGGGAATTTCTTTTGTATTTGTATGTTCCTCTTTTTATTGTCCATATATATGAATTAAGAGATTAAAGAAAATGAGTAAAACACTTTCTCACATCTTGTCTCTTACCTAGCCACTGACTTCCAAAGAGACAGGTTTTCATCATGGAAGCCCAGCATTTTAGCTGGAAAATACAACCTTCTGCCTAGTTTCACCTGGGAGTAAAGCATCTCATTTCCCTTGGCAGAGGTCTGAAAAAATATTGCAAAAGAGTATTTGCTGATCTTGCAGTATAACTACTCTACTTTCTTTATATTTAAGGCTCTTAGCAGAGTACAAACTCTTATCTCTCTACCTTACAGTGAAATCCTACTATTAGAAACAAAAGAACATGCTAGTGTTTATCTCAATTCACAGACTGAAGTGCATGCTAAATTAAAGACTCACCTTTAATTTGTCTTGTTATATGGAAGAAATCTGAAAATTGCCTTTGTTTGTTTGTTTGTTTGTTTTTTTGTTAAAGAGGATATGGCCAATAATTTCTATGATCTGATGGAACCTACTCAGTTTTGCTGGCCTTTCAACATACTCTGTAGAAAGATTCAACGATATTTCATTCACATAAGAAAAGAATGAAATGAGCACTAGTATTGTGTAGTATACACTCCATTCCTTGTGTTTTTAATTTTCTGATGATTAGCACATGATACTTACCCCTTTTTTTCTTTTAAAAGGAGCACAATTCTTTGATTTGATTAAAAAATATTCATAACTTGTTTTTAAATATTTCTTCAAGTTCAAGATTAATATTAAGATCAACAGATAAATCATAGAATCATAGAATCATAGAATGGTTTGGGTTGGAAGGGACCTTAAAGATCATCTAGTTCAAACTTCCCACCCTCCACTAGACCACATTGCTCAAAGCTGCATCCAACCTGACCTTGAACACTTCCAGGGAGGGGGAATCCACAACTTCTCTGGGCAACCTGTTCAAGTGTCTCACCATCCTCACAGTGAAGAATTTTTTCCTTATATGTAATATAAATATACAGTCTTTTAGTTTAAAACAATTACTCCTTGCCCTATCATTACATGCCCTTGTAAACAGTCCCTTTCCAGCTTTCTTCTAGGCTCCCTTGTAGACTGCAATATGTTCTCCCCAGAGCCTTCTCTTCTCCAGACTGAACAACCCCACCTCTCTCAGCCTGTCTTCATATGAGAGGTGCTCCAGCCCTCTGATTATCTTCGTGGCCCTCCTCTGGACTCACTTCATATTCTTCTTATGTTGGAGGCCCCAGAGCTGGATGCAGTACTCCGGGTGGGGTCTCACAAGAGCAGAGTAGAGGGGCAGAATCACCTCCCTCGACCTGCTGGTCACATCTCTTTTGAGGCAGCCCAGGATACAGTTGGCTTTCTGGGCTGCAGGCATACATTGCTGGCTCATGTTGAGCTTTTCATCAACCAACACGCCCAAGTCCTTCTCCTCAGGGCTGCTCTCAAATGAGCAAATGCAGTATTGACTCAATCTTTACATTTTAGACATTAAAACTGAAGTGATCCCTCTGAAAAAATTTATTTTCATCTTCATGATTATAAGCATTTGTATTGGGTTTGCATGGCAAGGTTGTGGTAGTAGCGGGGGGCTGCAGGGGTGACTTGTGTGAGAAGNGGGGGCTGCAGGGGTGACTTCTGTGAGAAGCTGCTAGAAGCTTCCCCCATGTCCAACAGAGCCAATGCCAGCTGGCTGCAGGATGAACCTGCCACTGTCCAAGGCTAAGCCCATCAGTGATGGTGGTAGCACCTCTGGGATAATATAGATAAGAAGGGGGGGGAACACCAAGACCAATTGCAGTGAGAGAGAGGAGTGAGAAGATGTGAGAGGAACAACTCTGCAGACACCAAGGTCGGTGAAGAAGGAGGGGAAGGAGTTGCTCCAGGTACCAGAGCAGAGATTCCATTCCAGTGGAGAAGACCATGGTGAGGCAGGCTGTCCCCCTGCAACCCATGGGGTGTGATGATAGAGCAGATATCTACCTGAAGGCCATGGAGGACCCCGTGCCAGAGCAGGTGGAGGAACCTGAAGGAGGCTATAACTCTGTGGGAAGCGCACACTGGAGCAGTCTGTTCCTGAAGGACTGCACCCCATGGTCGGGACTCGTATTGGAGCAATTCATGAAGAACTGCAGCCCGTGAGAAGTTCATGGAGGACTGTCTCCCATGGGAGGGACTCCATGAGGAGTCCTCCTCCTGAGGAGGAAGGAGTGACAAAGACAATGTGTGAGAACTGACCACAACCCCCCATTTCCTGTCCCCCTGTGCTGCTGGGGGGGAGGAGGCTGAGAAAATCAGGAGTAAAGGTAAGCCTTGGAAGAAGGAGGTGTGAGGGAAAGGTGTTTTTTAAGATTTGGTTTTATTTCTTATTACTTAACTCTGATTCAACTGGTAATAAATTAAACTAATTTCTCCAAGTCGAGTCTGTTTTGCCCATGACAGTAATTGTTGAGTGATCTCCTTGTCCTTATCTCAATCCACAAGACTTTTGTTATATTTTCTTTCCCCTGTCCAGCTGAGGAGGGGAGTGATAGAGCGGCTTTGACGGGCACCTGGCCTCCAGCCAGGGTCAACCCACCACAGCATTATTACAAGGGACTGATAGAACAATACAAGCTTTTAGGCTTTTTTTGTCTGGATATTTCCTGTAAACAAGTTTCTCTGTGAGTGAGAAAGCACATGAATAAGTAGCATGCAGGATTTTAATCAATGTACTGATGCCATTACTTTTGAGAACTACAAAAATTCTGTATTTGCTTCCAAAATATATTTACATATCTAGGGGTAAGCCACACCATTATATATACTAGTTTTATAGATACAGTCATCTGAAAACAAGCTATTTTAACGTATTGGAAATATTTTTCAGAATTGTTTCAGTATCTAAGAAACAAGACTCCCTAGTCAATGAGTTAATAAACAGTCCTTAGAAACTTGGATTGAAAATCTGACTAACCAAAAGAGTCATGCTCACAATCTTTCAAAGTTAGTAAGTGTAATTACATGCAACTCAAAGAATGTGAATAAATGCACTGTGGCTCCTCAGGCTTTTCAGCAATAACTGTTCTCAGTCACAAGCACACTGTTAGGTAGAGAGGTGCATCAGAAGTCAGAAACAGTACTTTCTATCAGGGTATATGCATTTTACAAAGTATTGGTATCTCCACTTTATGGAGGAAAGCAACCAGTAGCAGTAACAGGGAGGAAAACAGTGACAGAGAAATTAGTTCCTTCTATAATAAAAATTAAAATACTATCCCAGTCAGAGATTTCTCTTCTGAGTATAACATTTTACCAGCTCTGAGTTATGCATTTTGGAATATATACAGGAAGATGTCAGGTTCAGAAAAACTAACTTAGGCTAATCATTATGTTTATTAGTTCTTTGAATTAAATCAGGAAACATTAAATATAATATCTTGTAGCTCACTTGCATAGTCTCATGAGAATCAAGAGAAGTTTCTAATTACATAATTAGGACTGCACTAGCAAAAACTTTGCTTAGCAGGAACACATCTGGCAAGTTCTGTGGAGTCTTTATGGATTAAATATGTGACAGTAAATTGCATAAAGAACAGAATCATCACATGGATGTTTCAGATTTGAACAAAGAGATTTAGGGATCATGATCTATTTCTGATATTCATCAAGAAGTAATGCTTCCCTAATACCAAATTATACTTTTAGTCCTTCAACTTTCATTTCTTCATAAAAATTTCAAATAAGGAAAAATCAATAAACTTCATTAAACTTCAGAAGTTGATAAATTATAGTGAATCACTATCACAGATTCATGATCTTTGTTTAAAAGATTTCCTCTATTATGAGCTAATAGTATAAATTAGAAGATTACATCCATTGAGATTAAAGATTTTTAAAAATATTGTAACATGAAGAAACTGAGGAATGACAGCTTTGTTCTTCCATCAGCTGTTAATTTTAAGTGATAGAAACTTATTTTAGATTACTGCTTTCCTCAGTCAAATGTAACATACCAGATTGCTGCAAAAAAACCCTGGCTTTTTCTGCCAAGCAATATAAACAAATAATGAGAGCAAGAGTAATTTTTTAAAAAGTATTTGCAAGATGCGTGCCAATGTTCCTTAATTTTTATTATTTATTGAATTTTAAAATATAGCTTAAGATGAAATAATGCAAGGACAAACTCATGTGAAGACATGTTCTAGAAAATGCAAGGGAGGTAGAGGACCTTACAAACTGGGTATTATAAAGAAGGAAAGAAGCAAACAAAAAGCAGAACATGGGAGCAGATGGCCAGCATGAAATTCTGGAGAGGACTTCTGACTTTAGTTTTTTTACAAACCAATCTGTCTCAGAACATGTCTAATACACAGACTGCCAGAAAGTGGTGGATTGTGCTCAAAGTCTGGCTGTAGAAGAAGGAATAATTTTTCAAAAAGGTTTACTTTGTAACCTCTGCAATAGAAGGAACATCTGTGTGTGACAGAAGAGATTATTTTAAAACCATCATGTGATCTATCCATTTGAATTAGATGATCCTTTCCCTATAATTAAGATTAACTTGCAATTATATGTCATGCCAAATTAATACAAATTAAAGTGCAAGCACCAAAAAGAGACCAAGACAGGTGGAACATACACATTACTGACCAAAAAAGACAAATATTGACTAACATAGTCAATATTGCAGAAATGAACAAGTCATTGCCACGTTAATGTGACGAAATTCATCCCTGATCACTGTCATCAGTAGATTTGTTCGCATTTACAAATGGAATCATATGTTTACATAAATAATAGTGTCATCATATCATTTCTGTGATGATATGTCACAAGCAAAATTATAGACAATGTAAGCTGACAGCTGCTTTAACTGTAGGAAATGGGGGAAAAAAGAAAAAAAAAAGCAAAAAAAATTTATCTGTCTCAGAAACTCCCACAGCTAAAACTACAAAGGGACCTTGGTGTCCTGCTGCTTTGTGAAACTCATCAGAGTTTAGACTTTTCATGCAACTCACAGAGAGTTAGTCTTCTAAAAACCCCACAGATACAGAAAGATTAGGAAGTTAGTTACAACTTGGAACTCTGAGCAAAATCAATAGTGTAGGGTACCTGGAAAATTGCTTATGGCCAATGGTACAAATTAAGGGTTAGGTGACAGTTGAGCAGTGTTTGGGAGATGTCATCAATGCCTAAACATCAGATGCAAACATCTTCCTCACACTGGGAATATATTTGCATTAATTAATGAAAACAGGTATCATTGGACTGAGAAATTCTGACACTTTCAGAAGTGCCTACAGTCTTGGGGATACTTTCTTTGAAAAGAGTATGTTCTCAGCTATTTTTTACCTTATTTAAGGGTATGTTGCAAAGAGAGTTGACATGGCCACATGATACAATACATAGCAATGCATTGAGCAGTATGTTGAACTGGGAATTCCAAAATGCATAGTTGTATTAGAGTAGTATGGCATCAAAAAAACCAAACAAACAAACAAACAAAAAACCAAAAAGCTTTACATCTCCACAAAGCTAGTTAGCCTAAGCAGAGACCAAGCATGATATGACTGTATTGCTCCAGTAACGAAACTACACACATTATGATTAACTCTTGTGTCTCTGTACTCTTCTAATGCCTGTAAAAATCCCCTTAAACAGTCCTGAAAAGTCCCACCTTACGATGCAGTTTTTTAAAAATGAAAGGAGAAAGATCTGAATATATCTATCCTTCTCCACTCCTTTAACCTGACAAACCTTCTCAAAGGTTTACACAATATTTTATAATATGTCATTATGTAGGCAACCATTAATTAGACAAAAAAGCTTAGGCTTAAATCCATATAATTAGCTATATAATAATTTTAAAGGCTTGGAAGTTGAAACTTTTTAGTGCAATTAGTATAAGTACTAGCAATCATAATTACGATACAATTTGTCAGATCTCAAGTCTCTGTATTGGAACTTAAAAGACTGAATGGATTTGCTTGCATCATGTCGCTCTGCATGGATGGAAGACTGAGGAAAGATAAACACAGTTCACAAGCAAATTTGTACAGGTAGGGTCCAAGGGTAATGATTGTCATTTAGTAGTGAATGCTACAAAATGCTCTCAGACACTAGAAAAAAAGATACAATGCACTATTATTTCTTTCCTTGAAAGGTGATCTGAAATTATAAATGCTTTTAACTTTCAACTGAAAAATGTAATATAAATCTGAGTGTTTAGAACTGAAAATTGAATCTTTTTTATACATAGATCTAGGCAACTTTTATCTGACAGGTAAATTCTGAGACAGATTTAGGAATTTTTCCTAATAGATGCAATCCTGAGATTTCAGGTGCACTCACAGACTGAAACCCTAATCAATGCCTTCTCTGGAAGAACAAAAAGTCTTTGGGAAGAGGAAAAAGACTCAGTGAATTAAGAAAAGAAAAGAAAAAGAGATAGAGAAAATGAGAGGGGGGTGTCTTTCTGACAGTATTAGTGGCAGTAGTCTGTGTAGCTTTGCTTTCACTTTATCTGTTATTTATAAACAGTGATTACCTTTTTGAGAATTCTTATTATTTTGAATTCTTATTTTACTTTAACCAGCTGTAAACTGTGTGATTTTAATTAATAGAATAACTAGGTATTCCTTGACCATGACTGTGGGGCATCAATAAATAAGGGCTTTAAGAAACTTAACACGCATCTGACTGCTCCCTCATACCTTTCAAAGTCATCAAAATATAATGACAGTGGGCCTTTGTTTCCACACCTCCAGGCCAGATGTGACTGGCACCACTGGAATCAGGGTGGTGGCAGAGAAGGATTGCCAGCCACAAAAGAGTATCTGGCACAGGTGAGGAAACAGAGAATGAATGAGGGCAGAACACCCAACACCAATGCTGTCAAAGGACAGCAACAGCAATGCTGTTAAAGACCCAAGGCCAGGCTGAGGCATTCCCTGCCAATGCTCGTAGGATTGGTGCTGGTGCAAGTGTATACAAGGAATTTAATCATGACGCATCTTTGCAGACTCTTTGTAGAAGCACTTATGGTGGTAGGACTTTTTCCAATGCATTGCACAAATGTGGGTTCAATTCTCCTCAAAGGGCACAATAAAAATTCCCCAACAATACTCGCATCAACTACTTGCTTCTATAGATCCATTCCTATCACACTGCACCATTTGCAAATCTAAGTAGAAAAAACTTTAGACCTTCAGCAGTTAAATAAGTCACAACTAATTGGTCAGCCTATCCAGTCAGCCGTGAAAAGAACAAAAAATCATATAATGGATGTGGTTACAAAGGAAAGAATCAAGTCAATGTCCAGACTGGGAATCTGTGTGGGTAAACAACTATCGTCCCATTAAGTAGCAGGAACAAGCTCCAGCCCAGCTGGGGTCTTTGAACCAAACCAGCTAAGGCTTGAAATGAGGAGAAAAAAAGAGAAAAAAATGCAAAAAAAAACCCATACAAAAACTACACATAAAAGTTAGTCCCTTGAAAATCAGGACACAGAGCACAAAACGGAGAATAAAAAGCAGAATAAGCAACAACAGGAGGTAAACTAAGAGAGAGCTGAATTACAGCAGGTACAGATGAAGAACTAGTCTAAAACATGAGTGGGACTAGAATCCAGAATGCCAATTCTGTGTGAAATAGGGACAACAAAAAAACATTGTTACCTTTGGACCTGCTTTTCATTTGTAATTGCAACTGCAGAACTGTGGAAAGGCTGTTAGGTGTGAAGATATCTACAGTCAAATAGAAGAAATGAAGAACTGAAGCAGAGAATAGCCAGAAGTCTCACTCTGTAAATGTGAATTGACTTTTGAGGATAGTCATGAAAAATGGAGGCAGGCTTCGAAGCACAACAGTGTAAAGATAATGAATCAGACAGGAGACTATGCCAGAAAAGAGAGCAAAACGGTGCGGAGGTAATATATGAATCACTCATACAAAATTTGTCAATATCCAGGTTGATGGATTACCCCATATATATCAATTCTAGGTTACTGTGATAAGTCATCTCCATTTTACTGAACATACATAACATATTAGAGACCACTTTTATTATTCTAGCCATCCTAATGCACACACTTAGTGATCTGTTGATGAATCTGTATTAAACCCTTTTTAAAACACTTCTTTCCAAAATACTTTTTCTTATAATTTAAGCATGGCTTCCATTTTCTCCTTGGAGCATTGGATTCAGCCATTTTAAAATAAGTTTGAAATAGCCTTGCTTCCCAAGAGATGCCCGCCACAATGTGAAAGAGACCTGGCTTTATTTATCTCTGAAAAACCCACAACATCTACTGGTGATCACTTTCTGTTTGTACTCAATGGGTTTTGTGTTGGGAAACTCTGTCACCTATGTGTGCATAAGTGCATGGGCTATAAATGCACATATGCAGCTGTAGGTTTAAAAACTCATATCCACTCGAGTGAAAACCAGAATATAAAACAAAACTTCTGCCTTTCCTTGCCTGCCTCACACAAAGAGGCCAATTTTTTTCAGTTTCTTTGTACAGTCTTGACAGGAAAGAACAACTGAAAAGCATGTTTTGGCCTTATTATCAGCTTGCATAAATGAGCACTATTATGTAAACTTTAATGGAGGGGCTCTGTCACATGCCAGTTGGAGATGTGTTCTGCTTACGGTAATTTCAACCATTTGTCAGGCTGTCGAAAACAGAGGTGATTACAGCCGTGATGTCTTCTGGTATCATGTCACTGAGAACTGCAGAAGGGAAAAGCATGTGTTACTCAGCTTGCCCCCGCACCACTGATTCTCTTTGGCTCCCTACATCTGATATTAGAGTTCAAAAGTCAGAAGAAAACTATGCTGCTTTGACAGCTTTATATTTAGAAATAGGAGTCAAAAAGTGCCCTCCCCTCTCATAAATCCAGAGCTGATTATAACACTTGCAGCAAAGAAACAATGTAACCATGTTATTTAAGTGCTAAATTTGCTGAAAAGAGGAAGTGATGTTAGAAGTTAAATATGGTTTCATATCTTCAAAGGCCTGAACGTGAAGCTACACATGCACACATCTCCCATGCATTTGTGAGCAATGTGTTCCTCATGGCAATACTCCACATTTGGGAAAAAAAAAAAAAAAAAAGATAGAAATGGAGAAAGGGAGAACAGGGTCCAGAGGGTGACTCCCCAGAGGGATATCCAAAGCTCTGGTTTTGGTGTTCTGGTTCCCTGTGTAGAAGGGAGGGAAGACACTTGAGAAATTCAGAAATCTATAAATGAATGTGTTAAGAGTCAGGAAGATGAGATGCAGTTCCTACTCCCAGAATTGTGTGGTGTTCCCAGTAAAGAAGCATTTTATTTAAATACATATATATGTATATATATATGAACATAGGATCTAAAATCTGCTGGCCTGTTAAGGTCTGACTGTCCAAGCTGACCGGTTACAAAGTCACCAAGCTGCTTCTTGCTTTTTCTCTATTCCAGCTTCATTACGATCGCACACTTCTACCATACTATACTATCACCCAATTCAGCAGAAAGGCACAACATCACTTCTACCTCATAAAATGTGTATTGAACTATTGAAGGCATAGTCCTGGAAATGAGAGATGAAACACTGAATCTTGCAAGTTAAAAAGGAAATTAATAACAAGAAATATTGAAGCATAATGTCATTGCATGGCTTTTCCTTGAAAAGTTTTTTTTTTCAAGCATGTTATTTAATTGGTCTTATATTTTATATTTCATGGTTAATCAGAGGCAAGACTCCAAGTACAGAGAGAACTTTCAGCTCAAAAGAAAAAGTCAGTTTATTTGTGTAAGGGTCATACAACTGCTAAGCAGAGTTTTATCAGCCTGAAATTTTGGACTGAAGCAGCTCAAAACCATGCTGTGAACCTATGCATATGTAGTTGAACCAACACAGTAGGTACAACTGCATTACTGAAGTGTTAAGTCTAAGAAAGGAATGACTAAGGTTTTATTTTCTGTAACCTCTTGTGGTTTCAGGACAAGTCCACAGAGCAACATTTCTGGCAAGAAATTTCACACCAGTTGCCAATCCTAGTTGTTCACTGTGAATGCATGGAAAGCAAATTGTAGATGACTTTGCATGTACTGTGCATAGAGGTGTATATCCATGCATTTAGGGAATTATATTCATTTCCTTTTGCACCCTAAATATTGACTGAGAGCAATGGAATTAGATATAGAATGGGTAACTTGGCAGGCATGTAATGAGAAGTGAGCCTCCAAAATACATGAAAGAACAACTATTGCATTGCTGGTTTTGTGGGCTGTGAGGTTAGTGGAAGCCCAAAATAGCACTTGTGTAGAAGATGGAAGACATCAAAAGCCTAGAATATAGCAATATCTTTTTTTTTTTTTTTCCTAATTATCCCTCACTTTATCTTATCAACATCCCAGCTAAAGGGTGGAGGTATAAGAAATGTCTTTGCTGATTTTACCCACTATGGAAGAGATCCCTGCATTTAATTTTAAAAGTCTTGGTTCCACTTAAAACTTCTTTTGCACTTTTTGGGCATCTTAATGTCAATTTATGTATCAACACATAATATTACTATTGTTCTCTACAAGCAAGAGCTGATTTGATACACTTCTTTTGCTTTTGAGATTCTCTCTCACCCAATTAAATAGGCACACAAGTTTTACTTTTGTAAAGCATTTGAACTCTGTTTCAAGGCAAACAACACAGTCTACAATAAAAAGATCAAAGTTAAAAGAAAAGAATGAGAAATATTTCTAACTCAGAGAAAAACTATTATAGCTTGAATGATCTCTTAGTAGATTTTGGTTTCTTTACTAAGCTTCAAAATATTGTGCTGCATAGTTTGATACTCTCAATTTCCTTCTTTTTCTTTTTTAGAAACTACATCAAAAGCATCAGAAGGGAGTGTTATGTTCAGAGACTGAGAGTATGGGGAGCACAAAAGCAGACTGCCAGAAAACTAGAAAAATAATCAGAAGTCCCTACTCTTTAGGGACTAGGATTAAGGTTCAGCCAGTCTAATAATTGAGTGTTGGATTTAGAAAACCTGGTAACCTTTGTGTAAAAGAAAATAACCTGAATCAGCACCATATTCTGAATCTTTGATTTGGAAAATCAAAACTGCTAAGTCTTTGTTAAACCAGATATACTAGCATCTGGTCAACCCTTCCAAAAAAGACATAGCTTTCAGATACTGCTTTTTAGTTTTCACCTAGGGAAGATTGTCTGGCCTGTGAGGAGGTAAGTTCACTATAAATCTTTTATTTGTAGGGAGATTGGGAAGCAGAACTACAAACAGGGCATCAGAGGATATTCACAAGCTGTCATAAAAGGTGATTTATTTATTTTTTTTACTGTTATTTAGTTAGTTTTAAGAATAATTATACACTGAAGTAACTTCCTTCTAGAGCAGCCTCCCCATATGCAATTTGTAACACATCAGATGAAGAACGTTAGAAATATCTAGACTTCTCTCTCCTATTAAGAAACATACATTCTACTTCCAAAACCTGCATGGAAGTGACCTGATGACTTAATTTGTATGACAGTCCTGATATTCATTAGTCTTTACAAGAAAGTTAGAGCCTAGACAGGACATTTAGGTAGTAGAAGTGTACACTGCAGTTCCATGCCTATTATTCCTAGCCCTACTCCTTGAGTAAAGCATGGTGGGCAAAACTTGGCAGTAGTATTCAATAGTAATGACACCTCTTCAGGTCTGTTGGCAAGTGAACAATATACGAGTCAGTGATCCAACATTTCCATGAAATCAACTAAAAACTAACTAAAAATCTCAAACTTTGCATTGACATTTCGTAAGTTGCCACAAATTCCTTGCAGTATTGCCACAATATATTTGAAAAGCCGTGAAGGTGGAAACAAGTGGTAAGGAGTTCCTACCAGAGCCTTGACTAGATGTTGAAAGAAGGATTTACTGCTAAGGACCAATCTATTTGCATTAATTATTTGCTTGCGCAGTCATTATCATTGTTGAAGTTTACCAAATGAAAAATGGAAAAAGAAATCATTAGTGCAAATCACTAAAGTTTGTCATCATGACTCCTTTATCATCTTTTGTCTTTTTCATAAAACTATAAAAAACATTATTTTCTGGAATGGCTTAGGTTGTAAGCCTCTGTTTTCTGACATTGTAATTATATCTTTTTTTAACATGTAAATAGAAAAAGCATCCTTAATAATCATGATGCTACTCCAGTTGGGTTTATTTGGGCAAAATTTTTTATAATGTATTTAAATGCCCTAGCTTATACTGTATTTGTGCTGAAGGAGTGGGGTAAGTGTGTTTACACACAGTTACAGAACTCTAAAGCCCTTATTAGACTAAACTGAAACATAGTGATTAACAATTTCAGTTGTGAACTGCACTAGTTTTCAGTTTGTCTGGCCCTGCTAAGAGGATATTAATTTCCGGGCCAGCAAGTGGATAGCCTGAATAGTGCCTCACTAAATCCAAATGGGGTTATCCCCTCCAACTGGCTGAGCTGCAGTGTGGTAAAATCAGCTGTTAAATATCACCAGGATTTGCAACATTTGTTCGTATTGCTCAGTGTGCTCAAATCCATTATCTACCATTTTTTATGGTGGTCTGTGCCTTTAAATGGGTTTCACTGAAGAACTTTCAATAAACATATAATTGATTTTTGGGATGTTGGCTTGATTTAGGAACAATAAAATTAATTCATTTTGAGCAGCTGAGTGCAACTGAGTTTGGGAAAGAGAGAATCAGTTGTCTGTATTGCTATTACAGGATGAACACTTTGGCTACAGCATTCCTCACCAATTAAGCTTTTTTTTTTTTCCAGGGTGCAAGTAATTCTTTGTCCTACACATGTAACTCCAACTGGCTATAGGCTGTGCTGTTCAGACAAGCAGTACATGTTGCCTTTAAATTATAACATCATGGGGCAATTAAAGAGAAAACGGTTTAAATGCCGTTAATCTATTTCCCAATTTTTCAGTTTTCTGATTGTAACTGCTAACAGTGTGTGAAAGAGTAGACTAGAAATGCACAGAAGGCAATAGGAATAAATACATTCCTTGCACTTTCTGAACACTTCAGCAATTCTTGAATTTGCCACAACGTTAGATTGAATTATAATGATAAATATAACACAAAAAAACCAAGTCTGACATGTGTGAGAATTCTGCCCATCATGACCTAATAGTAGGGTCTGTTGTTTATGTTTGTGTCCTGGTTTCAGCTGAGGTAGAGTTAATTTTCTTTCCAGTAGCCTGTATAGTGCTGTGGATTTAGTATGAGAATAATTTTATTAACACACTGATGGTTTCAGTTGTTGCTAGGTAGTTGTAATGTCTACACCAAGTCAAGGACTTTTCAGCTTCTCATGCCCTGCTAGGTGCACAAGAAGCTGGGAGAGCACAGCCAGGACAGCTGACCCAGACTGGTTGAAGGGATATTCCCTACCGTAGAATGTCATGTTCCCTATATACCTGGGGAATCTAGCCAGGAGGCAGATTTGCTGCTCAGAAACAGACTGGGCATCTGATTTTCTTTTTCTCTTCTGCATGTGGTGGGCAATTGCATTTGTGCATCACTTTGTTGTTGTTGTTGTTGGTTTTTATTATTTTTTTTTATTATTATTATTATTATTATTATTATTATTATTATTATTATTATTATTTATTATCTTTCTTTGTTATCCTACTAAAGTGTCTTTATCTCAACCCATGAGTTTGTTTTTCCATTCTCCTCCCCATCCCCTTGGGGGGAAGGGGTGAGTGAGCAGCTGCGTGGTGTTTAGTTACTGGCTGGGGTTAAACCACAGTAGTTTGTTTTTTGAACATGTATTGTATATAATGTTAGTGGTCTAACAAATAATGCCAGACAGAATTCATGCCATATATACAATGGAGGAAGCATGGAAATAGAGACTGTCAGATAATTCAGAGTATCAGAAAGTGTTCTATTCCTCTTCAAAAGGTTTCCAGTTATACAGGCTCATCACAGATTCCTAGTCTGAAACTCTGTCTCTAACTCTGTCTTTGTTCTTTTTGTATCCAGACCTCATCTCGACTTGTATAACTTCTTATAATTTGTTGCTCTTAAATTTGGACATTTTATGTAGGCTAAAGGAATATGTCTTGTATATAAATACAATAATTTATTGCTAGTTTGACTGAAATAGCTGAATCAAAGAATTCTTTTCAGCCTAGATTTAACTATTACAGAAAAAGGAAGAAAATACTCCTACTAAATAAAAAGTCCCATTAATATCACAGTTAAAATTCTTATGCTTTCTGAGCCTTTCCACTGCTACACTGGGTCCCAAGATTGACAGCCTTAGTCTGGGAGAAATTTTTATTGAGTCATCAGCATCCTAAGTCCTTTCTGGAAGGAGGGTGGTGTTGATGGTGAAGATTTCTTACATTTCACTCTGAGATATACTTGGAATTATTTTCCTACATTTTCTACCATGCCCTACACTTTACTCTTTCTTCATTGCTAATTCCATGATCCAAATCCACATTGTGTATATATGATATTTTGCATACAATAGCTACCTGCTCATTGTTATTCTTCAATTTTTTTTACCCAACTCCCAAAGATGCATTTAATTAATAATGGATATTTAACCACCGGTAAATGGTTTATAGCTGTAAGGAATCTGGTAACATTTTGTGCCCACTTTCAAGGCCTTTGCTATAATCTCCTGTACTCTTCTACACTGCATGTTTATTCTAGAATCATAAATAGTACACTCTGCACAGCATAGCTGCTTGTTATTGCTATCTATTATTTGCAAAAAAGTATGTATAACAATAGATGTTATATCATGCAATTGAACAAAGCTAGGCAAAAGCTAAAGCAAATGAGAGAACAGTCACCTTGTTAGACAGCTGTTACAGATAAACAAGCTTAAAGAATCTTCCATGTAGTCCAAGTCTAGGTAAAGCCTGACAAGCCCTGAGGTCTATGCTGTAGCTTAGCACAAAGCCTGTGGGCTATTGCTGTAAAGGTTACACTATATTAACTGAGCTGCAAGTCCACAGTCTCTTTTTCTGTTAGATGTTAGTGTTCGTCACCAATATCATACCAGGAAAGTGCTAGTCTAGGTAGCACTTAGGCCCTTGCTTAAATCTCACCATTAAGATATCAAATATGACATAAGAAAGAAGCATTGTAAGGAATGCTGAGGTTCAACAATGAAATAACAAAATCATGTAGTTTAGCTTTATACAAGATTTTATCATTCTGATTTCTGTTCACACTTGTTCAAGTTTGTGCCATAAATCAAACATAGATAAGCTGCAAGGAAATTCTGCAGACTTCCCAGTGTGACTATAGGGTCTGATATGGAAAATATTGCATAAGTGTGCTATCGCCACACAAGATTACAGTAATGGTCCCTTTTCATATTCAAATCAATGAATGACAGAAACATTGATATAAGAATATTTTCACCTTACTACTTAGTCATCAGCTGACCATAAGTATATATGCCAGATCAGAAGCATTTGCTCACAGGTTTCAAACACAAAGTACAAGCATTTCACTACACAACCCAACAAGAAGAAATTCCTCCCATAGAACTCCATGATGCTTTGTAAAACTTCATGCCTTTATATGAAATAGGAACATGGCATACAGGTGGCTAAGATCAGAGATTTAGCAATAAAATACCATTTCATGACTTATCTTTTCTAACCCAGAATGAAGACCTCTCTTTTATGAAAGAAATTCATCAGTAACCTGCCACATTCAGTCTAATCCATATTGAATGTATGTCCACCCCACATGGACAATAATTTTCATTCTGTTTTCATCTGTATTCTTAGAACAAGAATATAAGAGGAATAGTTTTAAAAAAAAACAATGAAACTAACCTTATCTTTAACAGATATTTCCTCTAAAAGTTGTTGGAGTAACACATGTTCTCACAATCACTCATCATGGATTGCTAGTTCTTCTGTGAAGAGGATTTGTTCCAGGGAGGTCAATCAAGGTCTTTCCCTAAGTGTTGATATTTGGATTTTTACTTTTCTCCTTTTTATCAGACATTTAGTATATGATACCCACCAACAGTATGTTTTCTAAAAAGAACATGATAGTTGGATGCTGTATATATGTTCGCATTCAATAAATGTATAGCCTAGTTCAGAAGTCTTCAATGTCAGCAGGAACAGATGGTTCATAGGTATTTATAATTATCCTATGAAGTATTTTCTGCCTGCATTTTCATTTCTTTCTTTCTTTGAGCAAATAACATTTTCTAGCAAAGATCATTCCTTTTACTGTGTGGAACAGCACACTCTGCACACATTCCTGGGCAGGAGTGTTTCACCTCTATAATGACTACACACAATGTGTGCACCAGTGACTCCTATAAAGAGACAAATGATGAAATATGCTAAAATTCAATGCTCAGTAAAGGATTGTAACTAAAACTTCAGCTATTGAGGTCCTGCAAATGAAAAATGTGAAAAAGGACAACATGTAAACCTCCCTTACTAATTTAAGTAAATTTCATTCACAGCATTTAGTAAATCTGCAATTATTTTTGCCATATAATAAATCTGAAAATTTGTAATGTATTTGTAACAACATATTATCAATGGAGAATCTTCAGAAGTTCCAGTTTCACGTACGTGTTTTGAAGATGTGAACACCTACCTCAATTTGAAGCATTTCACAACATCTGCAGGCTATATCTATGAATCATTGTCTCAGCAAGAACTGCACTCTGCAAAATTTAACATTAAGCTATACGGGTCTTTTTTTGATGTTGTATCAATCTATGTACACAGTGAAAAGGCAGGAAAAGAAGTGAAAACGCATTATAGGCGCACCGGGATTGCAGGTATAGAGGTTGCACGGGGTGCGGGTGCCCAGGCGCTGGCAGCGGAGGCTGCAGGGCGGCCTCTGTGAGGACAGGCCGGGACTGCCTCGTGCCAGACACAGCTGGTTCCAGCCGGTTCCAGCCAGCTCCAAAGGACCCACAGCAGGGCACAGCTGAGCCCCTCAGCCAAGCTGCTGTTGCTTCTGTGGTAATGTCTTTTAGAAAGGCTAAAATGCTGGGCAGGCAGAGTGGAGTGAGAAAACAGGAGTGAGAGACGCGGCCCTGCAGGCACCAAGGTGAGAGGAGGAGGAGAGGGAGGAGGCGCTCCAGGTACAGGAGCAGAGATTCCCCTGCAGCCCATGGAGGACGACATCGAAGCAGATGATGTTGCTGAAGGAGCTGCTGCCTGTGGAGAGCCCACACCAGAGCAGAGGAAAAGTGTGAGAAGGAAGGAGCAGCAGAGAGAAACAGCCACATACTGTCACCCTCCACCCTCTATGTCCCCTGCACTGCTAACGGAGGGGTAGAGGAGCAGAGCTAAACCTGGGAAAAGGGGAAGGAAAGGCATGGTTTTAATGTCTTTTTGTTTCCCACTACCCAAATCAGTCTTTTTTAGTTTTATTTTAATTGGTAATAAAATAAATAAATTTTCTCCCGGTCAAGTCTGTTTTGCCCATGACAGTGCTGTAAGTGGTATCTGCCTATTTTTATGTCAACCCATGAGCTTTCTTGCTCTTGTCCTTATTTTCTCCCCTGTCCTGTGGAGGAGGAGAGTAAGCAAGCAGTTTGGTGGGATTTTGGATGTTAACCACAACTAATACACCACGGAGGGGAAGAAAATTTAATGCTAGTGCTTAATGTCCATTTCAGATGAAAAAACCATGAAATTTGTAATACTGTAATGGCATAGATAACAGTGGTAACTAAATAATGACAGCTTTGTGATGGTAGAAAGCACATATATAAGGTTGTTCAAAACAGTCTAGCGAGGACTTAAGGAGCATAAACAGAGGGGATGGTTATGTTTTAAGACTTATAATCATTCAATTACACAACTTATCAGAAGCCCAGGTTTGGCATGTTGTTTGTAACCTTGGACAGAAACCGTTGGCGGGAGTGGGTGGGCTACAAGGCTTATCTGGGGATTAGTAGTTCTATTACAAACAGCTTCAAGTGCTGAATATGCTCTCTTCTTTTTTCAAGGATGAAAAACGTCTGGATTACAGTGTATAAATGTTTAAAAGGGTCACACATGAAGACCCTGAGAAAAGCCTGTTCTGTTTCCAGGGGATTATTAAAGCAAGAAGTCATTGCTCTGAAGGTAGTAAACAATCCTTCAGAATCAGCAGTATACTGGATTGATATGTACGTGAATCCCAAGAAGATCTAGACTGGGTTTCAAGAAAATATACAGTTATCATAATTGTTGTAATGAGTTTGTAAGGAATTGTAAACATCATAGCTGAAGTTTTAAAATTTATTCTTAGCTGATGAACATTAGGGTAAAAACTAATAAATAGATTATGTTGCTTATATTTTTCTCAGTGCTTTGAATATCTTGCATCTGCCCATGAAACTTTTAATAGTAGCTGACAAAATATTGAATAAGACTGATTATGGCCTGAGCAGGGCAGCAGAGACAGGTATGGCAACTCCTTTGAGAAATCCAAAGTGGTGAAAGAAACTCTTCTTCACAATAGTGACAAGAATCAGCACCTCATTGTAAGGTCAAAGGAGGTGGATAAATATGTTTATGAATATGTGTTGTTGACTTTAAAACAGTTTTTTGCACCACTATCTCTTTTGCTTATATATTTTCAGTAAAAAAGTTACACAGTCTGATCTATATTTAATGCAAGTAAAAAATAACCCCAAATTCTGAGATAATAGCAACTACTACACATTTTGTTTTTTTCTCAGGAAAATTTGTCCAGATGCTTGTGACAAATATTGATATTTGTTTAGAATTTTCTACAGTTAACTATTAGTCCACCTAATCTGCTAAAGTGCTAGGCATGTCCACAGCAAATTTTCAGGTCAATCTGGCAGTGCTGGAATTACTAGGAATACATGACTGTTGCTGTAGACCTGCAGAATCAGCCCAGCACTCCTGGGAAACACATTTTACTCTTCAACTGATGACCAGTAGATTAATGTGTGTGTTCTTACCACAGACTAAGAGCACAACTGCAAAAAAAATGAGTATTGAAAATGGTCACTTGAAAAACACATACTTCAGAAGTGACCTTTACTCTTCAAAGTTCTTCAAAAAGTGTAATTTCACTGAAACCATCATTGAAAACAGGTATCACAAAAATGCAAGAAACCAAAGCTCCTTTTTTCTCATTTTTTTCCTCATGGTTTAATTTAGTAATAATAATAAAATCTAACAAAAAAGACATCTTAAATCCTTTCTTATTTTGTTTGGAAAGCTTTGTTGTTCAGAGTGCTTTGATGCCATAAATAAATATAATTTCAGCACCCTATAGAAATCAAATTTACCAAGGGTAAATCATGCCAGACTAACCTGATCCCATTCTACAACAAAATAACATCTGTCAACATAAGGAGAGCAGTGGATGATATTTACCTGGAGTTCAGCAAAGCATGCAACACTGTTTCTCATAGCCTGCTCCTGGTCAAACTGTCAAGATACCGATTGAATGGATGGTCTGTGAGGTGGGTAGGGAATTGGCTAACAGATTGTACTCAAAGGGTGGTGATCAAGGGTTTTTACTCACACTGGCGGCCAGTCCCCCAGGGAATGATACTGGGTCCTGCACTGTTCAATATCTTCATCAGTGACTTGGAGAATGGGATTGAAAGCACCCTCAACAAGTTTTCTGATGACAGCAAACTCACCACTGGGTGAGGTGAACACATTGGAAGGGTGAGCCATCTTACAGAGAGACCTGGACAGACTGGAAGAGTGGGCAAGTAAGAGCAGTGTGAAGTTTAACAAAGACAAGTGCTAAGTCCTGCACCTGGAACAGCATAACAAAAGATCCCAGTATAGGCTAGCATCTGTGTGGCTGGGTAGCAGCCTTGCTGAAAGGGACCTGGGGGCCTGGTGAACAACAAGAAGCTGAACATGGGTCAGCAGTGCACTGCTGCAGCAACAAACTGGATCCTGGGATGCATCTGCAGGGGGATTACTAACAGAGATAGATATGTGATCATCCCACTCTACTCAGGCAGCACCTGGAGTACTGTGACCAGTTCTGGTCTCCACAATTCAAGAAAGATGTGGGAAAACTGGAGAGGGTCCAAAGGAGACCCACGAAGATGATCAAAGGGCTGGAGAACCTGTCCTATGAGGAAAAGTTCACAGTATTCCAGTACTTAAAGGGCAGCTACAAAAAGGATGGAGGCTCACTCTTCATGAGAAGCTATATGGAGAAAACAAGGGGCAACAGGTACAAGTTGCACTGGGAGAGGTTTCATATCAACATAAGAAAGAAATTTTTTACGATAAGAACAATCATTCACTGGAACAACCTCCCCAGGAATGTGGTAGAGTCCTCATCACTGGAGGTTTTCAAAACACAACTGAACAGGGTGCTAGATAATCTCACCTAGGCTTCCTTTCCCAGCAAAAGTTGGACCAGGACTTTTGAGGTGTCTTCCAACCTGGGCTATTCTATGATATTTTAGGTAATTTTTAGCTAATGTTATCTGTATTGTGTAGTGTTCTAATACATGTCCATGTGCATGATTTATGAGTAGGTCTTTATTGGCAGTTGTAAAAGTACAACCAAAATAACCCTTAGACACTTATTATTCATTCCAGTAGGTATACTTAGTTGAACATTTATTATTTTCTATGCTGTTAGACTTCCACACTCAGTTCAGTAAGGGAAAGGTTTCCTGTCTACTGTAATCCTATTTTCTGAAGTAATTTAAGGATAGGTTTGTGACCATCTATTTTAAACAAATACATTTAAGGTGACACAGCAGATTTATATCAGGGTTACAAATAATTAAGTAATTAAAAAATATTTTAGTTTAAGATACTATATTGTAGAGTGAATGGGAAAATATGCACTAAAAATAATGCTAAGAATATAGTTGTCAACAGTTAACTTGCATTGGATGCTTAACTATTATCTATAATATTTTACATTCATTGTGACATACATAATGATAACATACACATCATCAAAAAACTGCAGCAGCTTCCTTTCATATTCTGACTGTTTCTTACAATTACAGAAATTGTTTCCAGAATGACTTTAATATTCACATTGGAATGGAGCATCTGCCATAGCAGATGGAGAATATGACATGAAGTTCAGCTGGTGTAATAACCCTTTAGAGTCCTTGTAGTTTACAGAAATAATGTGTAATTCCTTTTGGCTATACTAAAATTGAAACTGTGCTATACATTCAAGACAGGATATTGCTGATCACAGCTAACGATTTGCTGGGAATAAAAAACTAGCTGTCATAACACTTAATAATTATTCTCATAGAAAGGATAGAAATATATATCCTGAATTCCTCATTTAGGCTAGAAACAAAAGCAAATAATTACTTTTCTCTGTAAACAGTGATGAGATTGACCTGAACCACAATTTTTAAAAGCATTAAAATGTCCAGAGAAAAAGATAAAACCTATAAATATAAAAGGAATTTTTAGACTAAACTTTATATAAAATTTTTGTTATGTTACTTCTGCAAAATCATTTCAATTTATCTAACACAGTATTTATATACATATATATATATATAAAAAACTACTTTTTAATGTATTACAATATATTAATTTCAGTTCAAATGAGACATTTTGTTTGGTACAAAGTTATCTTTTTTTATGTTTTCAATTTTCCAATGAAAAATCTATTATTCAATCAGGTCTGCTTACAAGACAGAAAATCAAAGATAACTACAGAATGTTTGATGATATTAAGATTGCATTTTTGTTAAGGCCTCTTGAATGTTTGATAACACTAAGATTAAATTTCTTGGTAAGGCATTTTGTGCTGATGAGCTCAGGCAGAGATCTACCCTTTTCAGCCAGAAGACATTTCAGTTCTATTAAAAGACTTAATCCATTCTGATTCAGGGAGGGATTATTTTTCAAAGGACTCTCCTATTGGTTTTGCCAGTGATATCTTTTTAACAAAAACCTCCGAATTAGAAGTTATAAACTCAGAAAATTTTTGTTCGGTCTTTTATTTTGAATGTAAAGTTTTAATTTATTGTGACAATTTTCACATGACAGGGAAAAATAAATAAAACCCAAATTCTTATTATTTCTATAGTGAGATAGGTAGTTTTTACAAAAGGTTCACCCAGACCTAACTATTAGCTCCCTATTTCTGTGTTCATTCTAGTGATGCCATGGATCTCCTTGACGTTCATATTCTTCCCGCCTCACATTGCTGAATCCATTTGATGACAAGGAAAAAAGTTGGTATAGCATAGCCTCCTGGTATTCAGCTTTAGCATGTATTGAAGTGTGTGGAACTCTTTTATGACTGCCTTAAAGCCAGTGTTTGTCTATTTATTAGAAAGATCAGGACCTCTCAGAGCTACTTCTTTTCCGATTGCTGCTGACCAATACTGCAGTTTTACATTTTCAACCTTTCAGTTAGGAGGCTGTAGCAATCTACCCAGCTGCCTGTCAGGGACTTTCTTCCAAATCTTTAAAGAGGATCAGTCAAGGCAAGGAGTAGTTACAGATGAGAACTTTATATAAATATAATATATATATATAAATATGTGTATAAATACACACAAATGAGTGCACAGGTATACATATTCACATTTATGTGCATACATATTTACATGCGTGTATGTGTGCATATACACACACAAAAAGGCTATTTGACGTAATGATTTTACTTCTTGCATTGACCAAAAAGATCATAGGCATTTGAAAGTAATCATACTAGTTTATAAAAAGTCCATGGTCCTTCCAATAACTTCATTAACAATTATAAAGTATTGGCTCAGCTCAGCCAGCAAGTGCCCAGAAATAGGATATCTGCAATTTTCCTAAAGCATGAAAAGAGTAATATTCATTACTTTCTCTTGTGAAATCTTTCAGGTGATTAGAATCTCAGATACTCTGGTAGTGATGCAGTATTTCTGGTGAAAGCATTGCAGGAGCCAGAAGGATTATCTATTATTGCCACCATTTTTAGATTTAACTGATTTTATAGGTTTCATTTAAATGTACTGAAACTGAAAATGTTCTTAAGTAGCCTGGGTAATATAATATCATTTTTTATTTTTCAAACAGTAAAACAAAACTAATGCTTCTACATCTTGATACTTGCTTAAATTAAAATACCACTGGGTAGACTGTATCCTCTTAAGGTTTCTTTCTAGGAAAATAATGCCTTTATAGTCCCAAACTGAAGCAGCTGTCTATAGTGCAAGGTCCAGAGCTTCAGGCTTTCCTTCACAAAGAATTTATGTTGTTCTGTTCTGTATGTGAGCTCAAAACAATTCAAGATTTCAGTCATAGATAATCTTTTTACATGCAGACAAGGAAGACTATCAAGAAAGTTTGGGTTTTTTTCCTGTCTTGAGATGATTTAATTTACTGTCGGTATGGTACAACTCCAGTAATATAGTCATGCACCATCTCTGCTTTCCTCTGAATTAAGGTCTCAAACAGTGTTGTAACATTTCCTCATTCCATTTCCAATGTAATGACATTACAGAGATGTTACATGTGAAAGCTCCACTGTTCTTGGTACTGATGCTCTACATTCAACAAACTAAACACACTATAATTTAATGTCAATAAGGTCTTCCTATGGGAATGTTACTCTTTTTTTGTGGAACTTTTAAATTTATTATACGTAATTAATTTTAGGAATCATTTAGTACATACACTTTGGGAGTGTGCAAATAATTTTTAATGTTACTTTTAAACTTAAAAATATATTTTAAAAACACACGTAACAAAGCTCTCTCTGCTATATGGAAAAATCAATATAATAAATATGGTAATGATGTAGATGCATATAATGTATATTTGGTTGTTGTGACCAAAGTGCAGGACCCGGCACTTGGCCTTGTTGAACCTCGTACAGTTGGCCTCGGCCCATCGATCCAGCCTGTCTAGGTCCCTCTGCAGAGCCCTCCTCCCTTCGAGCAGATCAACACTCCCACCCAGTTTGGTGTCATCTGCAAATTTACTGAGGGCACACTCGAGCCCCTCGTCCAGGTCATTGATAAAGATATTAAACAAGACCGGCCCTAGCACTGAGCCCTGGGGGACACCGCTTGTGACTGGCTGCCAACTGGATTTAGCTCCATTCACCACCACTCTCTGGGCTCGGCCATCCAGCCAGTTTTTAACCCAGCGAAGAGTACACCCATCAAGGCCATGAACCGCCAGCTTCTCTAGGAGCATGCTGTGGGAGACTGTATCGAAGGCTTTGCTGAAGTCCAGGTAGACAACATCCACAGCCTTTCCCTTGTCTACCAGGCAGGTCACCTGGTCATAGAAGGAAATCAGGTTGGTTAGGCAAGACCTGCCTTTCATGAACCCATGCTGGCTGGGCCTAATCCCCTGATTGTCCTCCATGTGCCTGGTGAGCACACTCAAGATGAGATCTTCAAAAGCCTTTACCATCTTCAATGTCAGATTTAATCCTAGACTCCTGCAATCCAGAGCAATATTGTGTAACTTTTCTGAACCGCATCTATGTACTGACAAATGCCACAAATTTTATGCTGCAACACAGGAACTGGTATTTGCCTATCTTGTCTAATAAGCATTTTCATTACGTTAAAAAATGGCAAGGTTTTCACAGATTCAGCCCATTATTCTGTACACTTTTTAGCCTTGGTTTTTGCCATCCACTTTAATTTACAGGCACTTTTCAAAACCACCTGCTTTGAGAGCAGTCCTATTCAATTTCTACTTACTATATTCTCGAAATTGTATGTGTGATACCTTAAGATCTTCAATGTTAGATTTCATTTGCCATGTGTGAAGCCAGTTATACAGTTAAGTCTTATCTACCTAAACTCTTTTTGATGCATGCAGTCTTCATTAACTACTTGTTTGAAGTTCTGATTCATCAGAAAATTCCACAAGTTGTTAAATGGGTTTTCTGCCAAGAAATTTATACATAAGTAGAGGGTTTGAGCAGTGATTTTTCTCTTATGTGTTTGGTATATTCTTTCCATCTATGTACCACTCCTTGCTTTCATTGTAGGTAGTGAGCAGTACAACTTCCCATTGATACCAAAAATGTCATTATATAATATTTTTAAAATCAGCTTTTTATCCCTTTACATCTTTTACTCTGAACTGCCAAAGCAAAACAAAATATGTTCCTATAATTTACCAAAGGATTAAGAAAATCTCAGTAAATGCTCTCATCTCAGCTACCATTGTCATAATTTCTTATCTCTTTCAAAAAGGTAAAGAGGTTAGTTAGGCAATATGTTCCTTTTCTATATTCATTTGGGAAATCTGTTATCTCATTACTGCACAGGTGTTCTTTTATGCTATTGCTCAATATAATCTATTAGTTTGCTCACTCTAGAGAAAAAACGCCCTAGTTTAGAAAAATTGGTGGGGGTTAACATGTTTGAAAAATGAAATGAAAAGTGTAAGATCTAGTAAAGAAATTAGTTTCTGTAAAACCCTCAGTCAATTTGTCCCCGGCTTGCAATGATATCCTTTTTTCTTTTTTCTTTTTTCTCTACAAAGCTAGCAGGAGGACTAATCAAATGGTGAGTAAGAGAAAGTTATAGCCAATGAAGTCAAATAACCCGCACTGGACAAAAAGCTACTTTTAGACACTCATATTTTGTTTCCAAACTCTGATTTGTACTCTATAGTGTGTAAAATAAAGCTGATGACCTGTGGGCCAAATTCTGAATCTATTTCCACTGTTTTAAAGCTTGTGTGATTCTACTGATCTAAACCTACAGACTTATGCTTCAGTTTACAGTTACTGAGAACTGAAATGGCAAGGAGACAGAATCTGCACTGTGAAAATTGCCCACAATTTCCACTGGAAAGACTCAATAGAAGTTTTTATCCCAAGGAGTTTGACTCTGCGGTTCAGAGGTCTTCTTAAATGAAGGAACAAGGACCATGTGAAGAATTTAAAGGCAAAGCAGATCACAGAAATATCGTGAAGAGGAGAGATTCAACTTTAATACATTACAGAAAGTGAGTTGAACCTGTGATTACTTTCCATATTGGTGAACAAATATGTGATTATACCATCATTGTCATAGGAGTTGAATAATCCCTGAGAAGCTGGTTTTTGAAGCTCTTTTCATCTGTTTTCTTCTTTCTTACTACTTGCAGTACATTTGATGATTGTGTTAAATATTTCAGTACATTTTGCACAGAGTCTCAGTTTGATGGGTCTTTAGATACTGCATAGACAATAACATATCATAAAGTTCATCACACCATGGTTGTACTGGAACTGGCTTTCTACCATTTTCTGATGTGTGTTTCCAGTCTTATTAATGCAGACCTTTTTGGACCAGCAAAGTTCACTTCTAATGCATACTCTATGTTACTAATCATAAGGAGAGTAGTCAAAGGTGGCTATGGCTATTACGTTACACGAACTAAGGAGTAAGTAGGAAGCCAATAATAAATCAACATTTTGCTGAATTGTTGCTTTTCAAAAGAGGTGTTTGCAACTCTTAAAGGTGAAAGTCACTAAGAGAGGAGGTTCCCAGTAAACAAGATTCAGGGCTTTTTCTGAGAAAAGAGTAGTGCAAAAGGTATTAATATGATTTGAATAGGGGTAGGGAAAAAAATGTAAAAGTCAGTAAGAGACTACTATATCTTTTCTCAAGTTTACTAGGAAAGTTGAAACAGAGCTTTGTTTAATGACCCAAAGGACATTGTTATCACCCTGTTAAGATCTCATCCAGGGAATTAAGTAAATTTTGGGGAAAATTGTGTTTAGAAACACATCAGGTGGTGAGGATATGTCCATTGACCTCTCCTGCTTTGACTGTGAATAAGTTTGGAGTATGAGATCTCAATTGAGGGGACTGAATACTCTCAGTAGTGTACTGGTGACACTGAGCTATGTATGCTAGAGAAAACATTAAAAGCAAAAGCAAGTTATAACTCCAGAAGTAGGAATCATAGTCACTGCTGAAAGCAATGCAGGTCTATAAAAACAAAATAAATCGGAGTCTGGAAAGTTTACCATATTAGTTTTCTAATGTTTTTATATGTTTGTGTGCTTTCATACATTTCTTTACCTAATGGCATAATCTAATGTTACCATTAATTCTTAATATGAATTCCATACTCTTAATCATTTATTCTACAGCCTCATAAGACTTTTTGTTTCCCCTATACCTTGCCTGAGATAGAGACACCAATGTCAGGCAGAATTTCGTGAAACAGTAAAAGGTTTATTTAGAGATTATTATATGAAACTTCCTTCATCACTTAGACCAATGGATAAACAGCAAAGAGAAAGAGGAATCATACTAAGGGACTAACAAATAAAATGACATATGGAAAAATTGTTGTTCTTCATGGAATGGAAACAGAGCAGGCTGGAAAAACAAAGAGTGACATTATGGCAGATTACCAAGTCATATTTAACCATTACATTTTGAAAAATAAAATGTGAACCTAAGAAACAATCTAAAAAGGAACTCCAGAAGAAAAGAAGAAAGTGTAAGCCATTTTACCATGCCTTCACTACACTTGCTCTGCTGATAGTATTTGCTATCATTGGAATAACCTTAATTATCAAGATTGAGTTAGGACAATTCTTTCTCTTCAGGCAACATTCTTAGAAAATAAGTGTGTTTCGGGAACTTCTGAAATGCTTCTGTAAATGTAATTATTACATGTAATCCTAAGAAAATCACAGATTATGATCATCATTATTTAGTGATATAACAGTCGACATTTATGAGGAATTTTGGTTAACTTGATTAAACAGACCTCAGAAAAGTTTACCTCCCAAATAATATTAGAAAGTGTGTGAAATTATAAGAATTTTTTTACCAAAATACATGTTTCTTATTAAGCTTAGAAGAGACCTCCTGCCAGCCAAGAACATCTATAAAAGTCACTTCTCTCCATACTGAAGCACATCTTCATTCACAGATGAATGGGGAAACTAATTTATTTTTTAAATATAAAAAACTTCACAGAGGCTAAGGGCAAAATATTCTCTGTTTTGCATACCAGGATTCAACTTCAATATTCAGTCATAAGCTAATTTTGTAGTGACAGTCCATGCAACCTGTTCGTTACTGCTTCACTGATACATTAATAAATACTTAGGAAAAAAGTTACCTCAGCTGCAGTATAACAAAATACATTTTGATGTATTAAACAGTTAATATTCCTGTAGCAAAATCACACATAGACAAATGAAATGCATTTAGTTTCACTGTGTTTAAAATATCAGGAATATACCAGTCAGCTAGAATAACATAAAATGAACAAAGAAGTCTGTTCTAACTTCAGCTTCCTGACTTTTGACTTCACCGAACCTCATTTTCAACCTTTACAGGTTGCTGTAGCAACCCGTAGCAGCCCGCTATGGTTTGAGTCTCCATCCATGCTAGATTTCACATTTGTAATAGTGGTACAGTAAGTGAATTCCTGACCTTTATCTCAAGCAAAATAGGTGCTGTTAAATATTAATACTTGCAGTTCCTTGAGATATCCTTGATTCATGTCATTTGGTTAGGGGTCGATTCTGTGTTCTAGTAGCACGTGTTTTTTTCTGTATGAGTGTATTCTCATGTTGACTAAAATACAGTGCTTTGTGGTTTTGTTTGTTTCCTTTTGTTCATGGTGGGTTTTTTAATAATCACTCTGCGCCACTATAAAGATTCAAGCAGTAGACCCTAGGAGGCTTGCTGTTCCCACTCTTCTCATACCTTTGGAGAAATATGTTTGCTGTGCTTTCTTCTCAGTTTATATCATTCTGAGCTCTACTATATGTTCACAAAGTACCTCTCTTTAGAGCCTTCTGCTTTACAAACTTTATGGTTCTCATACAGCCAGAGAGGAAGGTGAGGCACAGAACAGTGAAGATCCGTTGTTCAAGATGGGATCTTTGGAGCTGATGTAAAGACTCCAATGCCATCTAAAGGAAAGGACATTACTTCTGTCAGCAGTTGTGTCTTTTCTAGACTGGTGAAGGACTAAATAGTTCAGCAATAAGGGAAGCCTATGTCTGGTTGAAAAGACAAACAACTAAATCGAGCTCTGATGCTGCTTCCCAAAGAGTGCCTTGCTCTTGTCTGATCCTAAAACATCACAGAAAACTTTGCTGAGGTCTCAGTGATGAGGTGCCTCTGCCAAGGAAACACATGCTTTTAAAGCCAGAAATGAAAGTTGAATTTAGGAAGTATTTGTGTGAGATCAGATCAGACTTCAGGTTGTAACTTCTACTCTCAATGACTTAGTTCTGAAATAACTTATTTTCCTTTATAGTTTCCAGTAATTTCTCTCATTGTCTTTCAGCTAGACATCTCATACTCCCAGAGCCCTCTTTGAGGCACAAATGTTTATTTCTTACAGGACCACTGCTGCCAGCACTGAAGAAAAGCAGGGTTGTGGATGATAAGGATCTATCTTTAGGAAGGGAAAATGTTTGTTTCTCAAATAAATTTTTGATTTGTAGCTATAGCTATTCAAACTCCTCTCTGTTGTGAATTGCCAATGTGTGGTGACAATTCTTACTGTTAAGTTTAGCAAAGCAAATACACCTTGACTCCAGGGAGCTGCAGAGAGCTCATGTTTTATTGACTAGAGAAACTAGATGGGTACTATTATTTTTGGGCTGTACCTTCTAAATTGATGTCATAGATACCAATTCATTCTCACTTTCTTGAATTGCCTCTGCATGCTAAAAGGTCTGAATCATATTTATTTCGCAGATTCCATAGCAGCCACTCATTTTGGAAATGAATGTTCAGTTTCTCTCTGAAACAGCATTATATTTAAAGTTCTTTATTTAGTACCATGTCCTTTTAATATGCTTAATTGTATTGCATACATACATAATACACACAGCCTTTAAATCAAGTTTGTGTCATAATAACTGTGGAATAGTATGCACCTCTGTAACACTTAGTATACACAGTTATTTATAGACATGTTTCTCTGACATTGCCAAGAAATTATATTTCTACCCACTACCTTAGTGCAAGAGGGGAGAATGGAGGAGGTAATCAATTTTCAGAATAGGGTGCAACATAGTGAGTTTTTTTAAAAGTTTTCCACTAAGAATCAGGTAATAAAAACATTCATTAATATGAAAAAATAATATTCTTTAAAATAAAGCAAAATTTAGTATTGAATACTTCTAGTTTTATTTGTAAAACTGTAAATGTGTATACCAAGTCTGCTTGATTTTATTTTGCAGTGACAATATTTTCTTAGCAACAGATATCATTTTTTTGTATCAGGACAGTATTTCATGCTTAAAAACCTAGAAAGTAGGAAACAGATGATTTTATTGTCCTCTGGTAAAAACAAGTATAACACCTCCTTTAGAAAACAGTGATATTCTGCTTTCTTCAGTTTTAACAATGAATTCCCAGGGAAAATTAGGGGAAAGAAATTGTTAGGAACCATAAAATTATGACACCCTGAGTGTGGTAAAGGTAAGATACAGACAAGTGTTACTAGAGACTAAAGGAGAGAAAGACAGCAATTTTATTGTTTAGTTCAAGTCACATGACTTAAATAAGCTGTACAAAAGTTACTGCTCTTTGAAAGATAAGAATTAATATGCCCCTGCTTGGATACCAGCTCTTTAATGGGAGATTTTCTAAATTATATTTATTTCATCTCAAAATAAAAATTGTTGGTTAGTTGGTTATTATTATTATTACAACATCAGCAAAATCTAAGAAAGTGAACAATATTTCAGACTTTTGGAGTTTAATATTGGCTATGCGGCAATGCCTGTGGGCTATATGGAGAGGTAGAAATTGCTCTTTGAAATGCTTTGTTTTCCAAAAAATGGTTCTCTTTGGCACAACTTTCCATTTTTATCTTCTTTCAAATGTGTTTTATTACACAGATTTTAAATTTAATACATTGATAACATCAGATTTTTATTTAAACTATAAAATCAATATAAAATGTGAAAAAAATAGAAAATGTTCCTGAATAGAAAGCAGTGCATTTTGTTATGAGCAGATTTAAATGTACATAAATGTCATTTTTTGTTAATATGTGTTTCATTGACTGATTGATGCTGGAAATAAATGTGATATTTTCAGTGTTACATTTGAGTGCTCTAATCTCCACTAAATCATTTTCCCCAGGTGTCACCTCGAAGACAATGATTAATGACATACTAATAAAGTTCACTTTGGCAGTCTAAAACTAAAATGTCATTTCTATTGGGTATGAATAATTTTCAGCTAAATAGAGCCTTGAATCAGCACCATGATGTTCTTTTTCAAGGACTTTATTTTTTAAATATTTTAATATAACTGAAAGTGAAAAAAAAAAAAAAAGAAAGTGGATGTGAGTTATCTACATGATGAAGTGATGTTTTTGTTGGCTGATTTTTCTTTTAGTCTTGGCACTGCGCTCTTTGAAATAAATTAACCATTATCAATCACTAGGTATAATCAGGTTTACAAATCACTCTACAGTGCCATTTGCCAATCGCAAATGAGAACACAAATTCCTGTCCTCATACTAATACATATATTCTCTTGTCTAGATGGTGTGTCTTGCATGAAAATGGAAACCAGACCTCAGACTCTAATATTACTCCTTAATTGTAAAGCATTAGCAGCTGCACGGAATGAGCAATGGTAATCGGTACCCCAAAGAACCTAAAATCTTAGAGACAGACAAGGATGTGAGGATACACTGAGAAGTCTAGGGAAGAAATACAGTGGATAGTTTTAAAGCTAATATTAGTATTCTTCTGTATATTGCAAGTGAAGTGATATTTCAGAAAGTACTTAACAGTGCAAGTGTTGCTTAACAAACAGATATTGTGTGTTTAGGCACAAAAGGCAAAGAAAAAAAAAAAGTGGAAGAAAGAAAGGAGCACCACTTATACTGACATCATGTGAAAAAAATGAAGACAAAAGAATATGATAGGAAAAAATATGTTACAAGATGCAAGTTCTTGTGAAGTTGTATAGAATGTTAAAGGGGAAAACAAACTGCAGGTAATGGAAAGTCTGAGGGGAATTTAAGGAAGGCTTGGTTTGATCAGCTCTACAGGCACTGTGATCATTAGGAAAAATGTGGGATTCTTCAAATCACTTATATGTAACTTGAAGCACAAATCACATTGATTTTTGTCTGGATTCAAGTTTTTAAATTTGATATTTCCAAACTATGGTATATATCATGCCAGTGAACCTGCATCAGAGTACTGTTAAAACATATATATTAGGCAGGCTGACACAGAGGCAGAACTAATTTTGCAGATACTACTGTCACTTTGTCTTCAGCCTTTACATCATTACTTCTATGTTGTTCTATTAATGAATTGTCTGGATTTTGCTATTCCTTTCCTTTACTTATATTTTCATGCACTCAGTAACTTTTCACAGAACCATAGAATGGTCAAGGTTGGAAGGCACCTCTGGAGGTCATCTTGTCCAGCCCCCCTACTCAAACAGGACCACCTAGAGCCAGTTGCCCAGGATAATGTCCAGACAGTTCTTGAATATCTCCAGGTATTGCCTCCCTGGGCAACCTATACCAGTGCTCCATCATCCCCACAGTGAAAAAGTGTTTCTTGACTTTCAGAGGGAATCTCCCTAGTTTCAGTGTGTGCCCATTGCCTCTGGTCCTGTCACTGGGCACCACTGAAAGGACCCTGGCTCTGTCCTCTTTGCACACTCCTTTGGGTATTTATAAGCACTAATACAATTCTTACTGTGAGCCTTCTCTTCTCCAGGCTAAACAGTCCCAGCTCTCTCAGCCTTTCCTCACAGGTGAAGTGCTCCAGTGCCTTCATCATCCTTGTGGCCCTTTGCTGGCCTCTTTCCAGTATGTCCATGTCTCTCCTGTACTGTGGAGCCCAGAAATGGACCCAGCACTCCAGCTGTGGCCTCACTAGTGCTAAGTAGAGGGGAAGTATCACCTCCCTTGACCTGCTAGCAATACTTTGTCTAATGCAGCCCAGGACATCACTTGCCTTTGCTGCAAGGGCTCATTGCTGGCTCATGTTCAACGTGGTGTCCACCCAGACTGCCAGGTCATTTTCTGCAAAACTGCTTTCCAGCCATGCACTGGTGCCTGGGGGTGTTCCTTTCCAGGTGCAGGATTTTGCACTTCTATTTGTTGAACTTCATGAGGTTCCTGCTGGCTCATTTCTCCATTCTGTCGAGATCCCTCTGGATGGCAGCACAACCTTCTGGCATATCAGCCACACCTCCTTTTTAATTGTTTTCTTTTAGTCATTCTCTGCATTTTTCTACACATTTAATGTTTTCTAGTCACTTTACTTTTCTAAACATGCTTTCTTTCTTTTTTTTTTCTCCTTTCCTTTTCCCCTTGCCCACATGTTGTATTGTTTGTATATTTTCATGGCTGATTTCTCATGTTAGAAAGATAATATGCTGCAAATTAGATATGTTTCAGGCACTCATAACAAAAATTCTGTTCAGTAGAGTTAGATAAGAAGATCTGGACCTAAAGGCATGAAGAAAATAGTATGCCTGCCATTAGGCAGCACCCTTTAATTTCTGTGTGTTCAAATTTTTGCCATTGCTTCAAGACTATGTTTTATTCCCTGTAAGATTTTCATGTTTTCTTCCTCAATGATAGTCACCTGTGGATATAACTTTACTACATTTTGCAAAGGGTACATAATAAAATAACCTATTGTCAGTATCATAAATATGGAAGAAGATGGTGAATAACTTGCATGTGGAACATTATTCATAAAGATATTTATTTTTTATAGTAAAAGGTGCATAATTTAAATAATATAGTAAGAAGGCACAGGAGATATTTGTTTTATTGTTGACATAGAGCAGGTCATTTTCTCCAGATATTTTCACAATAAAATAAAAGACTTTTTTTTTTTTTATTTCAAGTAAAATGTGAATGTCTAAAAAAATTTGCTTACCTGAAGCAAAACTTCCTTTTCCTACAAAAAGGCGGCATTTTGCTTCTCTAAGCCAACACTGTTTAACAGTCCATTTTGGAGTGGAGCATTAGGATATTACGTCTCACTGCCAGACTATTACTGAAAAAGCCACAATAGTTCAGACACAATTTGAAGTGCCCTTCAAAGAATGGTCTTTAAATGACCTTCAAAGATGTGATTAAGAACTTGTAATTTTTATCTTGACTTCTATAAATAATAAAAGAATAAAACAATATAGAGATTGTATTTAGCTTTTCCATCATTCTACATAATTCCAGAAAATTAATAAGGAGAAAATAAATCAAAAAATCCTAAGTCTTCCCATATCAGATTCTGAAGAAGTTCTGTGACCTTCTCCAGAAAGCCTCCTAATATTATTCCAGATCTCTTCTTCTGGTCCAGTTGCATTTCCATCCAAACTGTTATTTCTTTTCCCTTTCCCTTAGATATTACCCACTCAGTGATATATAAAGTACATCTTCATCCTCTTATTATAAGAGCTTGATTAATCTTGCTTAAGATTGGGAGAAAGTTTAGATTATTGTGGCTTATTCAAAGTATAGAGATTTTTCATTTGCTCTGGGGAGGTAAGGAGAGTTTTTAGTATAGATATGCTTTATAGTTGTGCTAGAGATACTAGTATTGCGGTTTCATAAACTGCACAGATCTCAAATGTAGATGTAAAAAGATACCGTGGTGGGTTGACCCTGGTCAGTAACTAAGTCTCTACCCAGTTGCTTGCTTACTCCTGCCAGCAGGATGTGGGGGGAGGGGAGGTTTAAAAGAGCAAAAGCAAGAAAACTCATGAGTTAAGGTAAAGACAGTTTAACAGGTAACAGTTACTTGGAAAGACAAATGCCATAACCCTGAACATCCCCCCTTCCTCCTCCTTTCCCTGACCTTTTATTACTGGGCATGACATCATATGGTATGGAATATTCCTTTGGGCTGTTAGTGTCAGCTCCGTGTGTCCCCTCCCAACCTCTTACACACCCCTGGCCTACTTTCTCAGGAGTGGAAAGTGCAGAGTGGGAAAAAGGATTAAAGAAAAAAAAAAAAAA
>VXBL01001165.1:34181-58884 GCA_013400195.1 Aramus guarauna | reverse complement strand
AAAAAAAAAAAAAAAGGCACCCTAAATTCTAAATTATTAATTAAGAAACTCTGAGGAATTAGGGAGCAATGACTGTTGGCAAACCTCTAGAGATAAATTTATTTCTGTGAATCACAGAGCTCAATGAGAACTGTTGCTCGAAAGCAGTGTGGAAAATCAATAATCATACCCCACCACGACCACCCTTCCCACAGAAACTATTGTTCAAAGAAAGCAGAAAGATATTCACACATCAGAAATGTGAATCAAGAATCTTGATGTTCAGTATAATCTGTTATGATAAAATAGACATAGCCTCACAACTATCTTATGGATCTCCAAAAATATTTTGCAATCATAAACATCCCTCCTGTGTTTCACCACCTAACTGGTGGTAGAGAACCTGGGCTACCTGGTTCTCTACCTGCTGTTTTCTGCTGTAAGTATATCCTAATCACCTGAATTTGGAGGAAGGAATGTTGGCACAGACCTGAATATTTTGTTTCCTACAGCATTCAAAGCAACCTTTGGGAAGTTGGAATAAACCATCTTGTACAGGGCACCTTTCTTTCTTGGCTGCTTTTCTTTTTATTTGGTTACTCCTCACAGTTTCCACCCTTCATCTCATCTACTTGATGGTAATAATCCATATATCCTTTTATGAGATAGGATTCAAGAGTGATGACTTCTCTGCATACTGGACATTGTACTATACACAGACAACATCCTCTTATGTCCACCTGAATTGTTTCAGAAAACCAGATGCTGAACAGAGTGGATAATTTTCCAGGACATTAAGCCAAATGAGGAGTTGGAATTTAAATGGCTACTTTCCTTCCTGTCCAGCCTGAATTTATGGATATCAGGTTCAGAACGGCTAGATATTGGCCAGAAATATTGGCTTTCCATTTTAACATAATTCAAATATTTGAGAGGACAATATGTTGCCAATCTACAACTCACAGATTAATTTCACCATTTTTCTATAGTCATAGGACTAAGTGATAGGACTTATTCTAAGTGATAGGACTTCATCAACTTCTGTAAGCACAGGGCTTTTCTACCACATCACGGCAAAGCTTTTCAGACCAGGTTTTCTGGTCCATTTTTGTCCAAAAACTCTTTTCTATCCCAGGTAGAACTTAATCTGGCTACAACCATAAAAGGCAGTAAAAATGTTTCTATAAATACATTAGCAACAAAGGAAGGCTAAGGAGAATCTCCTTAGCAGGGATGCGGGGGGAAACAAAGTCTGAGGAAAAGGCTGAGGTACTTAATGGCTTCTTTGCCTCACTCTTTAGCAATAAGACCAGTTCTTCAGCTATCCAGACCTCTGAGCTGGAAGACAGGGCTGGGGAGCATAATGAAGCCCCTATAATCCAAGGGGAAATGCTTAGCGACCTGCTACACCACTTAGACACACACAAGTCTATGGGAATTGGTGGGATCCACCCAAGGGTACTGAGGGAGCTGGCAGAAGTGCTCACCAAGCCTCTTTCCACCATTTATCAGCAGTCCTGGCTAACCAGGGAGGTCCCAGTTGAATGGAAGTTAGCAAATGTGACACCCATCTACAAGAGAGGTCAGAAGGAGGATCCAGGGAACTACAGGCCTGTCGTTCTGACCTTGGTGCTGGAGAAGGTTACGGACCAGATCATCTTGAGTCTCATCACGTGGCACATACATGACAACCAGGTGGTGAGGCCCAATCAGCATGGGTTTATGAAAGGCAGGTCCTGCTTTACCAACCTGATCTCCTTCTATGACAAGGTAGCTCTCTTAGTACAAGAGGGAAAAGCTGTGGATGTTGTCTACCTGGACTTTAGTAAAGACTTTCACACCATTTCCCACAATATTTTCCTGGAGAAACTGGCTGCTCATGACTTGGACATCGTACTCTTTGCTAGGTAAAAGACTGGCTGGATGACCAGGCCCAAAGAGTTGTGGTGAATGGAGTTACCTTCAGATGGCAGCCAGTCACAAGTGGTGTTCCCCAGGGCTCAGTACTGGGGCCAGTTCTCATTAATGTCTTTATCGATCTGGAGAAATGGATTCAGTGCACCCTCAGTAAGTTTGCAGGCAATGCCAAGTTGGGCAGGAGTGTTGATCTGCTGGAGGGTAGGAAGGCTCTACAGAGGGATCTGGACAGGCTGGATCAATGACCTGAAGCCAATTGTATGAGGTTCAGCAAGACTAAGTGTTGGGTCCTGCACCTGGGTCCCAACAACCCCATGCAATGCTACAAGCTTGGGGAAGAGTGGCTGGAAAGCTGCCTGGTGGAAAAGGACCTGAGGGTATTGGTCGATAGCCAGCTGAACATGAGCCAGCAGTATGCCCAGGTGGCCAAGAAGGCCAACAGCATCCTGGCTTGTCTCAGAAATAGTGTGGCCAGCAGGACTAGGGAAGTGATCGTGCCCTTGAACTCAGTACTGGTGAGGCCGCACCTCAAATACTGTGTTCAGTTTTGGGCCCCTCACTGCAAGAAAGACATTGAGGTGCTGGAGCATGTCCAAAGAAGGGCAACAAAGCTCGTGAAGGGTCTAGAGCACAAGTCTTATGAGGAACAGCTGAGGGAACTGGGGGTGTTTAGCCTGGAGAAAAGGAAGCTAAGGGGAGGCCTTATTGCTCTCTACAACTACCTCAAAGGTTGTAGCGAGGGAGGTGTTGGTGTCTTCTCCCAAGTAACAAGCGACAGGACAAGAGCAAATGGCCTCAAGTTGCACCAGGTGAGGTTTAGATTGGATATTAGGAAAAATTTCTTCACCAAAAGGTTTGTCAAGTATTGGAACAGGCTGCCCAGGGAAGTGGTTGGGTTATGATCCCTGGAGGTATTTAAGACATGTAGATGTGGTGCTTAGGGACATGGTTTAGTGGTTGGACTTGGCAGTGTTAGGTTAATAGTTGGAGTTGATGATATTAAAGGTCTTTTCTAACCTAAAGTTTCTATGATTCCATGATTCTAATTAAGGAATATTTTGAACTCTTTATTAAAAAAACCCAAATAAACAGCAACAAGAACAGGAACTAAAAAAACCCCAAAACCCAAAGAAACAACCCTAGACATTAATTTCCTACATCTCTAAATGGGGGTGGTAATTAGAAGGATAAATCTACTTATTTAGATCATATCTCCCCAATTTGGTTATAAAGGGGACATCTGTGTGAATGGCCTTGTGAAGGACAACAACAAGGAAAGCAACAATCAGTATTTTTCCCTCATCCACTGACCAAGTCATCTCATGAAAGAAGCAATCTTGCTGGGCAGGCATAATCTACCTTTGATAAATTCATACTTGCCGTTCACAGACATCTCCTTGTCTTTCATGTTGAAATGACTTCCATAACCTTCCCAGAGGGTGAAGTAAGTGAGGTTGACCAGCCCAGACCCTCCTTCTTGACCTTCTTGAAGATGGGTGTTACATTTACCTATTTGAAATAATCAGGAAGAATCTTTCACAGATTTGATATACTCCAAGACAAGAGGCTGGTGTTAGCTCCGATATGTTACTAAAGCCAAATTATTGAACACTGTAAACAAAAATTATATCTGAAATTTCAAGCATTCATTCAAACCTTCACTATCAACTCATAATGTCCATGTTTTCATAAATGAAGCATGAGCCCCACAGGATGTGTTTCAATTAATTGTGTCTTCAGATTACAATACAGAAAACAATCTAGGTATAAGTAATATAATTATATTTGTTATGCAGTTGTAGTGATTTAAATATAGGATATATTTAAATACAGTATGTTTAAAATTTTTGTATGACCATTCCTCCAAAAACGCACACATACATCTCATAACAAGTATTTTTTTCACCATGATACTACTATAATAAACATAGGAAGAATAAAATAATTACTTACTATTATAACAGCCGGATACATACAATTTGAATTCCACCTGCATTGTTTGTGCTGATTTTTAGTTCCTCAAGCAGGATTTTTTGTCTTAAAAGGAATCATAACAATTTTCAGAATTTGCTTTTGTGCTTTAGTCTCCATTTACAGTCTCATATTACTTTCACAAAAGTTACCTTCGTTTTGTGATGAGAGTTAGACATTTTAAAGACTCAGTCTAGCCACTGTATTTCTTCCACTCAATGCCAAAAACCTCACTTTTATTGTTGTTTAAGAAATTTAGAAAGTTTAGCTCACTTCTCTAATTCTTTTTCTAAGTGTGTTAGAGTTACAGGAGGATCTTCCTTTTTTTTTTTTTTATGGTAAAGTTCAGTCATTCTGGTTTCTACAACAGCTAGTAAGTTCTCTAAAACAAGGAGATTCAACAAATTCTCCAGAATCTGCTATGAGTATGAAAAAAAACCAGTATTATTTGTTGCAGTCTAGACTATTTTTTTAATGACTGTTCTAGTATGTTACTGGATTTTCTAACAGTCAGGGACAACACCAGGCAATAAGATGATTTTGTTAAATAAAAGTAACTTCCAAACTGCAGCAACTGAAATAAAAGTGATTTTATAGTGGAAGAGTGAAAATGTACTTCCCTATCACCCATAGGTCATTTGGACAATATATAAGATGTTATTTTCTTAATTGTTTTAATCCTCACAGTATGAAACCCTCATATATCTTTTCTTCCTTATGGAAAAATGAGGAGTTGTAATTTTTAATCTATGATGGTAACCAATTTTTTGAGGGACAGAACCTCTCAATTTTTATTAGAATTGTTTATCACAATTCTGTACAGAAGTATATCCTAATGTAAAACCAAACTAAAGAGGAAATTCAAGTTTGTTACAGGTAGTTTAAAAATAGAATCAAAATCCAGTATGGGATTGTATCTGGACAATATGTTGACTTCTTTTAGACTAATCCTAAAATAATAATAAAAATACACCACATAAAATAATTAGCAATAAAACTGCATGACTAAATTTCTGTTCTATATCAGCAAACAACAATATGAGCTACACAGTTTGGTTTGATGTGTAAAAATAAATATTGAAGATTTTGGTATGATTTTTACATCATACTGTTAGAAATAGTACTGGAAATAAACTATATGGCTTCACCTTTGTCAACAGGTAAACAATTTCATACTGATGAAAATGATGAACAGCAATTGCTTATGCAAACCCAAAAGCCTAACATCAATTTAAGGTCTAAGAAGAAAGCCACTTCCTGAAAATATTCTGCATTATTATGTGAGCTTGAAATATAATTAATTTTCTTGAGGATTGGTGGTTTCTTTTTCCTCAACATAAAATGTGCAAGTGTAATTTTTCTGCTAAAAAGCAGGGCTACAGAATCAGAACAAGAAAAAAGAAGTAGAAACTACCATTTCTCAGAAATTTATTTTATTTCACGGAATCTGGTATTTCTCTTTTGCACATTGAATCAGTATTTCTTTCCCTCAGATCATATAATTTAACTGTTTCTATCTGTGGAGAGATTCTTGCACTGCTTCTCACTAGTCCTAATCATTGTAATTAATGTTTTCAAATGTTAGTTTTTTACTTTTAATTAGGAAGCCCCTGATATAATTCCATTTTTAGATGGAAGTAAACACATTGAAGTTCATAAAATATTCTAATAAAAGACACATGCAGATTAGCCCTCACTGTCTGAGTATGTAAAGACAATCAAGACAGCTCATACAAATCAAACAAAATTACACATTTTAAATGGATTAATTAGATTACATTAAACATTTATTGTGACTCTTTTCTTCACAAGGAACGTATCCTTTATTCAGCTTAACTCACTTCATTTCCAGGTGAATTAGAACCCTTTTAATTTACTTCAGATCTGATTTTGAATGTCTACACAGGGAGCTAATAGTGTTTAAATTGTCCTCCATAAATCAAACTTGTTAATTGATTTGAATTAATTTCCTTAAGCATCTCTGTGTAGATAAACCATAAAGGGAAATATCTTAACAACTGGAGGTTTAATTCAAGATGAATTAAGGAAGGTAAAAGGGTTAATAGATTTGTAAAGCTTTAAGTTCTTTTCTCCTATTTTGTGGAGTGCTTTCCTGCTTCTGTGTGTTTTTTTGTAGGACTAATGAAGATCAGATAGATATTTTATTCTAGAAAGAACTTATATAAGTTGATTTATTTCTCAATTCTCCCTCAATCTCTCACTTAATATGTTTTAAATATTTACATAAGTAGGCAAAGTTCTCTTTTCTGGTCTGCCTTTTGAATATTTTGGAATATTTTGAGATTCTATCAGCCATAGATGAAAAGAGTCCCACAAATCCTTAACATTAAAAATTTTCTGAAACTGTTTTTTTTTTATTTTTTCATTTCTATTAAATAAGTATCACCGTTGTTTAACAGTATTTAACAAATACTATGGCTACTGATGCATTCCATGCTTATGTTAAAAAAAAACCAAAAACAAACACAAACAAACAAACAAACAAAACCCAAAAACAACAACAACCAAAAAAAACAACCAAACAAACAAAAAAAGAAGATGTGTGTGTGGGAATATGCAACCAATATGTGAGCAAACTAGTGTTCAGATAATTTGAGTTCCACCAACCCAGTCACTTAATATATATGACAAGATTTCTCAAATCTGCTTCCTAGACACTATCTGGGTCCCCAGAAATGAGAAGTTTAGATCTGTGTGTGATACCAAAGAAATTACTGTATTCAGTTCAAAATAGGAAAGGCTACTTCATCTGATGTGCATATCTAATACTCTATATATCTGCTGTAGAAGATCATGTCTTTTTTTATAACCATTGAATGAGAGTATGGCTTCATCTCTCCTGCCTCACTCCAGTCCTGTGCTTAAAAGGAGTTATTATGTGTTAGACTTTGAGACTGGGAAGTTTATGAACTATATTGTCCTTGCTTTGTTTTCATGGCATCATTTAATTACTTATTCATTTACTTTTTTATGGTTACAGAATATAGATCAAATTATCCCTGTCACTTGCAAAAAATAAAAATAAAAAAAAGGAACTATTTGGCAATTTCTATGCTCCTATAACTAAGATTTTTCACACATTGAAATAAAATGAAGTCCAACTTCAGAGCATGGAATATGTGATAACATTCCGCAAACTTGCTCTGAGGAATGACGGACTGCTGGCATTTTCAAATGAGAGTTAATCATTGACTCTATGCTGACTAACATCACTTAAAGTTAACAAACAACATTGTGTTACAAATGTCATTTTCTTTACATTTCACATTAGATTTTCTATTGGCAATGACAGTAAATGCATCAAAAAATGATTGGTGACCTGTAGTTGCCCAGAAATTTCTTTTTGCTCTTTAATTCATCATGACTTCCTTTACATTGAACTAGACCTCTTTTACAACTTGTTAATTGTATCAACATTCCACTTTATTACCTGAGATAATAAATTAGTTTCATAAAGTTTGCCAGTTTTCCTCAGTGCATTTTGAAATTTACAATTTCTGGCCAAGTTTGTAGCATTGCAGTCATTGATTCACATATGCTGAAAATTTTGTTGAATTTCTATCAGGATTTTGACAAGGTAATGGCAATGAAATAATTCTGGACACATTTCTGTAATTAATCATTTTTTACTGGTCGTGGACCATCTGCTACCTTGGTTGTTATATTCGTCCTCTCTTTTTTAGCTTAGCGATCATAGGTGTTACTAGCAGTCTCCTTAAAACATATGGTAAACCTGACAGGAACAATTTTTCAGCAACTAATCTTACTTTTATTTCTGTGCTTAATTATTATTACATACCCCTCTGTTTTTTCTCTCAAAGCTTGATTGTGGTACTACTTCCTTCAGTATCCACTACTTCAGATGACAGAAATTCCATTTTGTAACTGTTCTCATACTTAGAATGAACCAAAAATTTTATATATTCTCAGCTAAAATGATCTGACCTGCTGAAGTAAAATGCAAAGTTTTAGATTATTCTAAACATTGCATTTTATTCTACCTTCTATGTTTTAGTTTGCTTTTCTTGTTAAAATAAGATGTTTCAACATAGTTAACACTTACTTTTCTTCCCCAAAATGAATCTTTGACAAATGTTGTTGTGATTTTTAAGTGTTGTGATGCCTGAATGTCACTATTTTTTTCTGTTGAATTCCAGTTTCTATATGTTCTGATAGGTTAAGGGAGGGGGGGGAATCATTAAATTCCTTGGCTGTATGTTTTCATTTCATCTAGTATGCAGATTATAGATTCACGTTTGTCACCTAGTATACTCTGATCTGTGGTGCTCACCTCCAACTCCTATCCAATTTCAGTAAATTAAGGTTGGTGACTGATAAGGCATTTTATTCACTCTTTTGGTGCAATAGAGAAAAAAATGCACAGAAAAGGAACATAGCATATATTTGACAGTTAGAGCCTGATTTCTTTTTCAGGAATGATTCAGATGAATGTTCCCAAATCTTTTTTATCATCAAAGAGTTTATTTTTAAGAACAAGGAAAATATTTGTCATCTCTCATCATTTGCTTGCATATCCTTACTGATAATCAAGACTATATGGATTTTTTTGGCTTTAGATGAAAACTATTTGTGCTACCAGCAAGCTGGTAGGAAACAAATCCCCATTTATGCAAGCCTGAAGTTATGGACAAATGAGAGGTGTTAGGTATACAAGAAAGTAGAATCTCTTTCAAAAAATAATTTATTATTAAGTAGAGTTATCTTCAAATTTAAAATGGTTAATTTAATTAACCTTCCCCTCACATCCATCAAGCACAAAGTTATAACAGGTGCTATCCTTCATTATAAATTACACACATTATATAAAGTACATGGAATTGTCTCTTTTGGGGGTGAAACTATCACCTCAAGTTCCAGTTGTTGAGCAGAATGTATAAACGTGATAAAATACAAACTGCAGTACAGTAGATGAATAAACTACAGGCATAGACCAGTTCATATCTCTAGATACTGCACTCAATAGATGCAACAGATGGAGAAAAGGGGCAGAAAAATGGGATTGGACCCATATTTTGCAATTTTGCACAAAACTTCCTCTGCATTTTTTTAATATTTTGATTTATTAATTTTAAAATAATTTACATCTGTAAAGAAATAAAATTAAAAGGATAAAATAAAGGTGCTTTTACACTTAATACATTTCCCCTTGTTTATTGGAAATAAATGTCACTTGAAAAAATATTTTATTCTTTTTTTTTTCCCCAGAGATGTATCCACTTTTTATTCTTTAATTATAATGTTGGATTCAGTGATTCATAAAAATGTTAATATGAACACCTACTGTCAGAAATTGCATATTGACACCTTACACTACAAGAAATTCATATGTACGTTAAAGGCTGATATTATCCTTGCTGTATGATCTTGGACAGTTTACTGGTTTCTTGAGGAACAACATATATGAATGCAGCACTACTGACCTGCTGTAACTCAGCAGAAACAGAAGTTGGTATGGCTAAACTAAACTGAACACCCAACTACCATTATGAGCATGTAGGTTTCATTGTTGGCCTAAAAAATAGGTAAGCAAGAGATTAGACAAATAGATACACCACATGCAATACCCTTCACAGTGCAGAGGCAACAACAGTGAGTAACCTAACGGTAGAAGACTATCAAAACTTGACAAATAGCCAGTCTGAGAAGGTAGGAGTCAATCTGCTTTTATATGTCAGGTTTTAAACAAGAAGGATAAAATCCTTATAAGAATCACAGTCAATTCAAGAGACATTTCCACTCTCTACCCCTTTTTATGTTAAAAGATAAAGAATTCCTAAAAATCTGACATAATATTGAAATAAAAAAATAAAGTGTCAGTACCTTTTAAAAGATGCCTGGTATTGTGTTACACACTCTTAGTCCTGCATTTTTACAGTTAGTAGCCATTTTTGTCTGGAAAATCTATCTTAGTGTGTCAACAGAGAGCAGAGAATCCAGTAATATTTTGGGAAAGTAATTGAAAACATATATTGCAGTCTTTGGAGACAAAAAAACCCAAACAAACAAAACAAAAACCAAACAAACAAACAAAAAACACAAAAAAAACCCAAACAAGCAAGGAAGCAAAACCAATCAACCAACCAAAAAAAACCCAAAGCAAAAAAATCCCAAACCTCATAAGTGTATAATTATTTTAAGGTTCCTTTTTTCCTTAATGCTTTTATATGAACTGAATTCATTAAAAGGACAAAATAAAATTCTAAATTTTGAAGAAATGGTGTGAGGAAAAGGAAAATGAAACACACACGTTCTGTTCAATAGTTTTAGTGTATTTCTGTATTTTGTCAGGTGTGATAAGGAAAAAAGTTGTTTGTTAAGAAAGAGGACTTTCATTCAGGAACTCAAAACTGTAAGCTAAAGTCTTTGAAAACAAGGTAACAAGCTGCTTCTTCAATTCTGAATATATTTTCTGTATAATCTAAAAGACTCAAGCAATTAAAAGTTTAACTGCCTACTTAATTTCTGTGATGCTTTCAGCTGAAGAATACCAGTGTACAGAGAGAAAGCCAACCAGAAAATTTTATGGAGCCACCTCTTAAGAACACATTTTGCTTTCAAGAGTTGTCAGCTGCACTCTGCTCTGACTTACTCTGCTGACACTCAGGAGGCAACTTTTTAATCAGTAGCCAATGGTCCTTTTTGACAATCATGTCTTTTTTTTAAATGTATAAAACAAAACTGAAAGGGAAGGGAAGGGAAGGGAAGGGAAGGGAAGACCAAGTCTCAGTGATTAGTACAGCATGTTTACAACATGTTGTAAACTATTAGTAGAAAAGTATGTCAAAATTTCATATTCTAGCTTTAGCTATTGCTGCTTAAACCCAGTATCAGCCAGTATATAGACAAAAAAGGCTTTTTTTCAATTATTTGCAAAAACTTGGAAAAAAATGACAAACAATATGCATTTAATAAACTCTGCGTATAGTTATGTATAACTGTAATGATAGTTTATTTATTCAACTTTTGTCAATAACATAGGTACTGTGACTTACTAGTTTACATCACCTTTTCTAAATTCATTTATACATAGCAGTGTTTACCAGAACAGTAAAGCAACCTGAAAAACACTTCTGGTTTTCTGCATAACTGCAAATTAACATGAATGCTTCAGGATTTCTTATTTCTAAAAACATATGGAAATTATATATGTGTAGTTTGAACATATATATCATTGCAAATAGTGACCATATGTTAGTTTGTTACAGATTTATATTTTCTCATCAACACTGCTAAACATTAAAGAAATGTATATATTGTTTTATATATCAAAATCATAAAAATAAAAACATACAGTTCCTTTCTCCTCTTTAACGCTTTTGAAATAAAATGTTGCAAAATTGTGGTCGGAAAGATGTTCATAAATGACAGCAGCACCACCAATTTGTGGAACTGACCAGTCTGGCACAGTACTCCATTAAATTTAAAGATTACAAGGATTTTGAGAAACATTTTGGCTATTTGTGGTGGTTTAGTTTGCAACTGTTGTTACTATATGGGAAAGCTATGCTTAGCAAGATGTCTCTATCTACTATATTCTGTCAAGAAAAAAAAGCTCAGAGATAGTCTTGTGGATTATAACTATGAGCTTTTACTGGCTTACCAAACCTCGTCCTGAAGAACAAGAACACCAAAAATAAAAATATGTGTTTCTAAATATTTTTTATAAGTGAAATGGTGTTTATGTTGTTTTTTGTTAATTCTACTACATAGTTTTATTAAATAATAAGCAAAAAAATATATATATTTCTCCTTCATTTGTAAGAAATTGACTTTATTTTGAATTTGTGTTATTCATACCCTTATCCTTCATCTTATGTTTTGCCAACTTCACAGTCTGCTTCCATAGTTACTGAAAGCAACTTCATGGCCCGTGGTTGCGGACTGCTTGAGCTCTTTGCCCTTGCAGCATGACTGCAGAAAACATGAAAAACCCTATTGAACATTGGTGAGAAACCTCATTTGCAAGTGTTTTTCACGTATTCACCACAACCCAAACCCCTGTTACCTGAATAAGCTTTTGTATGCCTGAAAGGTTGTCTTTCCCCCACCCACCCCAAGACTGTTCCATCTATTCCATCTAGTAAGAGATAGCCCTATAACCACTATATGTATAATTATGCAAATCTGGCTCTAAGGAGGCTGCAACACCTACACATGCAAGAGTGAAAACTGTGTTCCTCCCCCACACTTACATAATCTGCCTTTGTAGACTACCATGGTCGAGGAAATGATAGTGAAATCACGACTGAGGGTCTGAATGTTGTGGTTGAAGAGAAGCAAGGGTCAGTTTATACCAATTACTTTTTTGATCTTTATTATGTTATTCTTTTTTCAAAGATGTGTATAAAACTAAAATATTTACATTTCCTATCAGGACTTTTTTTCTGTGCAGGAGGAGAATTAAGATGCTTTGAACCTATCTACTTACTCAGGGCACAGTGAATTTGTTAGGAAGCTAATAAACTGTGTATAGCAACAGATACTTAATTTCATTTGTAAACTTTTTTTTCTTTCTTAAATAGGTATATCACCTTTCTCCTCAGGTGGACATAGTTCTTGTGTGAAATTTGAAAAGATAAACAAAGCCATGGTTAAAAGGAGGTTAAAAACAATTTCTATGAGAGAACACAATCTCTACAATGTTACAATGTGCTAGGCATCCTTAAGTACCCTTAAAATGAAACTGTTTAGTTTGAAAAGAGTGCAACACCCAACCAAGATATTAGTTTTCCTATCAATCATCAAAAATTCATCTAGTTCATTTCAGTCTGACTTTTGTTATGTCTTTTCCTTTCTCAGCATCAAACTGATTCAAAATAATTCCAGATTTAATTCATGTGAGTGGATCAAAAGGGTATAAATCTTTCATCAACTTTCATCTTCACTGAAACTACATAAGCTAATGATAAGTAAAATGAATAATATGAATGCTATTTTCCAGGTTTTGTTTTGAATTCTCTGAGCTATTATCAATATAATTTGTTCAATGAACATAAAGAGTAATTTAAATTATTTAAATTTTTCTAAAACCCCTATTTTAAAGGATATTAGAGTGTTTACATTCTTGTCCTAGATATCTCAGTTACATGCCTCAGATGAGGTGGGTTGAATTAGGTCAAGGACTCCATAAATGCCCTGTCAGTGAAAAGTTTCCATTACATTTCAGCTGATATTTTGTAAGGATTATATAGAAAATAGATAAAATAACATATCAACAATTTCGTGTTCAGTAGATAAAATTAGGATTTTTTTAAGTGAGGGATTGCAACTTCTGAGCTGAAAACCTACAATATCTTACACAACATTTCTAAATGTCTTTTAAAAAATTGAATGTTCAATGGTTCTTTTCTAACTGCCTTGTTGGTTATGAATTACAACAGAATTTAACTGCAATTACAGACAGGAGTATTTGACCAGACTGTCTCCATCTCCCTCTGTCACTTTCTTCCAGAATACTGTTGGCACATATGCTCCATCTGACTAATTAATTATGTTTATAAGAATTTAAAGAAAAAAAAAAGGGATTTTTGTGTATATATGCATATACATATACATTCAGTTTATAAGAGGGTGATGTTTCATAAAAGCTAAAAAAAAAATATTTTCCCTCTCAGTTAACCAAGCAATTTTCCGTAGTTGAAAGACAACTTCCCATGTTTTGTCATACTCTTCATTAGCATTATAAAAAAGCCTGTCACAATTAAAATACAAGTAGAACAAAGGAAACATGTATTTGTTATTGCAAGGTGTTATTAATTTTATTCTTATCATCTCAGGGGTTTGCTCAAGTCCTTTTCAACTCTGTGTGCACCTTTAAACTGACTTCAGTGTGAATTAGATCAGACCTTTAATCTTTGAAAGATTAGTACTGTAGTATAGCTAGATTATAGTTTTCCTTTTAAGCATCGTTTGCAAAATAAATGAGACAAGTTTGATCAAAGCTATGTCTTTTGGCAACTCATACAACAGTTTCTATCAGTTTCTTCTCTAACTTGAGGCTGAAATCTGTGCCTTAAGCCAAGCTAAAAACTTGGCAAAAATGGGAGCCTGAGAATGTGAAAAGAAAAAAAAAAAAAAAAAAAAAAAATTTTAAAAAACCCTGGGGCAAGAAAAAAAAAAAAGAGGTTTGATATACCCTTGGGTCATGAATAACAGACAAACACTACACTGATATCTGAATCCTTAGAACATTAGTTTTTGTTCTCTTGTTTCTTAAAGGAGATGGGAACTGAAAACATCTGCTGATCTTTAATGTCATATTGTCCTGGCTCTGGCTAGGATAGGGTTAATTTCCCAAGGAGCCAGGCCAGGTGAGCCAGGCTGGCCGGGGGCTATTCCATACCAAGTGACGCCATGCTCACCATAACAGGGGGCTGGTCAGGGAGGGGGTTTCAGTGTGCCTCGGGGCTGGCTGAGTGTCTGGTAGGTCTTAGGATCGGTAAATTGTTTTCTGTTATCACTCATTGTGTATCTCTGTTATTGGTACTGTTGTTGATTGTTTCCCTCTCCCTTGCTGTCCCAGTAACCTGTCCTTATCCCAACCCACAAAGCTTTGCCTTTGTTTGCCCCTTCTCCTCCCCATCACACCGGGGGAAGGTTGAGCGAGCGGCCGTGTGGTGCTCGGCTGGGCCTAAGCCATGTCACACATGCTCTTACTACCACAGTTTAAAAACCTGCTGTACATAAAGACTGAGGGCTCAATCCACTTGAGCAAGCATAGTTGCCCAGTGTCTTTTGAGGCTCCAGAAGGTACGCGGCTGGGCTCTGGCTGCTGCTGCAGAACTGTGCAGACCTCTTGGAGGCTTGTGCCTTATCTGTTCATCCTCTGTGGTCAGCTCAGAAACTCTAAAATATCACACATAGCACTCCCTACCTGTGTTGAGGTAAGTGAATTGCTTTCAGTTTCAGAAAAAAAGAATTGGTTTTGAAGCACTACAGAGAAAAATATTTCATCAGGTGTATAACTTGGATCAGTGGCAGTAAAAGATAGAAGCATTTTGAGTGCATTTAACACATTTGAATAGTTCTACAGAAACACCAGATTCATTGCAGTAAATTAATCTCTGCTCCTGTGGGGACTAAGATCATTCCTTAGGGGTAGGTCAGTCATACAGTGTTTTGAAACAGTATGTTGTGGAACTCTTACATGACTCAACTTTAAAATAGCCTAAACGAGCAGATAGGTGTTTCTTTGGTATAACTGCCACTTTAAAATTAATTTCAAACAGAAAAATCAAAATGGAATCTGCTATGAATTTACACAACATTCCTACTGAAGTAAACCGGTCAGGTCTTCCCACATTCTTTCTAGGTAGAAACACATTTAAAATCATACTGTATATAATACAGAAATCCACTGTGACACAGAGCATTGAAAATTTATATTTGTATTCCTTCCAAGGAAGTTAAAGAATCATATTTTTAAATATCACAGCTATACTAATAGTAGAAGCCATTAAACATATGTGCTTCCTGAATAAAGAAGAAAATTAGACATTTTCTTTCAGGGAACAGATCTGTAGCAGTTGTTTCATGACAGAAAAAGAAAATAAGAATTCAGAACCACTGGAGTTATTGGAAGGCTAATAAATCACAATTAGAGGATGAGTGATTGATGCTTTAATACTTTTTCCATCAAAGGATATTTTTGGAACATAGTTGAGTTAATCATCATGATCAGCCATTGTGATATGTTGGACAGAATAGTTTTAGCAAGAAATGAGTCATGTAAAGAGGAATACTGTTAGAGACAGATGTCATCTGTATTTCTATGTGGCCAGTCTGAGTACCGTAGAAGCCTATAGGAAGGGGGAAAGAGTACACAGAAGAATAAACTAATAAAAATTCAAATTCAAGTATTAATTCATACTATTCAAAACTGACAACAGCTATAAAAGCTTGCAAAAAAAACATTTTAAAAAGAATGCTAACGTTTTTTCCATCATGTTGCACTGCTCAGTTCACTTCTATTCCCTCCTGATAGGTTGGCAGTCAAGTTTTCAGACTTTTTTTCTTCCCTTCTAGGTGCTCTTCAGGTCCTGTAAGCAGTCATCCTTTCAAAGCCTTCTGAAAGATATGTTCTAGATTTTGGGGTTTTGTTTTTTGTTGTTTCTTTTCCAAATTCTTTATATTTTGTCCTTCAGGATGAAAAAAATAAAAGAATCTCCTTTAACTCATTTAAGAACTGTCTTAAGAGAGGCTGTTTCCACAAATATACTGGCAGCCATCTCCTTTAAGCAACTAATTAGTAAGCAATCTTTTGTCTACTGGAAGAACGAGGTGTCCCTCTGATGAATGCTTAGCATTACCCGGTAAGGAGCATCTTTCATTCTTATCTTACACTGTGACTACAATAGATTTTACATTTAAAACAAAGTACAAACATCTAAACAGTTTAGTTTTATGTTGTGTGTAAATGGCTCTTGACTGAGAGTAAGTACAGCAGCAACCCATTGCTTTGGAATAGTAGCTGTCAAGAGGTTTTTTTCAAGATCTTTTACACAGAACATAACTACAGTGATTTCAGAATGGATCCTAAACATTTGTGTAGGTTTTAGTAAATATTTCATCACTGTCATTACCCATCTAATAAAGAAGGTGTTCTCAGATTTAAAACAAACAAACAAACAAACAAAAACTTGAAAGGTAAAACTATTTTTTTATCTTATGTTTTAAAGGAAGAAGGTCGTATTAGACTTTATTCTTCCATGCAAATTTCTATTAAAATGTTCTGAGTTCACAAATTCCACTGTATGAGTTGCAGTTAATATTTACATTTTCCTAATATTTAATTTTTATATTAATTGTTTTTCTCTTCTCTTTATGTTAGGTTTGGATTTTTTAAAATGTCATTAGAATTAATGAGTAAGGTTGAAGCATATTAATAGAAATTTTATTGTGTGAAAATTCACACTTTAGTTAAACTTCTAATTTTCATATTATGGAAAAAAGATACTTTACACAAGAAGGGCGAGCTGCTCGGCATACACTTTTGTTAAACTCTTACGCTATTCTTTAGACTGAAACATTAGATATCACTTAGCCATGTATGAAATAGGGCTACCTGGTGCCTAAACTTGACTAAATGTACAAGTGATTGTCTGACCAGACCTAAACTAGCTGTTATTACAGACACAGCACTTACTAATTCTTTGATTTTATCCTCTCTGGGAAGGAGCTCTGTGGAAAAAGGTTGTGAGTGTCCTGGTAGGCGGCACCTTGAACATGAGGCAGCAGCGTGCCCTGGCAGCAGTGAAGGCCAACAATATCCTGGGCTCTGAACACAGTTGAGGGAAGTGATTATCTCCATTTACTCTGCATTCATTTGGCCATATCTAAAATACTGCATCCACTTTTGGGCCCCCAGGACAGAAAAGGGACTGATAAACTGGAGTAGGTTCAGCAGAAGGCCCTGGGGATGCTCGGAAGGCTGAAGCACTTGCCCTGTGAGGAAAGGCTGCAGGTGCTGGGCTTAGTCTGGAAAAGAGATGGCTTGGGGAGAGGGGAAGGGGCACTCATAGCATTCCCCAACACCTACAGGGTGCATAGCAGGAGGATGAAATGGAAAGAAGAGAGGTTCAGAACAGAGACAAGGATATCCTTTCCCCCTGGGGGGACAGGGGCACAGGTTCCCAGCAAGGCCGTGCCAGCTCCGACCTGTATTATTCGACTATGAATCATGCATCAGGTTGTTATGGTTTAACCCTATCGGGTAACTAAGCACCAGGCAGCTGCTCGCTCATCCCTCGTCCCCAAGGGGATGGGGAAGAGAATGGAAAAACAAATTTGTGGGTTCAGATAAAGATAGTATACTAGGATAACAAAGGAAGAGAATAATAATAACAATAACAGTAATAACAATAATAACAAAATTAACAATAATACAAGTGATGCACAAATGCAATTGCCCACCACATGCAGAAGGGAAAAAAACAACCCAGTGCCCAGTCTGTTTCTGAGCAGCAAATCTGCCTCCTGGCTAGCTTCCCCAGTTATGTAGGGAGCATGACGTTCTATGGTAGGGAACATCCCTTTGGCCAGTCTGGGTCAGCTGTCCTGGCTGTGCTCTCCCAGCTTCTTGTGCACCTGGCAGGGTGTGAGAAGCTGGAAAGTCCTTGACTTGATGTAGACATGGCAACTAACTACCAACAACTGAAACCATCAGTGTGTTACCAACATTATTCTCATCCTAAATCCAAACCACGGTACTACAGCAGCTACTAGAAAGAAAATTAACTCTATCTCAGTTGAAACCACGACTTGGGTAGATCTGACAGACAACCACAGATAATACGCACAAAGTAAATTCATGTTCTACACTTGAAAAGTTCCTAAGCCTTAGATTTGTACAAAGAATCAAACCACTTCTGTCTTGTTTCTCAGAGGAATCAATATCAGATGACTTCATGTTGGCAAAATTATAAACAACCAAAACAGAGTCATGTAAGGAAGACTGACAAAACTTAGGAATACACAGAACTATATACTATTCCTGTAAGGAAATGCTAATACCAAGTTTTACCTTGTATTTTCTGTTAAATCAGCTGTTGTCCTTGATTAAGGACACTAATTCTTTACCTGTTAATGCCTCCACTGAAAAGATGTCCTTTTCTATGGCAGGTGTAGGTTCAATTCCAAATAGAATAATTAGGGATCAAGTTAGGTACTAGAATACACCATCTTAAATCTGTCTCCTTCAGGTTACTCTGGCAATATATTTAATTCTAATACTGGATTTAATAAAAGCAATACATTTTCATCTCAAAATTTTTTGTTTGTATAGTTAAAATAACATGCCAATTTATTTAAAGCTCTTGAAGATCTGAAGAATTTTCTATTTATTGTTATTTATCAGGAAATTTTTATTGGATCAAACTTCATTGTCCTTAGTTTTCCTATTCTGTTACATGTATAACTCTGAGCCAAAATCAAAATATGATAAAACTTTACCATAAAAATATAATAAAATTTTCGAAATCTTAATGCTCTCAAAGTTAAATATTCTGCATTCCAATATAATTTTTAAATAACGTTACTCCAAGGGCACATTTTCATCTACAGCTTTCCTCAGATAAATTGGTACAAATTTTGTAGCTGACCTCAGTGTGAATAATTTCTCAACAAAAATATGATCCCACATTATAGACCTCAAGTGAAGTCAAGTTCTACATTTAAAAACTTCCCAAGGATCACACTAATACTTGCTATAAACAAACAAACAAACACACAAACAAGTGCTTAAAATAAGAAGTGTTTTGCTTTGTGTGCATATTTCATATAATTTTTGTGCATTTAAATTTCCAGTGAGATTTTGAAGCTTCTGCAGAATTGAAAGTGAATAGCAGGGCATTTGAACGGTATGTTAATCTGCTGACCCTCAAGTTTATTTTGCATAATAAGTAAATCACTGTCTCTAATCAAAAGTACTTTCTTGCTGAGCAACCTTATTGGTGAATTTCAGTTCCCTACTGACAATCCTTTATAATAACAAGGGTTTATTAAATTTTTATTAGCATCAGTTTATACTCATTTTATCCACCATCTGACATTTCTGCTAATTGAGGATAAATGCACTAGTCTGATACCACCCCAAAACATAGAACATACTAAAGTCTCAGCACAAGCTGAAAACTTAATTAATATTCATCGTGTTTCCTGGAAGCTGCTGGTTGCCTAAACCAGAGTCTTGCAGATAAAGTTGAAATTGCAGACTCTACAATATCACTATTTGGCACATTTTGTTTGAATTATTAAATAGAAGTGATACATCTAAAGTTATTAGCAAAATGTTAATGTAATGACTTTAGTCATTACAGACCATTTTGTGATAAACTATGCTCCTGTGCAGTCATTAAAGAACACCAGCCAAATGCTGATTTCCCGATCAGGAAAATTTCACACACACTTGAAAAATGGGAACAAAGTAAGGAGTACAGAACTGGACCTCTTTTCTGGTAGTAATGATTAGGATTAGTAAAAAAAATGGCCATCTTCCTTGCTTTGCTTACTTTCATCAAGCCTGAGCAGAAACCTTAAGGCAATAATTATTGCAAATGACAGATTATTATTTTTTTGTGAAGCCACTTCCCCCAATGCTTCATTGTCATGCTCTAAAATGGCTATATTTTGATGTGAAATATTGTTATGCTGAGAAGTTTCAGTTACCTAAAATGCAGAGTCCTTCTTTAGAATCTTGTATACCTCACAGTTTAATCAGCTGCTTAGCTATTTCTCACTTTTGTTAGGGAATCTAGGAACTGCAGCTTTTAGGTAATGACTACAAAAATTAAGCAGGAAGGAGAGCTCTTTCTTTTCAAGGATACACAAATGGATAATCTCCAATACCCTTTTTTTGTTAAGAATAGGGCAGATCACATCAAATGTACAACACTAACACTTTCTCATCTAACTGCAACTGTCTTAAAGATAATATTGATTTAGACAAAGGAGAAAGAGGTTGAAGAAAGTCTATGCCAAATTAAATACCAGTGTGTTGTGTCACTGATTATGAATACAAGTATATTACTGGATTTATTTGACCAGCTAATCTCTGGCATATGCATTTCTTAAGTAATAATTTTTTGTTTGCATTAACAATTAAATTAGAATGGAATCCAATTGAAATATAAATAGCAATTCAAAGCAGATTCAAATTTGTGAAAGGTAGCCTGAATTTCAATTGTAGATTATTCACAGGCATGGTAGGAATTTTAAGGCTTTGGAACTTCAGAATATTTTCCTTTTCATATGCCGGACATATCCAGCCACCCAATATTTTATAGTAACAAGTTTCAGACCAATGAAACAATATGTCAAATGAGTTGGAAATCTCTGTTGACATTTTCTGTGCTGATTTGACTCTTACAGTATAAAATGATTGGCAACAAATGAAAATTAATTTCAATTAATTTAATAATCATAATAATATTTTTTTCAGTTGGCCAAGTTTATTGTAAATTCTTCATTGCATATTGTGGTAAATGTAAACACAAAAGTTCGTATTGTTCCACAAATACAGAAATCCGCTTACACTCTGATGATGACTTTCTTTTCATTAATAGTATTTTCACCTGTTTTTACATTTTGTGACATTATGCTTCAGATTTTTCCTCAGGGAATTTTGTTAAGCATGGATTCACTGAGAAAATAGAAAGAAAAAGGAACACATTCATAGGTATAGTAACTTAATGCACCAAAGACAGTATTCTGTTCAGACTGTGGCTGTCACAGTTTACTGCTACTCACTTTGCCTCTAGTTATCTTTTAACAAATATTTAAGAGGAAGATGTATTTTCTCACTGCAAAATATATGCTAATATCATTGCTATTAGTATTGTAACTCAATGAAAGACTTGACTTCTTAAATTTTAAGAACATAGGATGTTCTGCCATTATGGAGAACATTCAGAACCTACCAGTATCTGTCACATAGCTTTTTTTAATAGAGAAGTGAGAGAATAAAATTTTAATATTGACAATATTTGCTAGGATTCTCAGTTTAGAACCAGAGACTTGTTGGAACATGAGCAGAATGGAACTAAGGATTCCAGCTGCGAAGTCTCCTGATTAAACTACCCCTTTTTTGTTGAAAGTGGGCTAGAACTGGTACACACATAAATAAGCTGTCACACATGCTCAAGTTGTATATTGTTCAGCTACGTGCATATAGGACCAAGCATATGGAAGAACAATAGTGTTATAAAAACACCCTGCATTTATTTGATACAGCTGGCTCTACATAGTGTTCCTGCAGCATACAAAACTGTAGCATCTGGCCTTTTGCTGTCCTTCTTTGAAGTATTGTTCAGTTGTGATTGTGAATCAAATTTATAACAATGTAGATGTGCCCTGCCTATCCTGACATAAGCAATGGGTAAATTGAACAAACTTAGTAATGCTTTCAGAAGAATTTGAACTTGTTTTTCCCATAATGATGCTCATTTGGGAAGAAAGCAGAAGAGAAGTGGTATTACCTTTAACCTGGCCATTTCGGCAAGACAACTGCTGAAATTACAAATGTTTGAATCCCTGCAAAAAAATGTTATCATTAAAAGAGAAAAGCAGCAATTTTGTTCAAGTTCTAACATCTTTTCTGTAGCTCTGTCCTTTCTAAAGAGGTCTGCATAGTCTGCTTCCACTATTATCTAAATAATAATCATTAAGGACTCTATCAACAAAGTCATTGTTTTCTGATAACTAAAGAAGGTTACAGTGTCTGCTAATATAGTCTCAAAATTACTGAAACAGTATGTGAACAGCAATGGCTTAATTTTTATCTGTGGTACTCAGCAAAGCTATTATTAAACATCACTGCTTGTGAGAACGTGCACTCTAATGACTTTATTGGCGTTCACTATTTTAAAAAGTAACAATTTTGAGTATTGGCATCAGGACGTATCACAAAAACACATTTTCTAATATCTACAGTTGTGATGAGCTTGGTTGTAATCCTACAGTTACACAAAATTGGATTATTCCTGCTATAGATGGTTATAGATTATTCCTATTAGAAGGTCTTTTTCAAGAATAAAAGAGTCTTTCTTAATGAAGACCTCTTTACTTATGTTTATTGAATGGAAAGAAAACACCTACAGCATAATGTACCTTTGTTCTGAAATTGTGTTAACATGTTTCAGAAGCAACTACAACTTAGAATGTATTCCACTATTTTTTCTTTTTCTGATAAAACACACACAGGCACACAATCAAGATTATATTTAAAATATGATGACAATTCAACTTGACAGATATATTTTTTGAATTCATTTATAATACATTTGGGGAGACAGACACTGAAATATCATTTACAGTCAAATCCGCATCCAGTTCAAAATCAATGTACAAAGGGATTTAAGTTTGCTGGGTTTTAGTGGTGTTTAACAATTTAGCATTCTGATTGCAGATTAGAAACTAGAATTCCAAATCAGGCATGTGATTTGCAGATGCATTCATAAAGCTGAGTCCCTTCAGGTAAGACTCACAGCAGGGACATGCTAATTTTTCTCAGAAATCCCAACATTCTCCAGAGGTCAGACATATAATATTGCAGAGATTCAAGCCCCAATTCTTTTCTCAATGTCAGCAATATATTTTTCTCTTCCTTAAACTCCAAATGGCTTGCTTATTTAAAGATATATAGGAAGGAGAAAAGTGCTGATAATAGCCGTAGTAATACTGTCACCATTATTACACATCTATGAGACTTTGTCCAAGGCTGAAAGCAGTAACTTCTGGTGTCGCCTGTTGGGATATGTAACTGAAAACATGACCGGTTCATTTGGCAATAGACAAATGAGGAAAATCTCAGCCCACCAAGGCTCTTGCTACCTAAGCACAAAACTGTATCTCTAGGTGACATTTTTTGGGGGCTTGTCTTCTCAGATTTAAATATTTGCATTCTAGGGCTAATTGCAGGATGCTATATGATTGCATGGTAGTACTGTAGATCTAGGTAGAGCCAGTTCAGTGTGTTTCTAAAGGCAGATATCAATTTAGAGGTAGCAGGAGAACAAATTATTGTTGGGGTCACGGATGTACCACAGAGCCTGTGCAAAAGTGTGTGGATGTGGAGACTATTAGATTTTCCACAGGTGAATTCAGTGTGGACCTGAGGATAGAGTAGGGAGAGGATGTGAAATACTGCCTCAGCATTGAACAGACCTTTTCCTATTGCTTGACCTGTTTTGCATGCAAACCCATTTCCAAAGGTATTTCCTGTGCTTCTTTTAGGAAAACCAAACCCACTTATCACTCTTCCCCAAAAAGTCTGTGCATCTATCCTCAGTGAGGAGAGGCGTAGCTGGACCTGCTCCTGCCACAGAAGTGAGCAGGGCAGTGCCTGGTTGCCTAGAAGACACCAGGAGAGCAGGCGCTCCCTGTTTCTGCTGCCAGGGTCAGGGTGGAAAAGGGGAGCATTGCTAGAAGCAGAGCTAGATTTAGAGAGTTGTCTGGAAGTAAGGGAACAGAAAAAGCAACACCTACTGTATTATACATTTGTTTTTCTTCTCTGGTGTTCTTCATCCCACTTTCCCCAAGCAGCATCAGAATCAGGATTCAACTAGCTAGTGCTGCACTCAGGTTTATCACCCAGTCCTTGAGCACTGGTAACCAGACCAGTCAAACTCAACTAGCAAAACCTTATACCAGTTGCCTTTTGTGATGATAAAACAATATGTATGTATGTAGTAGCACCATACAGGACAGTTCTGTATTGCTCTGATTAGTTCTGATATTAGTTCTGATATCTCTATTACTTCTAACTGTTCTGGTTAGTTCAGTTTATCTGGTTTTGAATCATAACTAGCTGGTTATGATTCAACTAGTTATGATTCAACTAACTGAATCATAACCAGTTTATGCCAGCATAACTAGCTGGTTTTGGTATATATGCACATAAAAGCAAGCTCTCCTATGCTATCAGATGTGACCAGCTTCATTAGGGTGTCTGTGGTGGGTTGACCCTGGCTGGGGGCCAGGTGCCCACCAGAGCCGCTCTATCACTGCCCTCCTTCACTAGACAGGGGACAAAAAGTATAACGAAATGTTTGTGGGTTGAGATAAGGACAGGGAGAGATCACTCACTTATTATCATCACAAACAAAGCAGACTGAACTTAGAGAGGAAATTAATCTAATTTATTCCCAAACAGAACAGTGTAGAGGAATGAGAAATAAAATCAAATCTTAAAACACCTCCCCCCACCCCTCCCATCTTCCCGGGCTCAACTTCACTCCCGGCTTCAACCTCCTACCCCCAGCAGCACAGGGGGACGGGGGGTTACGGTCAGTTCATCACA